>JAQPZY010001262.1:995000-1595000 GCA_029931535.1 Margaritifera margaritifera | reverse complement strand
CCACCTGCAGGGAAACGATTATTCACTACATAAGAGGAAATAAAATAAAATGGTAATGTAAATCCTGTCGAAGTTGTCAAACGAACAATATAATATATGCAATCTGATCTTCAAATGTACGATATCAGATTAAAGATTTTAAAAAAGACATCAGAAAAGAAAAAGATCCATACAAAATAGCTATATTACAGAAGCAGTTGTAAGATTTTGAAGGCATCAAAGCTCAAGTATTTGGACATCTAATAGAGTTGGAGATACATTTTAGAGAAAATATTGAAAGGATTAATGGAAAAGTTAAAGACAACTTACCAGCAGGTGAAAGATTGACAAGATTATTCAAAGAAAAAGGCGTGACAGTAGATACAGCGATATCTATGCCATATCAACAATTGCTCTGTCGATAGTAATTTTTGTAAAAAGTGTTGTTTTTCTGGGGTTTTTTTTTTAATTCCTACCCATGCTCCACCTCAGCCTCCTGTTCCTTCTCCTCCTACTCCAAGCGTATCATTTTTCAAAAATGGCTTCAAAAATTTCGCCAGTCACTTTCTTGCGTTAGCGAAAAGAATAGCAGTAGCAAAACATGATATTATTGCTGAACATGTTTACTTACTTATTTTGGAATTAGTTGATTTATTATTTGCATCTTTCAATGGAGTTGTAGCAAAATATCCAGCAAAGATAGATGTTTGTAAACTATTTCAGTTCCTGCAATCATTGCTATCACTAAAAATAACTGTTTGTTTATTTTATGATAAATTTCGTGTTTTACTTTCTAAATTGGACTATGTCCACAATTGGTGATCACCATGGGTCGACTGAATGCCCACGTATCGAGTCGTGTCAGAGGCAACTTGTGCCAGAGACACAACTGCGTTAGCACATATGACAATAGGGCTAAGGAATCATAATCCTTCTTCTCTACACAATATTTGCTCGTCTTCCTTTTTGTCCTCTATAGCTTCTTGTCGTACTGTCACAGATTGTGCATCAGCCTTTGGAATACCTTTCTATTCTAGATCGGTATGAATGGTATAGTTTAACTCCAGTTTAAACGAGTCACTGGATTTCTGTAAATTGTTGTTTGATCCAACGCAGCTATCCATTTGCATAACCGTATCACTCGTTAGCATAAAAAAATATGCCGTGGCCTTCAGAAGCATAGTCTAATTTGGATGTCTGTTACGTTATGTTAAGTATCATTGAAATTTGAGCATTATGTTTTCATCTCTGTCATAACCCTGGTTTCCTAAAATTAACTCCTCCATTAACTTTTAAAAAGTGTCTGTCTGATATTGTCGAAAGAGACTGTGTAATATTTGTTGTATTTCGAAATTATGTTTTATTAAAATTAAGTCATTCCACGTGTAGTTATTGTTAGGTAACTGAATATATTAATCGATACTTTTGAGTCTTTAAAGTTCTATTAAACCTTTCCCACTGCAGATGCATTATTGTTTTTCTTTTCAAGCAAATCCTTAACCTTTTTGTATAATTCGTTTCCACATCAAACTGTATCTTTTCAGGTGTTCGCTCTATGACCATTTCTCTACAATCATCGTGTATGTCATCCCCAGTTCAGTTCAGTTCAAACATATTTTATTTCCGTAACTGTTACAATAGGATTGGGCTATAAGTTCTCACAACTTATAAAAACGTATTTTCAATGCAAAAGTTGCATATTATACATGGATAGCGGCTAACGAATATTACAAAATGATATTTTGGAAAAAAAGGATAATATAGCTTGTGTGTGTGTGTGTGAGAGAGAGAGAGAGAGAGAGAGAGAGAGAGAGAGAGAGAGAGAGAGAGAGAGAGAGAGAGAGAGAGAGAGAGACCCTGGCAAGTTCATGTAATATACATTATCGCGAATGTCAATTCTAGAGAGCTAGAAGGACCTTAGAGGATTCAAAAAGGGAAAACAAAATATAGTGTACTATTTCTAAACAGTCAGATATGTCATATGTTCCTTTTCTGTTTTCACCTTTTCAGCCCTATAGTAGTTGAAAAAAATATACCAATGTCAAAATGTACTAATATCCCTCATTGTATTTTTCATATGCTCGCATGCCTGCCTGGCACTGGTCAGCCACGTGGCTAACATAAACTTTTTTCTATATGGAAATAGTTTCCTCTCTTGCTTGCGTAATGTGTAGGTAGACCGTTCAGTTAACCATTCTTTCAGTTCAACGTATTTTATTTTATTTTTGTTCCGTTTAATTTGTTCCTACAATTGAATTATATTTATGTAAGCAGCTGGACTTTCAACATCGTAGTAAAGATGTCGTAAATACTCCTTTTGTCTGTCCTTTAAAACTGTATAAAACATCCAGAGGATACTTCATGCTTGATAAATTGTCTTTAGGTGTTTTCAGCACGGGAACTGGACATCGTCTACAACAGGCACTTTATTGTCAATAATTTGCAACGTTTGTTTACTACTTTCAACTATATAAATGATTTCATATTTATGTCAAACGTTGCCATACCTATGGCTGATTATAAAACAACTACTTGATATACTAAGTCACCGTGTGATGTTTTAAATCTAGCTTTGTTCTCCATAAATTCTATTTCTGCTTTTGTTGAATCATTGTAGATTGACCTTGTGATCTTAAAGTTGTACTGTAAATTTAGCCGAATATAAATTTGTGTATTTACTCACATCAGATACGTATTTTGTTCTTTCTTCATGTTGTACGGTTTTAACCATCATGCTATCAGGGTGAGTGCTGCTTATCTCGATGTTATCAGTATGAAATATAATATGTAAATTAGTATTAAATATAATATGTAAATTAGTATTAAATATAATATGTAAATTAGTATTAAATATAATATATAAATTAGTATCTTTACTAAAGCATTGTAGTAGATCATTTTGATGTTTGAAATAAAGATAATCAGAATTTATATTTCCTTATGATTTGCAAAGGCTGTGCATGCTTATTGCCTTTATAATCTGACTGGCCTAGTAATTTTAACGATTTTTAAAACACCCCAAGTAGTGGTGGTCTAGCGATGTTGAACTTTCATTGTTAACTTTCTCGTATCCCTATATGGGATTTAAAACGCAACAAATTTTTTGTCCAGTACTCCCACATCTATACTACTAATGCTTATAAAGGTTCCATGGTTAATTAAAAATTCTAGCGGTTGCTCGCTCTCTCTCTCTCTCTCTCTCTCTCTCTCTCTCTCTCTCTCTCTCTCTCTCTCTCTCTCTCTCTCTCTCTCTTGGTTAATGATTGATCAAGTGATGATTGATTGATCGGTAAAACATTTATTTCAGCGGCCTGAATTTCTTGGACCTGATGGTTAGACAAGGAGTACTGGACAACCTACCCAAGACCCCGCTTACGATGGGCTTCGAATGTGCTGGTGAGATTGAGGAAGTGGGGGAGAATACACCAGACTTTGCTGTGAGTAGCAATGACCTAAATGTTGACCATCGGCCTGCAATGATAAGCCAAATTAGAGAAATAAATCTGTTTCCGTTAGGGTATGATCTGTCTTGTACTTTTTGTTTACAGTTGTGTCTTCATATCAAAGCAAGCTTGCAATCATCTATATTTCCCAATCCGTGACTCGCACCAAAAGCAACCATGTCGTTTGAGCTGCTTTGTTCCTATTTCATTTACATTCGATGAAAACTTTAAATTTCCATTAAAAAATAATATCAAGTATCCCAAATTTAGTTGGGGTTTTTTAATCGTCAATAGCTATTTTCATTATCATTTTGGGTTTGTGATGTCCGACTTGAATTCGAAAATGATGCCTTACAATAGCAATAACTAAAGTCAGCGGTATCAATGCATGGGGTTATAGCATTTAGATTATTTGAATATTTTAGCTTTTTCCGTAGGAAATCTCATGTCATCGGCAGACAGACGGTATAGATACACACAAACTGTAGTACCCAAATGATTTGTAATCTCTGTAATAATTCGTCGTGCTTCGCTTCATTACCAATCTCTCCCAGGGTACATTACGCTCTTTTCCAGTGTAGCGAAGCGCAGTGAACTCTGGCGGAAATTGTCTGCGTTGCTTGTGAATTCTGGAAAAGATTGAATGGATGTTGCTTGTAACCGGCATATATCAAGAACCATTTAGCATATTCTGATGCAATTTGATATAATATTGTTTCGTAGACCTAGATCTGCGTTTTATGGACTTTGTCTCGTTAACTCCATTTTGAACAGAGTACTGGCACTTGAAACTTGAATTCATATCTTCACATGGGATTTTGCTTACACCCGGCATAGCCCAACAAACATTCAACTTATCCTGACACAATATGGTATGCACATTGTTCCATATATTTACATGTGCCTTTTATAGATTTAGTTACATCTACTCCATTTTGGATAGATTTATGAATCGTATGACCCGTGTCAAGCAAAATCTGTCTGCACATGGAATCTTGGAATGTTGTTGCAATCAGCATAGCTCAAGAACCATTCAACATATTCTGATGGAATTTGGTAAGAATATTATCTTTTAGACCTAGATGTGCCTTTCATGTGGTTTGTCTCTTCTACACCATTTTGTACAGAGTTATGGTCCTTGCAAATCAACGTTATATATTTCCATGGTATGTTGCTTGTTATGAGCATAGCTCAATAACCATTCAACTCTGATGCAATTTGATATAAGCATTGTTTCACAGACCTAGGTGTGTCTTTTATGAGTTTTGTCACGTCTGCTAAATTTTGGACATATTTATGCCCCTTGTTGATCAACTTCTCATCTTTACATTGGATGTTTCTTGTATTAACGCGTTCTTGAAGGATTTGAATTTCCAGCATTACACGTCATCGTGTAGAGGATCCTTGGCCTCAGAATGCTTATCTTCTCCTAGCTTTAGTATCACCAACACAAGTTCCTCTGTTTAAGGTCCTTCCTACGGTGGAAATTGTAATGAGATGAGCGCTTTGCGATGCACTCATCTGGTTTTCAGTTTAAGAACATTTCAATGAAAACAATAC
The DNA here is from genome assembly GCA_029931535.1 of Margaritifera margaritifera. Classification (NCBI taxonomy): domain Eukaryota; kingdom Metazoa; phylum Mollusca; class Bivalvia; order Unionida; family Margaritiferidae; genus Margaritifera; species Margaritifera margaritifera. Next base: position 1,590,018 of record JAQPZY010001262.1, on the reverse strand, counting down.
AACATTTTGCAAAGAAGCTGACGATCTTATTCCGTAGGATACTATGATTTTAAGAAAATGTAACTATTTGATATATTCAAATTTTGAAGGTTGGCGATAGGGTGATTGCCTTCACGGACTATTCAGCGTGGGCGGAACATGTGGCGGTCCCAGCCCAGTATGTGTACAAGATGCCATCAAACATGAGCTATCAGGACGGAGCGGCCCTCCCCATGCACTATCTGACGGCATACATTATGCTCTTTGATATTGGCAATCTGCGTAAAGGACAGTCAGTTTTCTTGCACTCAGTTGGAGGTGGTTTGGTAAGTCTTTTTCTATCAATTTTCTTTTTACCTGTTGTCACGCAGGTGTTGGAGAACATAGGATTCATCATCATCATCATAACCACCAACACCACCACCATGATCATCATATGTTTAAAAAGACTCTGTTATATGCATTTTTCCCAAGTATCACTGACTATTTGCCATCGATTAGCCGATTTTCTTACTCCTCTCTTCTCCTTCTTTTCTCTTCTTTGGATTTGTCGTTGTCCTAGCAACTAAATACCGAACAGCAAATCTCTCTGAAAGTTTATGTCAATTTTGCTAGTTATTTAAATGTATATTTGACACAAATAATAAGACATAGTAACTTCATTATAATACAAAAAAGGAAACGAGAACCATTAAAATTCTAAATTTCTCCTTTAATGATCCAACACATTTTCATACATTTTGCACATGGTATGCTTTTCTACAACTCTTTTAACGCAGCTTTGCTTTGTTGTTGACACAAACATTGTATACTGTTATCTGTATGATGTATCGTGCAAATAAAATTAGGTAGTTGCACCTTAGCCCGTTATTTTCTCTGGCCTTCACAGCTTCTTGTATCTTTCTACTGACAGAGGTGACCAGACACCGCTACATAACGAAATCGGTAGAATGTTTTATCTACGGAACATATCAGAACTTAATACATTGTACACATCTAGTACGTCTTTTGTGTATTTATGTCATCGTTGCTCTAATTGGATGCATGCAAAAATGTTTTAATTTTTGACTTTATAATGTATTTACCCTATACGTCATACACCGACCTTTATATAGATTGGGAAAAGCCTTGCAACAGTAGTCGACGTTAAAATAATTCTATAGGAAATAAATTAAATCCCTATATTCAAAATTCAATAAAACAAGGATAAAAAAAAATGAATCCTTTTGCAGCAATAAAGGAATTTTTTTTTTCACAGCAATTTTTTTATAAAAATAAGACAATTATTGTTCTTTTATAAGAAGAGTATCCAAGAATAGTACATCTTGTTGGATTAAATTAATAATCAATTTGTTTAAAAAAAAAGAAAAACATAAGCACACACACACACACAATACAGCGGAAGAGTTTTTTTAGTCTCGTTCCATCTGCGAGAAAGAGTTTGGTGCATAACGGTCCTTGTTTCGGTTGCATTAAAATTGATGTGATGAAAACTCCCACGTGGTCCGGAGTAAGTAAATTCTACCAATTTCTTTATGTAGTAATCTCTCGCCCACTCAGCCTGTAGAAATAAAAATGGTAGAGTACATTTTCGAAAAGAATATAACGTTTGTAAATCTTGGGAACGATTATCAGCTGCCGGTTGCGATAATATGACTGCGCCAGGCAATACTTGTTCGCACTAAATCTCTGTTCGCTGTAGTTCAGCTGTAACAACCACCTAATACATTGATACGTATTTACATACATTCGTATGTGATCAGTCTGGTTCCACTTGAGAATTAATGGAAGTCTTCTACAAGAAATTTTATTTCGTGGAAATTTTAAGTATCTATTAAGATAACACACATTATATAAATACTTAGAACATAAAAGAGTGAGTAAATTGAAGATTTAGTGAATCAATATTTTCATTTGCAGTACTAAATGATAAATCACTCTTCGAGTTGTCATTATATGATTTAATAGCAACTACATTTTGCCTACGAAAAAAGAAAAACAATCAAGAAGATTTCGTGCATCTATTTTTTTCATTTGCAGTACTAAATTAGAAACCACTCTACATGTTGTCAATTTGCAATTTAATAGCAGTGACATTTAGTCCACGAAAAGAGGAAAGCAATCAACAGAATGTAGCCAACAACAACACAAAATCTTAATCTGTCACGCTGAGGCTTTAAGACCTAATGGGTTTGGTAAAAAAACTTTTTTCTTAGCTTCAAATTATCGCGATCTACTATTGACATAATCGCTCTAACCTTTAAGTAAAATTAACCAGCCCCACCTAGGCATTACCATGATATTTTACAAATACCAAAGCTATTTTCACATCATCCTTCACATTAATAAATATAAATTTCTGTATGTGTGTGCGAGAGTGTATACATATTGATAGATAGATAGATTCGTTAGAACGCGGTGCGTTATACTGCCACCGTCGTTATCGCCGACAAATTGCCCAGAACGGAATTCCCGACTATATCATCCTGGCGTCATACCGCCACCCTTACATATCACCACCCGCCATCCACAAATTTTGACAAAATGTCATTTTCTACTCGTTATAACGCCAGTCGATTCCGCCAGGCTTTAAACCCCCCTTTCTCTTTTAATAAGTCTTTCAAACATTAAATGCATGTAGTTTATTCCTAACACTTTTGGTTTCCACCATGATGCTGTAAAGACATTTTATATGCGAAAATAAAAATCATTGCAAATTCCCTGCGAAACTTGAGATTCCGTGTTAAAAGGACTGAGGTAGAAAAAATGGCATATTTAATTCCCCTATTAAAAATTATTCACAGCGTTCAACTTGAAAATTTGTACTTCTGACATTATAATAAAGAAAATTGGTTCCTTGATCAGGAGGAAATCTATAATAACAAACAAAAAATTATGACATTTTTTAATTTTAGTTCAAACTACCAGAGCTTCTGCGATGGGCTAATATTGACGTCCCTTAATCTTATCAAATATATATATATATATATATATATATATATATATATATATATATATATATATATATATATATATATATATATATACACCTGCACCTGTAAGAAGAACTTTTCAGGTCATGCATATGAGGGATCACAAATTCAAACGACATACTGGCATGTCAATTTAAGACGAACATTTCGCTTTTTACGTATCAAGTTCCAAAATATCTAAAAAAAATTCATTCGATCTGTTAATCACTTTTCTTTTTACATCTCTGAAGAAAAAAACCCACTTTTCTTAGTGTGAAGATTTGGCGCTACTATTTTCTGTGAAGTCAACTCGTATCTGATAGAATATGTGTGGGAAGTATCAATCATTCACATGCATATTTCATCTGATATATCTTTTCTTCACGACAAAAAATAACGCCAAATCTTCACATTTTACTTTTTGTAGGAATAACAAAAGATAAGTGGCGAATGGTGGAATCAAATTCTTACATTGTTTTGTAATTTTAACCCGAAAAAGAAACAAATCCGCTTAACTCAACAACCCACTGTCTTCTGCATTCTTGATTCGTCTTGTGCATAACCAAATGTTCCGACTTCATAGTGATTTGTTCCGACTTCATAATATTATCGAAAATGACTGATGCGTATCCTTGATAAAAAGTCCATGCAGCAAGATACGAGAGAATGGTCCATGCAGCAAGATACGAGAGAAAAGTACATGCAGCAAGATACGAGAGAAAGGTCCATGCAGCAAGATACGAGAGAAAGGTCCATGCAGCAAGATACAAAGGAACATCAGCTTGATCATATCCCAGGAAACCTTAATTGTATTTGATAATGGCTTTCTAACAATCATTTAGAATGCTTCCATAATGAGAATTCGTCTCTAATGGGTCCTTGTAGTCAATTAACTAGCAGACGAGTTTAAGCCTCGGTGATCAAAATAATTACTTTTATGGTATGCAAGTTGGCAGCTGCTCCTATGTAAGTACACTAAAATGCCATCTTTAACGAGGCATACTCAGTGAAAATCAGCACGCATATCACTGTTATATTCGGTGACAAAATGCCTGCCTAGCCTTAATGTATTCGTCCAATTTCTATTTATGTATGTTTCGTAAAATTGTCATGAGATTCAGAGAGCAAATTTTCACTGTTCGAAACTCTATAATAATATATGGCTGCCGATTACGATATTTTTTTATATCTGGTACAAAACCGTAGGTGAGATTTCTCTCTCAATTAAATTGTCACAATATCTCGCTTGTTTTGTAGATATTGTTGTTGTTTTTTTCTATTTTGTTATTTATTTAATACGGATGAGAGGGGGTGTGTGGTAGGGTTGGGTGGAATATAGCTATGGCTATGTTCGTCTGTCAGTCTGCCCGTAAATAGTTTCGTTTCCGAAGCATACTTCTGAAATTATTCAATGTATCTCTATGAAACTTGGTATACATATTGGATTATTGGTCCAAATGAACCTTTCGCTAGTCACAATTCTTCATTTTAAATATTTGTGTTTGTTCGTTTGTCCATTCATGCATCCAATATCCTCGCTTTCGTATCAAGGTAAAAACTTCAAAACATTTAGAACATCTCTCTGAAACTTGATACGCATATTAGACCAGTATTCAGGATATTTTGCTGTTCACAATATTCAGTTTCAATACGTTTCATATTATTATCTGTTTGTCTGTCTATATTTTTGTTTCCAGAGCATAACTCCAAAATCGTTCTGGTCCAGACGTGCCTTTTGCTATTCATAGTTCTTTAGTTTAAATCGTTTAAGTGTTTTGGTCCGTTTGTCTCTATCTTTCAAAATGCTTTTGTCCGTTTGTCTCTATCTATCCATTATTCACATTTTAGTTTCTGGGGCAAAACTTCGAAAACCATTTCAGATATAGCTCTGAAATTTGGTACGCTTATTGGGCTAGTGGTGCTGATATGTCTTTTGCTATTGCCAATTCTTCAGTTTCATTATGTTTTACATTTGTATCCATTTTTATGTTCATCTATATATCCATCATTCATACTTTTGTTTCCAGAGCATAACTCCAAAACCATTCAAGATATCTCTATGAATCTTGGTATAAATATTATATTAGTAGTCCAGATCTGTCGCTGGCTGCTGGAACATTTTCAATGTTAATATTTTTAATGTTTTTGTGTGGTGTTTTTTCCATCCATTATCCAATTTTTGTTTCTGGGACAAACTCTAAAACCGTTTAAGATACTGCTATGAATTTGTTTTATACACATAATAGACAAGTGATGTAGATGTGCCTTTTGCTTTTACAAATTCTTCAGTTTCAATATTTGTAAATGTTTTTGTCCCTTTGTCTGTTCATCAACAATCTACCGTTCACAGTTTCATTTCTGGAACAAAATTCATAATGCCTGTCATTTCCCTGTATAATTTATAAATATAAACCTCCTATATATGACATGATAGACAAATCCTTCCGTCGTCTTTTTTTTCCCCCATTCTTCCTCAGAATTTAATACTGGGGATATAGATATCGCTATGTATGTTTGTCTGTCCGTAAACATTTTCGTTTCCGGGCCATAAAGTACACAGAAAACTAATTCAACTCCCATAGACCCATAACGTTAAGATTTGGCCAGATTAATATACTTTTGTGGTAAGATTGGCAAATCATGCTCACATCTTATTAATGATCTATCCAATAGGAAACTTTTAGATCGATGAAAATGATACGCTGTTAGAACGATGAAAATGGTACGCTGTTAGAACGATGAAAATGATACGCTGCATGCCTCGATTGTCCACTATTAAAATCCAGCCAGGTGAGATCTCCCAGTTTACATCTAGTAGTACCTGTGCGGCGTAACATAAATAGTATATAAGTTTAGAGTACAGCACCAGAGGTTTAAAATACACTATTGAATCATTGTTTATTCGCCTTAATTCATATGACGGTTGATTTTTTTAAACATGTTAAATAAATGTTATCCCACCTTTTCTTTACTTAGCAAATAATAGTTCAAGTAGCATGCTGGGTTGAAAGCTTATTCGAGATTGAGGGAAACACGATATGTCGAGATGAATATAGGTACTCTCTGTGTAATAAGCTCTTTTTGTCTTATATATATATATATATATATATATATATTATATATAGATATATATATATATATATATATATATATATATATATATATATATATATATATAAGGTGCATTGAGAGGCAAAAATAAGCGAAGACCAGTTCTAAGTTTTAATCAACTAATCAATCAGTGAAATACCAATTTCTATTTATAAATCAATCAATCAATCAATAAAAGACCAGTTCTAAGCATAAACCAACCAATAATCAAACTTAATCAACCAATCAATTAATCAGGTCGTTATGTATATTAAAATTGATGTAATGATCCTTCAGAAAAGAGTAATAAATAATGAAATGGCACTTAGCAAGACCATTAATAGTAGCAGTTTCGTGACTAGCAAACTAATAGATATATTTCAGAATACTACAAGGTATTCATTTTAACTGAATATCTTACATATTTCATCGGCATGAAAAATACTTGGCTGAAATAGTTTAGATAGATAGACAGGCAGGTACAGTGGCGGTGCGAGGGTTCGAGGCGCCCCGGGACAATGTTCTTTAGTGGCGCCCCTACTTTGCCACAGAGAACAGTTTTTATATCAGTTGCCAACCTCCACCCACCCCCCTACAGCTGCAGAAAAAGCTACTGACGGCGCCCCCCCCCCCTTCGCCCGGCGCTTAGGGGCAATTGCCCCCTCCCCCGCCACTGGGCAGGCAGGTAGGTAGATAGATAAATAGATAGGTAGACAGATATATAGATATACCTGTTTATATGCATACATACATACATACATACATACATACATACAAGGCCGGCGCAAGGGTATTTGGCACCTTAGGCGAACCTTCAGCTTTGCACCCCCCACCCCCCAATTAACTTTCGAAAATAAATATTGTACATTTATTCTTACTTTCTGTTTGTAGACGCGTATTATCATCAATTTTACGCTATTTCTCTTTCTTTTTTTATTCATTCAGTTTTTTGCCGCCCTTCCTCCCCCCCCCCCCCCACCCCCCGCAAATTCTGCCGCCATAGGCGACCGCCTAGTTTGCCTAGCGGTTAAACCGGTCCTGCATTTATTCATACATACATACCTTGACAATGGATACCTTAAAAATAAGGCGTATTGACTGACCAAATCGGTGACAGAATTCATATGTTTAATTAAGAGACACTCTTATACATGCCCAGAAAGGTATATTAATCTTTCAATATAAGTAACATAGTATATTAATCTTTCTATATTAGTAACATAAGTATATTAATCTTTCTATATAAGTAACATAATTTTATAAAGTAATCATGATGGGGATTTCGTGTCCGCCCGCTAACTTGAAAGGATCTATTGTGTCATTTAAGTTCATCATCCGATTTGTAATTGTGTCATTTAAGTTCATTATCCGATATGTTTAATATAGGTTTCCTAAAACAACTGCTTATAATGTTGAATGTGGGTTCATATAAGAGTTCAATAAATCTGAAGATCAGAACTCATTATGTCTTATATTAAATCCCATAAAAATATCAAACCGAAGATTCCTTTGGAATAAATATATCTGCATTTTATTTATATGTAGAAACAATTTTACATACAGTGTCTTTTCATCTTGAACACGTATTTTTCTTTTCGAACTCACATTCCAAATTTCTGTCCGTTTTGGGGTTGACTAAAAGCAATGAAAGTTTTCTTCTTCTTCAGTTTCAAAACTGACTAAAATATAATGTTGCGCATAGACTGAAAGTTATTGCTATGAGTTGGGATAACTCTTACCGCCGAGAGAGGGAGCTCGCCGCGAGCAGTGGCAGCGCAAGGGTTCGAGGTGGCCGGGGACAATATTCTTTAGTGGCGCCCCTAACAAGGCGCCCGGGGGCAATGTTCTTTAGTGGCGCCCCTACTTTGCCAGAGAACAGATTTTATGTCAGTTGTCAACATCCAACCCCACAACTCTTGATCTAAGCCCAGGTTACAGCTGCACAAAAAAATTAAACCCACTCCCGACGGCGCTACCCTTTGCCCGGCGCCCGCCGGCAATTGCCCATCCCCCCCCCCCCCTCGCGCTGCCACTGACCGTGAGCAAATCACGGATAAATTAGTTTCAACCACATAATAGTTAATCATATAACACAATAATAGTGCGGGATTGAAAGGCCTATACAAATCGATAACTTAATTGGAAATTCGTTTGCCTTCAGTATCCTGACATTATGTTTCAGAATTGTCCGAACGATATTGCCGAAATGACGGCGTGTTTTTAAAGGCAAACTAATTTTGATTCGTCTGTTCATGAAGAACACGCTTTGAAAATTTAAGGAACAAAAAAATAGTCATATTCCAATTCAGTCCTTGCATTTGTCTACCATGTTATTAAATTCATAAACAGAACAGACCTCTCAGCAATAGTGCATAGTAATATATTCTTATTGATCGCATGCAACACAGATCTCAGTCGCCAAAGAGAGTTATTGATGGCACTTCAATGATGGTTTGCTATCAATTTCCCTAACAGGAGACATCTGAATTTCGATTTTTCTTATATTGTCATTCTCTCGTAGTCTCCGGTATCACATCCAAGCTTTACCCATTTGTGAAAGAAACAGATAATGGCTATTAACTTAGTTTATTTTTGTTCCTCCACTTGTTATCAAACAATTGATAGAAATAACGTTTTCCTGAGTATCAAGTTATACAAGAGATTGATTTCAGGGCAAAATATTGATTAGTGGACCTGTGCTTTACGCAATAGGTCTATCAGAGGAAGAACAACGCATCCAGAAAGAACGTAGATTAAGACATGCCACCGTACATGATGAAATGAATTTAAACCTGATCTAGTTAATTCGTCTGTGCACTAACGAAAGAGATTGTAATAGCATTCAAAGACATGAGGGTTTGGCGTTGGGTGGTTTTCAAGATGGAATAAAGCAAAATACATAGAAACAGTAACTTTGGATGAGCGACACATTTGTCCCATGAATCAAACTCAGTACCGCAGATGTGCAAAATAGAATAATAGAATGGATTAACCATTATCTTATTCAAGACCTCCCCACCATTCCGCCGATTTTCGTTTATTCATTGCTGGTATTCGTGATAGAGGACTGCAGATTCAATGCATAATTCCACTGTTTGCTCCAAACCCCACCCATCCCCCATTTTCATTGCAAAGTCTTTCCTAATTGTATATAAAAGTCTAAACTTTCGTAGGCGTTGGTTACTTTAAATATAAAAATAAGTTAACCTAAAATTTTGAACCAAATCCAATCAATTGTTTTTGAATTATCAAATCTCTGTTACAATATATCCTATCCAATTTAGCACAGAAAGTGGCATCTTGTCAATTTGTGCTCCCACAAGCTAACACGCATTATGTAACACTATGCAATCATTGGTGTTAGGCAACAGCAGGTAACCCTGCTATGAGTAATAGATAATTAAATAAAGATGCGATATGCTTATGTAGTGTTTATTGACTTGTTTGAACTGTGTGGGTAAGTTTCACCTTGTTCATCCGCACTCCATTAGTCTGACTTTCGCCTTGATACAATGCCGCGAATAGTTTGAATAATTGGTGATTATCCAACGGTAGGGTAATTTAAATGGGCACTCTTTGTGTTGTATTTACGAATCAAACGTTACTTTACTGGGTTCTTTTTTGGAAGAGCAATCAATCGTTTACTATGACTATGTCAACGAACCAGCGAGAAGTTTACTCAGAATTAATTTCAATACATCCAACTGAATTGCAATAATTGTAACTACGACCAAATAGCCGCAAGTTTGAATATAAACAGAGATATTCCTTTACTAATGAGTTTGACGCGGTATCTAGTCTAATTGGATTTTCGCATAGTTCAATAATCGATATTTTACGACAGTAGTTGATCAGCTGTATCTATCACAAAGCTTTTTTGTATAAACCACCTTTTTCACACCTCGTTCTTTCCCCTCATGTACTATTGAAAATGTATGGAAAAATCACAGCAAACAAAGACGATAATTTAGATTCTCGTTCTGCTTCTTCATTACGGTATGTACCCGTGTATCATGTAAACCCAACTTTCGAAAAGTACAGACTCAGATATCTGGCGCCGCTTAACTTATGCACCGCAAGATCAGAGTCGAATAATGTAGAGCCTGGTCTGACGTCGTATTACTCGGCAACGGATCTGGGTCTGTCCTGTTCGTGGTTTAATGCTGCTGTGCACAACGTGCACTACATACAATATAATATTTCTTTTGATGAGAAACTCAAACGCCCCTTTTCGATGGTGACCACTCTCGATTCAGGAAACTTCCACCAGCCGAAATATTTGGGGTCAGCAGCATCTTGCAAAGGGAGTAAAAAATTATTTACGAGTCTTTCTCGGTTCACATTTAGTCGAAATGCAACTGTTTAATACAAGTCAGTCCATTAGATGTCCGTGTGTATACAGGTACTGCTGTATTTTGTGTACAGGGTCATGCAGTTTGTCAGCTGTGCAAAACAGTGGAGGACGTCACAGTGTATGGGACGGCTTCTTCTGGCAAACTTGACACAATCAAGGACAACGTGGCCCAAGTTTTTGACCACGGTGGAGACTACGCCCAAGATGTCAAAAAGTGAGTGTTTTAAACCTTTTAAAAATAAGATAAGAAATCTTTATTTCAGACTGCATGGTCCATTCATCTAAATTAAAATATAAATGTATTTTAAACATAAAAGATCATAAATGTCTTATGTACAAATATGGAGACACACATACAACTACAGAGTGTGTCTGTCATTGTCAAGAACAAAGTTATGTTAGACGTTTAAAAAGTAATTTGCTCAATCTGTCTATAATCTGAGATATACACCAGTTTTACCAAATTATTACCGTCTTGTAAAAATTCAAAATAGGACAACTGTTATGTTGTATGAAGCAGGCTGACTGTACGCATCATCTTTCGGTATTATATCAAAATTTGGTTTTTAATAAAATAATTAGTTATAGATATGTGAACCAGTGATAGTAAATGTAGATTTTTTTGTGTCCATCATCGAAAATACAATGTTCAACCCACTATTTCTTTTCTTTTTTCTTGCAACTAGTTATATTTTTCTGATGAAAGAAAATAGTGAATGCTGAGAGGTAAATTTCGGTAAAATACAATGAAGGTATAGTAGATAACTAGACTGTTTGTGTTATTTCTACCGATTTCCTTTTAAGTTCCTTTGAATGCGGATTGTCTTCATCAATTACGCCCCTCCGCCCCCCCCCCCCCCACATACAAACACACATAATAACAAAGGATTGTTGTTAGAAAAATCGGTGCAGTCACCCTAATAAAGAGAATATACTATTTTATTAATAATTATGTTAAGCATGCAATATCGAATTAATAATAATAATAATAATAATAATAATAATAATAATAATAAGTAGTAGTAGTAGCATATTCAATGGTCGTCATTGTAATGATTTAGTTGATTTATACCGTTGAATATGGCGGCTAGAGGTTTCGTGACAAGAAACAAGATGATATTGCATCAAGACAGCATGAAAACATGTTGCATCATCATGACAAGATGATGATTGCAACGATGACAGATGATAACGATGTGATGACGATAACGACGACGACGATGATGATTATTATTATTATTATTCAGATTGTCTCCTGAGGGTGTGGATTTGGTGCTTGACAGCCTGTGTGGAGAAGACACAAACAAGGGAATCTCCCTCCTCAAACCAATGGGAAAGTACATCCTTTATGGTAAGCAACACTTATTTTACAACCAGATATTACAAAAACCTATGCTATTGTAGTTATTTGTTCATTCATACCACTTTTAATAAAGTCGGTAATTGACCTATTGACTATAATATCCTCCTAGTCAGTAGCATTTCCATTTCAAGCTCTTTCAAATATAACATTTTATTGTGACTGCTGTGTAACTACGGAAAATGACATCGAAAATTGGTCAAAAAGACAAGTTACAGCAAGATGAATTTGTGCATGTTATATAGGAAATTTTCCCAGGTGTCAGAGTCAATTAAGGCTCAGACAAAACAAACGGCACGCAGCTGCTTAATTGCATATGAACTGAACTGTCAATTGACTTGCATTATAATTAGTCAGAGGTCCATTGTGATCACTGACAATCAGTAATTGATTGGCAGTTGCAGATATTTCATTTGCTCTAAAAAATGATTAAAATGTGCATTCTACTCTGAACTAAGTAATCATGCATGATTGATTGATTGATTGATTGACCTGATCACTAATCAGTTAATCAGATATTTACTCATATACCAGAGGCAAGACTGCAGCATAGAAAGAAACAAATTATACTATTTGTTAATACTATATTGTATTTAATTTTTTGTACAATTGTTATTGTTGCAAGCATATCAGTTCTTAATTCAGTTCTAAGTACAAAAATTTGCATACATTTAATAAGAAAGAATCTTTATATACAAAAGAATGTAATATAAAAATTAATGTTTAATTTTTGAATGGATTAAAGGTGTATAAAAAATGAAAGTCATGAAAGTTAAAGACAGTATGGTATCCTTTCTTGAATTCCTAGTCATAAAGTTAAAGACAGTTTGGTATCCTTTCTTGAATTCCTAGTCATAAAGTTAAAGACAGTATGGTATCCTTTCTTGAATTTCTAGTCACTAAAGTTAAAGACAGTATGGTATCCTTTCTTGAATTCCTAGTCATAAAGTTAAAGACAGTATGGTATCCTTTCTTGAATTCCTAGTCATAAAGTTAAAGACAGTATGGTATCCTTTCTTGAATTTCTAGTCACTAAAGTTAAAGACAGTATGGTATCCTTTCTTGAATTCCTAGTCACTAAAGTTAAAGACAGTATTGTATCCTTTCTTGAATTCCTAGTCATAAAGTTAAAGACAGTATGGTATCCTTTCTTGAATTCCTAGTCATAAAGTTAAAGACAGTATGGTATCCTTTCTTGAATTCCTAGTCCTAAAGTTAAAGACAGTATGGTATCCTTTCTTGAATTCCTAGTCACTAAAGTTAAAGACAGTATGGTATCCTTTCTTGAATTCCTAGTCATAAAGTTAAAGACAGTATGGCATCCTTTCTTGAATTCCTAGTCCTAAAGTTAAAGACAGTATGGTATCCTTTCTTGAATTCCTAGTCATTAAAGTTAAAGACAGTATGGTATCCTTTCTTGAATTCCTAGTCCTAAAGTTGAAGACAGTATGGTATCCTTTCTTGAATTCCTAGTCCTAAAGTTAAAGACAGTATGGTATCCTTTCTTGAATTCCTAGTCACTAAAGTTAAAGACAGTATGGTACCCTTTCTTGAATTCCTAGTCCTAAAGTTGAAGACAGTATGGTATCCTTTCTTGAATTCCTAGTCACTAAAGTTAAAGACAGTATGGTATCCTTTCTTGAATTCCTAGTCCTAAAGTTGAAGACATTATGGTATCCTTTCTTGAATTCCTAGTCACTATTTACATTTTATCTTTTCACTCACCTCATGACTTAAGCTTGGGCTTCTCTCTCAATGCCTGTATCTTTATATTTTCAGGATCAGCAAACATTGTAACTGGTGAAACAAAAAGTTTCTTCAGTTTTGCCAAATCAGTAAGTATTTTAACTATAAGTGTTAGTACTGTTACACTTATATGCTACAATCTATAGAAAATATCTATGTCCATACAAATTCTTTCAGGACACTGTAAAATGTGCAATAAATATGTCCTTATTTTATACATAAAGGATCTTAGAATACGACTGTTTATAATGTGCAATTTATCATGTTACGAGCAGCATGGTTTATTTTATTGTTATATATATATATATATATATATATATATATGTGCGTGTGTGTGTGTGTGTGTGTATCACCCCTCTCTTCCTATATGTGTCAAAAACAAAACAAGAAACTCTACTTTAAACGTGAGCAACTTACTTTAAATAATTAGCGACTTCCTCAGTAATACTGGCATAGAAAGGAACAGTATGACTTATATGTCATCATTATCTAGATAGTCTGAAAAGTCAATTCCAAAGCTGTCAATCATAGTGTTCCGAAAGGAAGATTTAAATGTATTCTTTTCTTTAGTTAAAAATCATTCAATGCAAATAAAGCAATAATTACTTTATCTAGATGATAATATCAAGATGTATGGACTGCCAGCAGGACAGGGCCTCTAGCAGATTATATAACTTACCGTTTATACTCATGTATAAGTCTATACCAACTGCAAACTGCATAGACCCAGATCTGACATTGCATTATGCGCCAGAAGATCTGGGTCCATGCAGTTTGTAAGGACTAATCAGTAGAACAAACAACATAGACCCTGATCTTCTGGCGCATTATGCGACGGCAGATTAGGGTCTATGTTGTTTGCATTTTGACCAGTATTATACACGGGTATATACGGTAATATTGCCCTCTATATAAACAATTAATTACTTAATATCTTCCTGCTAATTTAGTGGTGGCAGGTAGACAAGGTCAGCCCCATCAAACTGTATGATGAGAACAAGACAATATCAGGGTTTCAGCTGCGGCAGCTGGCATTCCTGCAAGGACAACATCAGTACATCCGTAACGTCATGAACAAACTCTTCCAGCTGTACAGTCAGGGTAAAATACAGCCTGTCATCGACTCCACATGGGCTTTTGAAGATGTAAGTTCTCTAAAATGGCTATAATTGTATCAGCTCACTGATCAAATTCTCCAATTCAGACATTTTTAGTCTAGTAGTTTGTGTGTGTGTGTGTGTGTGTGTGTGTGTGTGTGTGTGTGTGTGCCTGGCCCTGGTTCAAGATGGTTCATGTCTGATCCTTCCTTGATGCGTATTATTCTATTGTTCTTTCCCAGTACATACTTTTTTTTTGTTTATAAAAAAAATATATATTTTTTATGTATGAATAATTATTATATTTAAAATTACTTAATATAATTTTAGGTCATTTTAAAGAAAATTTAATAAAAATTCTCAGTACAAACAACATACCCAAAAAATTTAGATTTTCATGTATATATAATTAGAGACATATATAATACAGAGATAGGAAACTCTTCCACTGTCTTTGTACTATCAAGTGGCACCCTTTTCATATGCAAATGAGGGTGCTGACATGGTGAGTGTCCAGGTAAGGGGCTGTTTATGCATGCACTATGGCTAATGAGTCATGGATGTAAACTACCAGTAACTGTATGTACAGTAGTAAACAGGTGATGACACTTTAGCCGGTTGTTTTTAGAGCGAGAATTTTAACAGCAATGAATTTTTATAAATAAAAATTTCTGATGGCATTACGACAATAATGTAAAGCCAGTTGATACAGATTTTTGAGGATACATTGCAGCACTGTTCCACAAATCTGCATCTGATATTTCATTATCATCAGATAGAGAAGTGAGGTTTTTGCTCGTGTTTATACCCTAAATATTGTCCTTAAACATTGGATATGGCCCTTAAAATTAAACTTAGACTTTTAAATGATACCAAATATGACTTAATTTAATTGGATATGAAGAAATGCATAAAATAGAGCAAATGGTACATATTTGAAATTTGCGATGGAAAAACAGTTCAAGTTATTCGAAAGACAGAATTTTATGCCCGTGTTTAAACCTTATGACCCTTAAAATTAAAATTAGCTTTGCTAAAGCTTGTTCAATCAGCTGAAAATTTATTTACCAAATATGACTTAATTGAATGGAAGATGAAGAAATACATAATATAGAGCAACTTGTACATAATTGACAAGTTGCAATGGAAAAGCAATCAGCTGAAAATTTATTTACCAAATATGACTTAATTGAATGGAAGATGAAGAAATACATAATATAGAGCAACTTGTACATAATTGACAAGTTGCAATGGAAAAGCGGTACAAGTTATTTAAAAAACAGAATTGTATGCTTATGCTTAAACCCTGGATATGACCCTTAAAATTAAAATTAGCTTTCTTAAAGCTTGTGCACTCAGCAGAAAATTTATTTAGCTTTTAAATTATACCATCAGGGATTATTCCATTGAAGTTCTTTCTACTTTATAGATTTAAGTAGTAATATATGAATTCCTGGGCATTTTATGGTATATAGTCATGTTACATGACCAATTGATTACCTTATTGTTGTAATTTGGAGAGTTTAAGGCCAAATGCGGGATGTTGTTTGAGGTGTTATAAGTAATAAAAGGATCAAAGGTAATCCATGATGACCATGATTTTGATTAAAACTCGGTCGATCTGTCGTGGAAGGAAGATAAAACGGAGAGACCGACCAAAAATGATCTTGGCAGAAACACTTGAGTAAGTATTTTGATTTGATGTCTTTTAATTGTTCTTGTATTGTTCACGATGGTTTAAGATGAATATTTAAAGGCAGCTTGTATATTTTTTTTTCAATTCATGTCAAAATGCCGAAACGTCTGCTTTCTCCCAATGCTAAGAAGCCAGCAGCTAAGAAATACTACAGCAAGTTTAACAACGCTTGGATACCAGAATTTAAGTGTGTGCAGGTGAGTAGCAAAGGTCCTGACTTTGCATTGTGTCTTTCATGCAAATTGGATTTTAAGATAGCATATGGAGGAAGAAATGATATCACCAGGCATATGCAGACACCATCACATAGGAGCAACAATTCTTCTGGAACAAACACACCCACATTGAAGGCATTATTTCAGACTGGATCAAAAGTGGATAAAGTGACACTTGCAGAGACTTTGTTTGCAAATTTTGTGGCAGAGCACAATTTACCATTCCTCATAGCAGATCATTTTACTAAACTGGTTAAAGTCATGTTTCCTGACTCTGAAATTGCACAAAAATTTTTAATGCTGACACAGAGAGGACATTCTCCATTCTTCAGAAAATCCAGAGTGATTCAATGGGAAGTCGGGACCAGAAAACTATTGAGAGCCTGCTAAGTGTGAAGGTTAACAATCACAGTGAATGTCACCAGTGGTCACCAGACAGTGATCTTGTGAAGGAAACTAAAAATGCCTGTGGATTTTATAAAAAATCTTTGCAGTGAACTGTGAGATGTACAATTCTTCCTTTTTCATTTAAGTAACAATATACTGGCTCATATTAACTAACTATTATTGTAACATTTTCCATCAGATTCTGAATCTGAATCATGTTCAAAATTTGTGTTTTATTATAATATGAAGAGAATACATATTATGTGACAAAATGAACTTGTTTTGTTTTCACTCCCCTTAAAACACGTAAAATTTATGCTGATAAAAAATCTACCTTTTTAGAAGCCAATCTACTGATCAAAATTTGTAAATCTACTGGTTTGAAATCCTAGTTCTGTCACAGGTATGACATGTATGTCACACGTTTAGCTGCTAACAATTTAGATCTGGGCATTTTATGGTATATAGCCATGTATGTCACACATTTAGCCATGTATGTCACATATTTAGCCATGTATATAACATTTAGCCATGTATATCACATTTAGCTATGTATGTCACACATTTAGCCATGTATATCACATATTTAGCCATATATGTCACACATTTAGCCATGTATGTCACACATTTAGCCATGTACATATATATCACACATTTAGCCATCTAAAATTGTCACACATTTAGTCATGTATGTCTCACATTTAGCCATGCATATCACATTTAGTCATGTAGGTCACACATTTAGCCATGTATATCACACATTTAGCCATGTATGTCACACATCTAGCCATGTATATCACACATTTAGCCATGTAGGTCACACATTTAGCCATGTAGGTCACACAACAAGGTAGACATGGGCATTTTATGGTAATTAGTCATGTGTGTCACATATTTAGCCACATATGTCACACATTTAGCTGTTAACAATGTAAATCTAGGCATTCTTTGGTATTCAGCCATGTATATCACACATTTAGCTGTGAACAAAGACAACCTGGGCATTTTATGGTATTGAGTCATGTATGTCACACATTTAACTGTGAACAAAGAAAACCTGGTCATTTTATGGTATTGAGTCATGTATTTCACACATTTAGCTGAGAACAAGGTAGACCTGGGCATTTTATGGTACTGAGTCATACATTTTGCTGTGAACAAGGTAGACCTGGCCCCAATTTAACTAAAGTTCTCAGTTTACCCATATTGATGTTTTGCATTATCTTGCTTACAATATTTCTGGTGACACTGTTTTTTGTTTTCATAGAAAAGAGATATAATACACAGGATGAAGAAAAAAAAAATCATTGGTTTTACAATTGTACACCTGGGAGTCCTTATATTCTTGAAAAAAACAGTTGAAGAATTCCTCAAATGTGAGGAAATCCTAATTTTTTCTCAGAGATACATGTATAACAAGACCAATTTCAGGAAACTGCAGAATATTATGACTTAAAAATTCATAATTCCAAACCAAGCAATAAAAAATATATTGAGAAATCAAAATTTGAGGAACAAAATTTGAAATGCTTAGTGAATTTTCTGTTATACTGTACTGTGCTGGCAGAGAAGGGACTACACTGTTTGTTATACTTACAATTGTCTGTGAACATCATAGACTCTGATCTACCATCACATTGTGGTACAGTATAGTACTCTCCACTAAAAGGTGCTTCAGTAATAGGCAGTCCCTTTTAAAAGGCAGTTGTGGTCATGGATCTCATTTCATTATTTAATTGTAATATGATTTATAAAATACTTCAATATACAATGTATGTAAGCCTCATCTATAAGACAGTCCAATTTATGGCTGAATGGCCAATTCATAGTGAGGGAATACTTTCTTCCTACCATTTATACTCACTTATAAGTTGAGTCCAACTGCAAACTGCACAGACCCAGATCTGCCATTGCATAATGCACCAGCAGATCTGGGTCAATGCAGTTTGCTAGGAGTAATCAGTTGAACAAAACAACATAGTCCCTGATCTGCTGGTGCATTATGTGATGGCAGATCAGGGTCTATGTTATTTGCAGTTGGACTCGACTTAGACACAAGTATGGATGGCAGGTCTATGCTGTTTGCATTCCTGTGCATCTTATACATGTTTAAATATGGTATCAAACAACTATGGTACATTTGTTTATATACTGTTTTGTTTGTAATATATTTTATATGTTAAATATCTTTATGAGGTGTACTAATATTTATGGGTTAAAAATTCTATTAAAATTTCAGCTGATTGGTAATAGACTTGATTCCCAATACATGTATTTGCAAAATATTAATATAATACAATGTTTTTTGCATGAAAATGTAAAGGACAAAAAATAGTTGTCTATCTCTGATGCTGTACAAAAATTAGAGGATGGAAAACAAAATTACAGATAACATGGTACACGTAATGCATTCATGTTGCAGGTAGCAGAAGCCATGCAGAAGATGCATGACAGAAAGAACATTGGAAAGATGATATTGGATCCTAATCTTGAACCCAAACCAAAGGTACTCAGTTACAGGAAGTATATCTTGTCAGGGTACTCAGTTACATTTTGAGGAAGTATATCTTGTCAGTTTCATTCAGACAAGGAAAAATATAGTGAAGACAGATTACCATCTGTACTCATGTATAAGCCGGGTCCAAATGCAAACAACATAGACCATGATCTGCTGTTGCATAATGCACTGGTAGATCAGGGTCTATGTTGTTTGTTCTACTGATTAGTCCTTACAAACAGCATAGACCCAGATCTGCCTGCACATTATGTGACGGCAGATCTGGGTCTATGCAGTTTGCAGTTGGTATGAGCTTATACATGAGTATATACGGTATATAAATGTAGGAAGAATTAACAGAAACAATTAGCATATAAGAAAAGATTAGGAAGACTGCCAGAAAGATTAGTTTTGGTTCACTACACATAATCTCCTGTAATTTTGTATCCCTTGGCCTTTTTGTAGAAAAGGTGGTGATAATGTGCTCCCATATACCTGTGCTTGCTTGTGTTCATGCTGTCATACAATTCCTACAGCACTTCTTAAGGTAGAGACTTAAAACCTTGAGATATGATTTGGAGTGATCTATAGATAAGAAGGATGGTTTTAGAATTTTGATCCCTTGCCGTGGAGTGGCACTAAAGAGTAGTGATTTTACACAAAATTAAATTACTCCCTAATTGTTTGTCTTAATGTCTGTGGTATGTGTGATCAGTTACCCTAACGTATCAAGACATATTAGATAGGGTTTTAAATGAGACCACTGGCTTATGCCCTAAGGGTTACAGTTGTGACCCTTGGGTTGTAACTTTGGAACTATATATTTCCATTTATTGCGTGTGAAAAGATAGATTATGCAATCATCATTGGCTTCTGGGTCTAACCATACCCATCCATTCCATAGACTCAACCCAAGTAACACAGATTTATATATATATATATATATATATATATATATATATATATATATATATATATATATATATATATATATATATATATATATATATATATATAGATATATTATAGGTAGATAGATTGATAAATAAATGGATGAATGTATTGATGGGTAGGTAGGTAAATAGATAGATCAATCAATCAATAGATAGATAGGTAGATAGATTGATAGATAGATCGATCGATAGATAGATAGATTGATCAATCAATAGATAGATAGATAATGTAAATAGATATAAACGTAATACACCTGCATACATCAGTTCCAAATTTTGGAATTCCTCCTGCCCTCAAGTTTTTCTGAAAAAGTATTTAAAGTAATCTAGTAATGAATAGTGTTGTGAAATTTGTTATGAGACCTGATGATGATGATGATGATGATGATGATGATGACGATGACGATGATGATGATGATTATGATATATACTGTCTGTCATAGATGATAAGAATAATGATGATGACAATAGCAGTGATGCTGAAAATGATGAGTAATTTTCACTGTTATAGAGTCCCCCAGCCCAGGAGGAAACCAAGGGGAGTGAAGTTGCAGAAGGGGATAAGGAAAAGGATGCAGAGCAATCTGTGAATGGAGAATAATGTATGTCAAGACCAACTAATTAAGTTGTTAAATACAATTATGCATGTGTGAAGGAAATTCTCTGTAGTTACTATACTGTGTAATAATAAAGGAATTTAATCTACAAACTTACACAAAGTTGACATAATTTGAAAGTTCATGTGTAGAATTTGAAAAATCTCTAGATTTAAACCTTTTAATATTACTTTTAGTGTTTATGCTTTTGTGGAAAAAATTTCATGTATTTTTACAGTTTGCAACTACCTCATATACTCGCATATAATCCGATACCGACTGGAAACTGCATAGACCCAGATCTGCCATCACATAATGTGCTGGGAGATCTGGGTCTATGCAGATTGTTAGGACTAATCAGTAGAATGGACAACATAGACCCTGATCTGCTGGTGCATTATGTGCTGGCAGATCAGAGTCTATATTGTTTGCATTTTGACCCGGATTATACATGAGTATATACTGTAGTCTACAAAAAATATTCTCTAAAATTGCCAGGGTTTGAATTCTATGATCAAGTTTATCATACAGCACATTCTTTAGTTTCACAAAACTAATTTTTGTGAAATTTATTGAAAATATATCATATCTCTTTATTTCAGATATGTTGTTTCTTCCCAGTATCCCAAGAGCCAAAAAATCTATCACCGTGTGTACATATATTCAGAGGTCTAAATGACCTTGCTTTGAAGCAGAAGAGATAGTCCTCTTTTGTGCTCTGTGCTAGTTGGTGTGCTCTGCCCCAGTTGCTGCAATAATCAATGCAATCATTCATAGACTTTTTTCTTCTCCTTTTTTTGAAAATATAACATGGCTTATATTGAAAATATGGTAAAATATTGCAACATACCAGTGTATTTTCCCCACCACTATTTTAGATGGAGAATTATTATCAGTAACATACATGTATGCCAGAGGTTTTCAGAAAACATATATGTATGTTAGGAGTAGTCAGAAATCATAGATGTTGCTTCATTAAAGGTTCTGTACATGTAAAGTAACAAAATGCTATTATTATTACATATTTTTAAAAATAATTAGTTATGCCTCTGATCAGAAACACCACTGTATTCCTTGATATTTGAGAAAATTAGATATAGAGTAATTTAATAATCTAAAATATAACAATTACCTACTTGTTCATCCAAGAACCAGCTTTAACTTTTGTTTTATGCTAGATAACCTGAACATTTCTTCCTATTTCATTTCAGATATATGTGTAAGTACTTTTTAAAAATCAAGATGTTCAAAATTTTTAAAAATATTATCATGGTTTCTGATCCAGGACAAATGCTTAGTAAATTCAAGGGTGTTGGAACTGGGGCAACTTGAATGGCGATGACCACGCACTCCACCTTCTATGGCAATTATAAATATAAGTTAGTACAGTGGTTTATAATTATAAATGAGGTCGTGTGATATTGAAGTAGGGTTAATATTGTATCTACATATATTCCATAATGAGATCCATGACCTAACCCATGTTATAAGAGGGACCACGATGTACTGAGGCACTTAATAGTGACATCCATGATGTAACCCATGTTATATGAGTGACTATGATATACTGAGGCACATAATAGTGATATCCATGATGTAAGCAATGTTATAAGAGGGACCATGATATGCTGAGGCACTTAATAGTGACATCCATGATGTAACCCATGTTATATGAGTGACTATGATATACTGAGGCACATAATAGTGATATCCATGATGTAACCAATGTTATAAGAGGGACCATGATATGCTGAGGCACTTAATAGTGACATCCATGATGTAACCCATGTTATATGAGTGACCACAATATACTGAGGCACTTTAAAGGGAATGGCCACTGTGTACGTTCTATGTTGGCCTCTCCATTAATTTCATGAAATTCATCTTGCCTCCAATGGAGCCACCCTGATAAAAGTGCTTGTTCTGACACCACTGGAATCCAATGAGAAATCCTAATGAGATGCAGTCATCTGTAAATGGTGCAAAAACTAGCATAGTGACCCCAGACATTGTTAACTTTTACCACTCTATCCTGATTCATTTACAGATCTCAAAAAATGAATAATGTCTAGATGATAAATCCATATATCCAAGGAAATTCCTGGCTTTTAATCACCATTCCTGATGTAGTGTTTTTCTCTTCATAAATTCCGGTTCTGAAAGCCTAAATAAATGTGTATTTTTTAAAGAAAAAAGTTTTCTCTTGCCCAAAAGTGCATGTAGAAAGCCAGTATACTATGCTTAAGCATTCTTAAAGTTTAAAATGAACAAAAAACCTATAATTATTTCATACAATAAAAGGCCCACCTTTGCACACCTCCTTTAGACTAATTTGCTTTGATTTCCGAAGGTGCATTCTATATAACCAAACTTGTGTTGATGTGCCATTAAACCCTATACCTTCCTGCATACATACATACATGCATGCATGCATGCATGCATGCATGCATACATACATACATACATACATACATACATACATACATACATACATACATACATACATACATACATACATACATACATGTGAAAAATTTCTTGTAATCTCTTTTAAAGAGGAAATAAAGAAGCCAGTTAGCCATAAATACATGTATACATACATACATTTAACTGTTTATGACGAGGGTCACCTCCAATATAATGCTGACTTGAGCTACTTCACTGCTTCAATCAAGGTAGATTGTGTAAATTTTTTCAGTAACTCAGGCAAAATGACATCATATACTATCTATTATTTCACTTCTGCATTATATTCATTAGCATAAGATCACAGTTTAGCTAATGTATAAAATTAGATATATGACATTCTACAGAAACAAATTTGGATGGCCAATATGCCAATACAATACCCGATTTTTCATGAAAATTTAGCATTTTTTGACAAACAATTCCAGATTTTCTATTTGGGGGTCATCACATGTATCAATTAATTCATGTAGTGTTTTTTCTTACATGAAACTCTTGGTTTTAATGATTATAACAAGATTTTAATAACGATTGTTTTTATTCAGGAACCCAACTGTAGCTAATTAACTTGTAACCTTGATTTTTTTAAAATTTTGGCACAGATAATAAGGCTTGTGTGAAAATCCACCAAATGAAGTTAATAATTTATTTATGACTTTCTATAGATAATCAGATTTTTTTTAATAATGGATATAAGCATACACTATTTTTGTTAAAAAATGCATTCTTTGAAAACCATCTCATTATTGTACATTTTTATTACTAACATTGGCTGAAAAAAAGTACATGTAATTTCTGTATCTTGTTGGAGATGCATGCTCATATTCATGGAAATGCATGCTCATATTCATTGGAAATGCATGCTCATATTCATGGAAATGCATGCTCAAATTCATGGAAATGCATGCTCATATTCATGAAACTGAAAAAGAAACATTGCCACTTATATAACTTTTCCTCACTATAAGGTCCTTCAGTATTATATGATTCCTGTTATAAGGCGGGTATTGTCATGGATACCAATTTATTCTATAATAGTAAAATTATGTAACATCCTTCATTATAAAGCAATCTCACTAAGGCAGTATGCTCCTTGGCTCCCATGTACAGTGTTATAATGAGGGAGTGCTGTACGAAGAATGATGAAATATAAAATGTTAAAATCATTGACTTTGGCTTTATGTATTTAAACAGTGTATTGTCTGAAATTTACATACACTTTTATCAATTATTGTTTGGTTTGAAGTAGAAATAACTTTAGGTAAAAGAAAATTTGAATCTCAATTTTCAGCTGATTCTTCCATACAAATATTTGCAAAAAATTCTTAATACTGTATGATAAAGCTCAATGTGTGAAAAATTAAAGGGTTAAACAAAATTATTTTGTTGTTGTATGGATTGATGGTGAATTTATAATTTTTAGAATGTGAAAACTTAGTGACAATCTGGTGATTTTTGCTCATGCATGGTGCATTTGCTAAATTTAAACACTGACTTGTTCATTACATCATATCTTTAAATTCATGCATTGGGTCTTAATTAGTCACTGGTAAGCACTGGTGTTCATTAAGCTATAAGATAGGATTACTAATAGATTACACTGGTAAGCAGTGGTGTTCTTGAAGCTATAACAAGTGATTGCAAATAGATTACACTGGTAAGCAGTGGTGTTCTTGAAGCTATAACATGGGATTGCTAATAGATTACACTTGTAAGCAGTGGTGTTCTTGAGCTATAACATAGGATTGCTAATAGATAACACTTGTAAGCAGTGGTGTTCTTGAAGCTATAACATTGGATTGCTAATAGATTACACCTGTAAGCAGTTGTGTTCTTGAGCTATAACATAGGATTGCTCATAGATTACACTGGTAAGCACTGGTGTTCATGAAGCTATAACATAGGATTGCTAATAGATTACACTGGTATGTTTCAATACTACAGTTTGATAGTTAATATTTAATTACACATATGATGTTTGCTTGTGTTTCATTGATAAAACTTGATGCACTATATTTGTAATATCCATGGAAGATTAAACATGTTAATTTATCTCCTTCTGCTACTCTAAGTCACCATGAATTAATTCATATGCTTATTTTAAAGTATAAATTTAAAAGACTACCACTATTTTATGAGTAGTGAGAAGTGCTGTAAGGTGCTCAGAAGTGGCAATGGTTACCCTGATATTTTTGCATATTATAAGTATACAGATAGATGTCTGCAGCTAACTAATTTTCGACAATTTCTCTTGACCCCACCGGAGCCATCACAGATATGTAATTGTTTCAACAATGGTTTACTGTGTTCTAGTACTTGTTGTATTAAAAAATGTACATGCATTAGTCATTACTGTTTTTAATGTTTTGATTGACAGTTTAAATATATAAATAAAATTATATAAATTTATATCAATACATATAGAAGACATTGGTATAAAGTGCCTGGGTTCAAGCACCAAACATGTGTTTTTGTCACTAACATTACTAGGATACAATATAATCCTATGTTCCTGGAAAAAAATCATGCAAACTATTATATATTTACCAAAATATGTGCTCTTATCCTGTCGTTATCGCATATTTATCAAGTATTTGAGTAAATGCAATGACAACAATAAAAATTATTATATTGATCTGGATTGAAATTAACCTTTACTTTTTAAATTAACTATTAACAATTGCCTTAAGTGTCAGAGTAAGTCATTATGAAGATTTCTTAGGTTCATTTATTTATATGATTTGACCGTTGATAAAACAAAAAGTTATAAAACTTATCGGTTTATTAATATAGTACAAAAACATACGAAGAATGGTAAAACTATTTTGAATATTTATATTGTATCCTGGACAAATTTTATTTTTAAAAATCTATTACATTGTCAAATCATTATAATAGATATCTACATCTGAGAAAATCTATTCAAATTTTAACCGCATATCCACCAAAAATTTAAGTAAATATGACATGGGCATCCCTGTTTTTGTTCTGTATAAAATGTTCTCATTCATTCCAGTCTATTCATGTTATTTAATGGTTAAGATTTTGTTGATATTTTACAGTTTATCCATTGTTACTGTTGTAACTCTTTGACATATAGCCTTTATTTATAGAAGAATATCATGGCAGTGTTAAATATAAAAAACAGTTGTGTTTTGATTAAAGTATATATTTGCTTTTAAGTCGAGTCCAACTGCAAACTGCACAGAACCAGATCTGCTGGTGCATAATGTACCAGCAGATCTGGGTCTATGCAGTTTGTAAGGAGTAATCAGTAAAGCAAACAGCATAGAACCTGATCTGCTGGTGCATTATGCAATGGCAGATAAGGGTCTGTGTTGTTTGCAGTTGGACTTGACTAATAATTGACTATATACAGTACAGTAGCAGTATTTTTTTAATGCCAATGAATTATTATATAATGAATTATTATATATATATATATATATACATTATGTTAATGTTTCATTGTGATAAATAATATGAGAAAGTTATAATATATTTAGTGCGATGCAAGGTGTAAAAGAAATTATAATATAAATTTTAGGTACAAAGAAGATATGATGACAAAGATATTATATACATGTCATTTTATTTATCC
Organism: Margaritifera margaritifera; assembly: GCA_029931535.1. NCBI lineage: Eukaryota > Metazoa > Mollusca > Bivalvia > Unionida > Margaritiferidae > Margaritifera > Margaritifera margaritifera. Next base: position 1,563,009 of record JAQPZY010001262.1, on the reverse strand, counting down.
ATTTACTGTCAAAAAATTATGAAATTGTAGTATTTACATTTTTTCATTTATATAACCTTGTGACTATATTCTATACTTATATCAATATTTAATATATTGATGTTATATTTATTATTCAAGATTAAATGAATAGTACAATAGAATCCTTATCATTTGCATACATAATTTTGCTGATATGTGTTTATAAGAGTATAAATATTAAATGTATTAAATGTTGTCTATCACTTCAAGTCAGTTTTTTTTCTGCATGTCCTACATTGAATGTAGAAAAATCCAATACCCTGACATCCTTATTGCTTACACACTCCACATCAACATGTGACTTCCAAACATGATTTTGAAAGCTGTAAATCACTAAATAATATATGCGGTATTTGTGTAAGATCCAACTGTAAACAATATAGACTCAGATCTGCCATCTTGTAATCTGCTGGCAGATCTGGGTATATGCAGTTTGTTAGGATAATCAGTACAACAAATAACATAGACCCTGATTGGCTGGATCATTATGCAATGGCAGATCAAGGTCTGTGTTGTTTGCAGTTAGATCCGACCCATATATGAGTATATCCAGTATTCATAAACTTGACTTTTTTGTGAATTTAATGACAAAACTTAATTCAGTTCACAAAAACATCATTGATATAACGAAAAACAAATTGCAGCATGTTTTATATGAAGCATCTAAATTACATTACCATCCTTACAGAATGATGTATCAGACTGCTTAACAGAATGGCTTATCAGAACTATTGTAACACAACTAATCAACATACAAAAGACCTCAAACATCCATTGTCTCAGGATTACATAATAATTAGAACTATAAACATGTGCCACATTAGCATTATTAAAGGATGGCACACATCAGCATCACTACTACATGATACATCAGCATTTTTACAGTATGGCACATCAACATCACTACATCATGATACATCAGCATTATTATAATATGGCACAGCAATATCACTACAGCATGAGACATCAGGATTTTTATAGCATTGTGCATCAGCATTACTACAGCATGATACATAAGCATCATTATAACATAGCATGTCAACATCACTATATAAACACTATTATCACACAAAAAGGGGTTTTAAGTTTTAGTTGATTGTGAACAGACATGGACATAGACACTAAACCAGAGACATTATACAAAAACATGAGTGATCCTGTGTTATCTATGTTTCTGCATAAACATACAAAAACAAAACACATAGAGTGGCAGTGATTTTGAATAGTATCTCTCTTTTAGATAAGATCTGGGTGGCCCTGAAAAGGGCCATTGCGGTTGTTAACCAAAGAGTGTTAACACTTACCACACCACTTCATAGTTCTTCTCTGCAAACTTCTCACCGGTCCGTAGACTCTGTGATCCTGGTAATGGCCCACAATGCCTTGAGATATACCAGGAAGTCTGGATTAAATAGCATGCTGGAAATGATGGTCAATTGCCTCCAGTGCTACCCACACCATGTCCAGTTTTCCTGAGAATTTGTGAAACAATTGGCCAATGTAAATAGTCTATTACCAGATCAAAACAGATTGGAATGTTTGACCAATCAGGATGCGTTTAACATAATTCAGTCAGGGCATGTTGTCTCTCTCCCAATCAGAAGCCAGCAAACACAAGACATCACTTTCAATATATATTTTTTTAATTTCTTTACTGGTATGGGTTCTTATTATATTGCTCTGCTGCTTCTGAAGAACACTCCTTCTCCTTGTTCTCTTTTTTCTTGGGACACTGGAAAGAAAAATTAATTAATGTCCTTTTTCTTGACATTGATAACATGTATCGTTACTTTTGTCTCTCTTTTATTCTGTTTTAGTGGCTCCTTTTCTTTGACCTTGTGGACATTCTGGAGCACTATGTCCTTTTTCCTAACACACATAGCTGGTATCTTGACTTTTATCTCGAGTGAAGTAGTCAGAAGACTTGTTGGCAGTGTACTTTTGAATGACTCTCTGTAAATCTTTGATGAGAAGTGTGATCTGTTGTGGCTCTTCCATCCTCACAGATTGAAAACTGAATGAGTGTTTTGTCTTAAGGTGAGGGGGACCATCAATATATAGGCAGAGAGAGAGTGCATACCTTAGTCAAGTCAGATTTTCAATCAACATGAAAAGATAAAACCTTTCCAATGAGAAACCAGAGGAAGCCAAGCAGTAATGATGATCCTGTGTCGCCCAGCACTCTTCAAGAAGTGATAGCACAAGTTCACTTGTGAGATTTTGAAGAAGACATGAGTGATCCTGAGCCAACATCGTCTACCTCTACCTCCATTACAATACCTAGAGAGTAGAGATCAACCAAGAAAGAAAGTCGTTCGGTAGCCCACAAAAACTATTTTTACATTCAACCTACCCTAAAAAGTGATGTCCAGAAAATTCAGAAAGACTGTTTACATTTACACTGTTAAATTTAAGCAGTTTAAGTCCCAATGGTTATCATTACTTTGCATGTACTATTCCTAAAATTTGCCATAAAGAATCTGCTGGTAAATGAAAGCTAACACTCATACACTCGACATGGCATCCAAAAATCCAAGGAATCTTCTTGTCTTGTGGAATCAGTTCTTGTTGAAAAGGACTTGGTAATCCATAAAGTCTTGAACAGTGTTATTGACTTTCTTCCATGGAATTTGGTGTAACACTGATGACAGAAGTCATGGCATGGCAAGTCTTATAATGTCTTTGCAGTTGATCAATGTTTAACTATTTGAACATTTTCAAAGTAATCAGTCTTCTTATAACATTCAGATCCAATCATTATAAAAGTCTATGCCATTTCGGATGCAATTGCTCTTTGCATTTCACTTGAATCTGTTCAAAATAGTTTTAAATGCATTCTTGCAGCTCAGGAGGTACATTCTGAATGTGCTCTTTTAAACTGTCCATTTACAGGAACGTCTTCTGACCATTTGAAAATGTTCAAACTAATCAGCTTTTTATAGCATTCAGATACCAATGGTTAAAACATCTATGTCATAGAGGATGCAATTGTTCTTTTTTTTTTTTGTAAACAGTAAATTTTCAATGTGAACCTTTTTTGTGCTTGGTATGAACATGCTATCCATAAGCTCTTGTGTAGGTATATATTATACTACTATCAAATGGTTTTCTTAATAATAAAAGTAATTTGTAAAAATACGCCGCCAGAGCTACCAGTAACCCACACTTTCGATCCAATATGCTGTTAGAGTGACCAATGCCTAGTTATCTAATATCCAACACCAACACATTTGCTATCCAACAAAAAGGGGTAGGAATATATTGCACAAGAGGGTAAGAAATTCAGTGCTTTTATCTGCTTGCTGTCATAGAGGGTGTAGACTATTTTGTCTTAAGACAAGTTTTAAAGCTGGCACTAACTCTGAACTTGTTTTAGAAGTCAAAGTTTCTAAAGTGTTTTTTAAATTTGCATTTAAATTTTTAATTTTCAATTTTTATTTTCAAATTTAGTTTTTCAAATTTCATTCTTTAAATTTTCATTTTCAAATTTCATTTTCAATTTCAATTTTTATTTTGTGTTTCAATTATTTTTTTTCAATATCAATTTTCATTTTCTAATATGATTGTTCAATTTTTATTTTGAAATATTTGTTTTCAATTTTCATTTTCAATTTTGCTTTTTCAATTTTCTTTGTTCAATTTTCATTTTCAATTATTATTTTCAAACTTTCATTTTCCAATGTTTGGTTGCAATTTTTTATTTCTTAATTTTCATTTTCAATTTTCAATTTGGTTTTTTTCTTCTTTAATTTTCATTATTTAATTTCCATTTTTAAGTTTCATTTCAAATTTTCATTTTCAATTTTAGGTTGGTAATGTTTTGTGCCAAACCAAATATTGACAGACAGGGAAAGCAAAAATTTTTGTTCGAGATTGAAAACGGAAAAACTATAGTAACATAATCTTCTATAGACATTAAACAGGATGGAGAGAAAGGAAGTTATGCATCATACATGGAGTATTTTGTACATGTTAAGAAAAGAATTTTCTGTCTATCCGTAGAAATGCGAAGGGTTGTAGTGCTTGCACACACCATACCCACAAACATATTTATGGTTTAAGTTTTAGTTTTTTGTGGAAAAAAGATACTACTGAGATGATTGCCAAATGAAACAAAAACCAAATCCCTCCATTATAATTACCCCTCTTGTGTGATAGTATAAGGTATGTTTGTGCGTGTGTGCGTGTAAGCATTGGGATTGTTTTGAACGTCTGAGGCACATCAAGGAAGCAACAATAAAAAAAATATAAACACAGGAAATTTTGTTCGCATTGGAAAAACAAAACTATAAATTGGAAGATATGAACGGAGAAGTGTTAAAAGGAACCTTTTACTTGCCTAAGTTACAACGAGTGACTAAGAAAGAAGACGACGTGTACGATATTGAAAGCATTCTCGATCGAAGAACACGTACAGTGGGAAAACATCAACTCTGAGAGTGAAATGTTCGTTGGAAGGATATGCACTGAGTTTCGATTATTGGATTGCAGCTTCACTAGTCAATGACTATAAAATGAAGTAGAAATTACCAACATGCCGTTAAACACTACTAGATCACCCTCATCTCTCCAAGAACTACAAAAAAAGCAACAACAACAACAACCACTGTGGGTGTAGTGCGGAGAACGTGTACCCAAAAATCAAATCGTCTTTTTCTGCCAAATCTTTGTGGTGTATTGTGTCATCGGAGCAGCCATTGGAAATCTGAGTTTGCAATAAGGGGATAAACAATTGTATTGATCTTCTTCCCAATCCCTCGTAGAAATATACCGACAGTAACGACAACGATAGCCTCGACGCCAATGCCAGTCACCCCTCTTTAAGTCACAGCAGCAGTCGTCTTCTAGAACCCTCCTTGGAAAATCATCCTTTAACAACGAGTGACTCTTCAAAGACCAGAACCATCTAACTATAAATAACCAATTTTATTTAACATTACCCAGTGACAGTTCTATGGATGTGTTTCTCAACAACACATTATGTTTTTTTCACAGCCAAATTATCTCAGACCACACAATTGGAATGAAGCTCATTGGGAAGTAACCTTGGTAGAAACCATTTATTCCACTAAAGTTAAGAATGTAATTGGAGATCAAACCACTTTCCTCATTGAAATATTGAACGAACAAGTTCAAGAACACTTGTACATAAATGATCATCTCATTCACGAATCCAAAACACCATTCCCTAGTGAATCCTCAATTGAATATCTGTGCCATGAGAATCTCCACAGGATATTATTATTACATTCAACATGTTGACGATACGATTTCAGATATTTTCAACAATCAGTTTGGAAAAGCACTGGAGAAAATTTGCCGAAGTGTACATATTGAATACCATACCATTTATCATCGTCTTAAAACTAATTTTTCCGACGCCAAAATGCTGTCATTCAGATTTACACACAGATTTGCTATTCTGGGTGGAAACACGAAAATAGTACCGCAGTTGAAAGACATTCACAACAACGATCAATTCTTCAAGTACTTTTGCAACCCTATCGAATAATACGAAGGACTGAATTTGACACTTGCTACTCTGATGTCGTGGAGTACAACATCGTAGGAGACACAGCTGTTCCATTGCTGAGAGTTATTCCTTTCAAAGTGGATTCTGCCATAGCCGCTTACGATGAAGGAGGAAACACGTATCATGTTCACCAAGAATTTGTATATTCCCGTTATCTTCCTGTCAGTAAATAGTATTTTGACAATGTCAATATTAGCATAAAAGGAGATCTTGGACAAATTGTTCTATTCTCGAAAGGAAAAGTCACCGTGAAACTACATTGTCGAATACGAGTCTCCAACGAATTGTAACATATGTACCCTGTGTACCAAGGAGTCGCTCGACAATGAGGACATGGTTTAGGAGATATGTTAAAATCAGCCTTTTTGCACGGTAGCACCCACTATAAAACCGATGATGATGATTCGAGGAATGAATGCTATAAAAGATGCAGCTTTGACGCAAGGAAACGAATTTCTCCAAAATGTACTAATCGACCAACAAAATCATAAAGTAGCCTTTGTGAAAGCAGGAACAAATGTGTTGATTCAAATTGGAAAAAAGCTACTAGGGAGCCGAGACACCCCCATAAATTCGTTTCACACTTCTGGCGAAGACAATAATTCCTCCTATTCGCCACAGCAGGGATAAGGCAGAAGGAGAAGTCGAAAACCCTTCAGACCTCATATGCACGATCAGAAAAAGAATTAGAAAAGAAGAACAGCTGTCACAGAACTGGACATTGTATATTACTAAAAATGATGCACTGAGATTCTTGCGAATGTTCTAAGTCAGAACTGGATCTGTTTGCCATGCCACTGATGATGATGACGATGCAAGAACCCCATTGGGTAGAATTTCATCCTGTGTTGTCTTTGACCACCTCAGCACCTATCGAATTTAAAATCAAAGGACAAACAGAAGATTGCATCGATCTGAATAGCATTTACTTATACCTGAAAGTCAAAATTCTCAAAACCGACAACACCAACCCAGGCGCTGATGCCAGGGTAGCTCCCGTTAATAATTTCATGCATTCGTTGTTCAGCGAAGTGGATCTGTACTTGAACAACAAACTAGTGAGCAGCAGCATGGACACTTACCCTTATCTAGTGTACCTGGAAAATCTCTTTATGTACGGAAAATAAGCCAAGAAAACACAACTGGATGTTTCAGTGGTGTGGAAACCAGACACTTTAGATATTTTCAATGACAGCTTTGATTGCAGATGATGATGCAGACCACAATGTTGGATTTAACGACCGCCAAAAGAAAATTAAACAAGGACGTAGTTTAGAAATTATGGATTGTTTGCATTTGGACATGTGGTTGCAAGACAAGTATTTGTTAAATGGAATGCATGTACATCTGAGACTGAATCGATGTAGTACCTTATTGCATTTGGTGGCTAATGCTAACGAGTAAAAATGAACATCGAAGAAGCCAGACTGTATGTGCGACGTGTGGAAGTCTTACGTAAAGTGATAAACGACATCAGTCACAGTCTGAGCAGAATGACAGCCAAGTATCTTCAACGACGAGTGGAAGTCAAAACCTTCACCATTGCCTACAAGACAAAGTACAAAAAGCAAAGATCAGTATAGGTTTAGTGGCAATATGTGAAAAGGCATGGGAGTCATAGTATGGACATGGTTTTTAATAAATTTTTCATAAATCCTGAAAAAGAGGTCACAATGACCCAGTTTTGACGCACGAAACTAATGAATCGCGAGAAGCACACACACACAGTGCGTGTTTAATGTCAATAGCATTAGGTTTAGTAGTATGATTTACAGTACGATGGGATGGATGGACACAACCTTTTAGCAATTTCCAATAAAACAAGGAAATAGATCAAATTCAATGGTGTACTGGCCATTGGGCATAGCGGGACAAATCCCGGTGGGCCGCCGCAAAAAAAATCCGTTTTTACCGGTGTTTTACTGGTGTGAGCAAAACCCCGGGCCTGTCCCGGCAGATAAGTCCAGGGCCGAGTTGCTTACGTAGTACACTCCTGATCATAGTAACATACGTTTGGTGCGCAACACGCCTGTGCACATGAAGCTTCACCCACATTGTGAGTTTGGCGATATTAGGCGAATAGGAGACCGAGACAACCGACTCGAGATGACCGACCTGAGATCAGAATGGTAACGATCGCAGTTCTGCAAGATTTCTCTGTGAGATGGTGAGAAATGACCAGTTTGTGCTATATCACTTGTTTATATCAACATCTGTGTATACTTTGTTTTTACTAATGTTCAAACTCAGTAAAAATAACTACATTTCTTCTATATGTCAATAATTTTATCGGGGAGCCGCGGCAGGTCAGTTGGTAGACCGTCGGACTCGTAATTCAAATGTCGCAGGTTTGATACCCGCATGGCCAGCCCGGGTCAGCGGACTCAAAGTGCCCATAGGAGAGGCACATAGGTCCTATTTCCTTGGCATGATATAGTCAATAATATGTCAAAAGTGCCGCTCAAAAAAAATACAAACAAACAAAAAAAATTTTTTTTTAAATTTAAAAAAAAACATAATTATCGATGTTAAATGAATGGGCAGAAATTCCGCTCAATAATGCTCACCTTCCTTGTTTTCATTGGCAAGGCTTTGTTGACTGAAGCTAGTAGTAGTACTACTATGAAGTTTATACAGTGATCTGTGCAATCCTTCTTATACAAGCACAAAAGAATAAAGATAGAGTCAACTTTTAATGTCCATTACACCTAACCCCACATGTCTGAGGATGTCTTGCCCGAGTTCCAACAGCAGAACTGTACTAGTGCACTTATGCGATCAACCTGTCGGGCCCTTGATTAAAAATATCAAAACCACCCATGAATGCGACCAACGGTACACAATTTGTTTAATGGGGGGGGGGGGGGGGGAGAGACTACAGAAGACAGAATTACATATTTTCTCGCTAAGGAGTCAATTTCTTCGCACTCTAAAACTAGAGGTTTGACATCTCCCCAGTCTCTCTCTCTCTCTCTCTCTCTCTCTCTCTCTCTCTCTCTCTCTCTCTCTCTCGTTGTGAGTATAAATTGGTTTCTCAGCATAATTAATATTCTTCTATCAATCGAGTATACATGATATGACATTTGAATTGTGAAGTCAAATTTTCTCAAGAAAACGTCACTAAAATTACAACCATTTCATAATAATGTTAAAATGTTGTTGGAGCTACTAATTCTAGGACAACTAGGTTGTGATACATAGGAAAACATCATGGTAAAATTTCAACAGTACGTAACGGATTAAAAAAGTGAAATTGGACTATGCTGTAACAGATTATGGTATCTTTTGTTACCGAGTGTCATGGTGTTCAAAATAGGTAGTATCGTTGGATACAACAACAATTTACAGAAATCCAGTGACTCCTTTAAACTGGAGTTAAACACTACCATCAATACCGATGTAACTAAGACTGGACTTTCAAAAAAGCTAATAAAAAAAACCGTGACGGTACGACAAAAAAACTATAGCGGACAAATATATGGACACAAAGAACTATGATGACGATGTCCCCACAGTTATGGTTCCTATGGGACAAGCACACATTGTTTCTGACGCGACACGTGCTAATTAAAAAAACGTCAAAAAACAACATTGACCATGAATAAACAAGTTATAATTTATTTTGACACTCGTAGTTGTTGGAGATGCTATGGATTATCTTTTGAGATAGTTTAATTACCTTCGATTCTTCTAGTTGCTTTTACATCTCTAACCAAAAATGCGATTAGCAAACGCCTGATACCAAAAATGCGATTAGCAAACGCCTGATACCAAAAATGCGATTAGCAAACGCCTGATACCAAAAATGCGATTAGCAAACCCCTGATGCCAAAAACAAGTAACATAACTTGTGCAAGTAATAAAACAATTTGCCCAGTACTCTTGAATAACCAACCTGTAACACTTCCAATAATTACAGGCAATGTTTCTGTTGCTTTTTTGTAGAGTTGAAACCAATAATTGGCTAAATCTTTCAATCCTTTTTTGATCATGTCAAAAATGATTCACCTGAAGTTAGAGGAGTTTGGGGAGTAGAACGTGGAGATGGAGTAGGTGGCGGAGTTGGAGGTGGAGGAAAAATAGCACCTTTTATCAAATTTGCTATGGACAGTGCAGTTGTTGATATTGTCACTGCTATCTACTTGCTATAGCCACTACTGTTACACCCTGTTCTTTCAACAGCTGTTTTGGCCTTTCACCTAATGGTAATTTTTCCCTAACATTTAAATTAATCTTTCCAATGTTTTCTCTAAAAGGGCTCTCTATTTACGTTACATGTCCAACTAACTGGGCTTTTGTTATTTCAACCCATTGCAACTGTTCCTGGAATACAGCCTTTATGTTTTGGGTCTTTATCCTTACTTATGTTATTTTTAAGCTATTCTATGTGCTTTTCACACATTTCACCATCAAGTTTCATAAATTTTATTGTTGATTTTACAACTTCCACAGCATTTACATATCTTCTTAATTCCATTTAATTTTTAATAGTACATATATTTTTCACTTCCTTGAGTAAATCTGATATCTGCTTCCCTGTTTTGTTTTTCAAAGGGTTCATTTGTGTCTATTTTTTGCATCTTAATGTTCCCAGGGACTAGTATTGGTTGCCTGATGGACATTGATGGTTCATTAGGATATTTTGTTCGTGTCACATCATTAGGTAACACCCATATCCCGTCCTAACTTACCCAACCTAACATGCTTAAAATAATCACCCTCTGAATTATCAGATATGGTTTTAGAAGCCAACATTTTTTACATTCTTCCCCGATATTTGAACTAGTCTACCATCAGGTTTTTCGTGATATAGTGTGCTAGCTTTTATTTTCAAGTCATTGCGAATTAAGTTCTATTGATCATCGTTTATCTTCAGTCCTATTTTTATCCGTTCTATGTACTCGTAAATATGTCACAGTGAAATGCTTTCCAACTACCAGTTAACTTAGGTACCGCTGCACTAAAACCACTTGATAGAATTTCAGTATCATCAACATATATTTGTTGGATACATTCTACTTTATTATCTTCATACACGGAATTTTCAAATTCCTTTAGTCCAAAATCTCCACCACCTTAAGAGCTTAAAGAACACAATATACTTGATAGGTGGTGATGTAGATGCTTTAGGTATCTTATTTATTTCGACAAAATGCATAGTGGCTTCAACAATTGAAAACACATTGGTACAAGATGTTGAAAATAACAATTAATAATTAATCAAACCACAGCAATGAGATAAACATGTGCTTTATCCAATCCAGTACCAGGAATGTTTAAACATGTTTACAAGTCTGTCTCCAGTGGGTTAACTGTTATGTTTGAAAATTTGCAATATGCTCATTTTAACAAACAAAAACAAAAAAAAAAAAAAAAAAAAAAAAAAAAACAAACAAACAAACAAACAAAAATAGAAACAAATTAATAACAAAAAAAATCGTCAACACAGTTCACTATGCAGAACTTAAATCAGTTATCGCAGTTGCATAAGGATGCTTTACAGAAGCTGTTTAAAATGTCAATAGGTCCGCCATCAAACATAAAAATTGCCAAGCTAATTATTCCATTTTCACTAAGCCAGTTCACAAGTGGCTACCTGATATCCAGTTTACTGTTACCTGACAAACTTAATAACACCTTATAATTAGTTGCAACATCATACTAAATAAATAACAAAATGTATGTCGAAATAAAAAAACATAGCATAAAAAAACATAACACAATTTGCCATGCCACAATAATTACACAATAGATAAAATGGTTTTGCTGTCGAGTAAACAAGCGTCTGAGATGAGTGAATAAGCAAAACAACGTATTCGATAAAAATTACATAGGTAAAAATTATTTGGTCAAAGAGATCCAACACTACAAAGGCATGCGAATAAACACAAGGTTGTATGCAGAGCTTCGAAATGGTTAGAGGCAAAACTGGATTTCAGCTGGTATAGGTATTTCGATAGGTAGATTGCGTTTTTCTTGAATAGCTACTTGTATAGTTGTCCCACTAACCTTCGCATGATTTAGCACAGCACTTACAGGAATTGTGTCAAAGGCTTTAAATGAAAAATTGATTAGCAACAAAGTTAAAAACTATAATGAAAATAGCCACATCAGCCATCAACAAGTTAAACAGTGTCAATGAATTGATCAGTGAAAACGAAATCAACGATGAGGAGTTCAATTTTATCTTTGACCAGTACAACGAGAACAAATACACAACAAATCTCAATCAGGAAGAAATTGAAATTATGGCATTTAATCATCAACATTTAAGGTAGTAGTCATTACGGTGTGTTTCAGTTGTAAGGTATAGGGGTATTCTGGCAGTTTCTGGTCCACTTCACTGAAAATTTTATAGTAAGGAAATTGGACGTATTGTAAGGTCTAGGATATGGTAGTGTTTTCTTTGTTTTTATGCAATAGTTGAGGAAGTTTTCCAGCAAAGTTTTTGTTATGGGATTCGGGGGCGTTTTTGTTTCTTTATGCAGTAATAAGGAAAGTGGTACAGCAATGAGTAGATGTCTAATGGAAAAACTGAAATTTTAATCAATCAGTCAATCATTTTGGGTTTTATTTTTTCCGCTTGGGCACAACATAGCATACGGCAAAAAAAGTTTTTTACTATTTTTAATTTAACTATTGCCCCAGCTCTCCCATTACCCATCAACTAAAGCTGCTCAACTACATATATAAAATCCAAGAAAAGCCGTAAATTTAAAAAGGATTTAATTACCATTTATGTAATTATTTCCTTAAATTATTGAGCATATTTCTACATTACTAATTGAATATATTATCCATCATGCAGCTGATCACGATAACAATAATGCGCCTCATGAAATGTTTAAAAAAAAACAAACAAACAAAAAAACACTATTCCGATATTGCTGAGAGTGACGTAGTAATCCACATACCACCTTAAAGTTGGTATAGCTAGGTAATACCTTATAGAAGCCACAATTTGACGAAACTATGCTTTGTCTTTGGAGCTTGTATGAAGGCCTCAGAGTGTGTGTCAGATGTGAGTTTTGAGGTTACACTAGATTCTGGTGTATATATATATATATATATATATATATATATATATATATTGTTTGTGCTTCTTTTTGTATCGGCATATCTTCAGTGTAGTTTTGCTTACGATAAATCTCCTTTAGCTTTCGTATTGTTTCAGATATGAAGATATTTTAAGCATATTTTATTACAACTCTTTCCCTCCTCTCAAGAGTCACCATAACGTGTTTTTCTTTTAATCTACTTTGCCGTAAGTGTGGGTCACTCTTGATGAGTACGGTAAGTGTATGCGAAATGCACACACACGCGCACGCACACACATACTATTGATCGCGAAAGATGTTTTTATGATTAGAAATTTGTCATTTTTCGTTTTTCATTGCTTCATATTTTTAATTTTTTTCTTATCATTTTACAACCCCCACCCCTCACCTTCCCAAATACTGCTATCATCCGTGCCTTAGATGTATGTTGCAGATCGTTATGTGTTATAATGAACCGGAAGTACCAATATCTAGACAATGCCTGGAAAAATGTCGGCACGTGTTTCTTGCGGTCGGGACTTTCATTGTTGTCCTGACATAAACACAGCACTTGATTCTGCTTGTAAATCAGGGTGAGAGAAAGAACACATTAAAATCTCTGTTGCATTTTTTTAATGTTGGTTTCTGTAACAAACTAGGTCTGTTTATTTTATACCGTCACCTGTTTTCGATACCAACAATTCGTCGTAGCTGTCTCTGGTGTAGCAATATATATTAGATTAAGCATGAGTGAGAGGCCATTTCACCCCAATAGTGTCAAGGCCCATTATGGGGAGAATGCATTCCTTCTCATGTTTTATCATACGTAAAATATACCCTGAAATCTTTACTTAAAAAAAAAAAAAAAATCACCTCTTTTTGTCGATAATTCCCCAGTATGTGAATCATATGCAAGAGTGGGTTCAGTATTGTAATTTCATGGTTTGTGAATGTCGTGTTCAGTTATTTGGTAGTGGTAAGTTTCCTGTTACAATCCCATCTAAGTGGGTTCAGTACAGAGTGCCAGATATTCTCCCAAATAATTCAATGCTGGAAACAATAGAGGTTAAGTTTATAGTTGAACACAAAGCCACTGAAATAGCCTATGGAGAATAAAAACTTGTAATCATCCACTTTAGTAACTCCTGAATTATATGGCGACAATATTGGATGTACAGTATAGTTGACAATACTCAGTATTGTTTTAAAATACAGGTACTGAAAAATTCTAGATTATACTATGTAGCCAGTACAATTCTGTCGGGGTGACATGATATGCCTGTACCATATATCAGAATGTATCACAATACACAACAATATGATGCACAATCAATACACCTAAACTTGAAGGTCTTGTCATCTTTAGAAGGATTGTCGATGGTAGGGTAGTGCCATTTCAGTTGTGTCAACATATTGGTTGTATTTCCAGGATGTGTAACAGAGAATGCAGACAGACCTAGACTTATCAGCTGTTATTATGCCATTTTCATTCTTGACGGGTTAACCAAATTACAGTGTCACAGCAGCCGCCCAAGCAACCCCCGCAATGAGGGTGGGGGGGGGGGGACCCTGAAACCCATTGGGGGCCCAAATTTCCCATCAAACAACTATTTTTATTGGGACGGGTCCCCAGAATTAAGTTTTGCTTGGGAGGCCAGAATTTCTTGCTACGCCAATGCCAAAATACTTCCAAACAGACAACTTCCTCGTCATCTGTGATTCTCATTCAACCCTATAGGCCATTTCAGGCTGATCCGATGCAGGACTCATCTTGGTCATCATGCTGTTTGTATTGCATGAATGCATCACAAACATTTTAGTGATGAAGATTAATTGATGACCATTAGTTATATCACCAGGTCAACACCCATGCCGCCACTTGATTCCCCCCTTACACTGAGAAAAAGTTTTCCCTTACTTTAATCTAATAGTTTTGAGAAGGAAAAAATATATTTGTGCAAAGCAATTACCAATTTCATGTCTTCAGTTAAATTTGGAAGGCATTACGGTGTTATCTTAAAAACAAAATGGTGCAATTTTCTTGTGCAAGGAAAATCATATCTAGATCGGGTCTGGGTGTGGGTGCAGAGATGACTAACAACCTAATCTTGCACATTGTATATTCTTCAGATGCAAAACAACTGCTGTGATGGCTCACTTTAATGAATTCTCAATTTAAGGAATAAAAAGGCAAATGACTAATAATTATTCACGAACATTGAACATGCTGAAGATTAAATTAACTTGTATTAGGCAAGTATTTTTTTGTATTGATTCTTCACTTTTTGTATCAATATTTGTTATGGGTGAAACGATTCATTGATGTATCGATGCATCAATACTTTTGCCATATCGATACACGTATCGATACAAGATGTGAAGAATCAATACAAAACGATACTTACCCTATATAAGTTACTTTAATCTTCAGCAGTCATGAACAATTGTTAGTCGTTTGCCTTTTTATTCTTTAAACTGAGAATTTATCTGAGACAGCCATCGCAGGCACAAGCAGTAATGTTTGTCAGTAAAAAAGAAAAAAAAAAAATGTTGAAAACACCCACTCACCTTTTACAAATTAATACAAGGTTATGTGGTTCGAAATGTGTTCCCCCCCACTTTGCCTATTTCATGCTAATTATTTTATCCCATCAGCATGTTTAGCCACTGATAATATATATCAACGTAAAGGGCCTTTCCAAATTTGTTCTCCATATATGATTGAAGTACTTTACTGATCATTTAATAACCACTTTTACACAAAGTTTCTCTGTTGCTTCATGTCTTCTCTATATGGATCAAATTTAAAGGCTACACTTCCAGTGTGTCACTCTGTGAAATTAAATTATGATTGGTGGTTATTGTTTGTTGCAGTCCAGGGTAAACAACAATAACTACCAATCAGAATTGACTGCAGCTTATTCACTGCATGACACACCGGAAGTATTGGCATACAAACTCATCCAGGTAGATACAAAGCAACAGAGAAACTTCGTTCAAAATGGTTATTAAATGATCTGTAAATTACTAAAGTCTTACATGAAGAACAAGTTTGGAACGTTTCCTTTTACATTGATATAGGTAATCAGTGACTAAACGTGCCAACAGGATAAATAAAATTAGCATAGAATCAACAAGGAAGCAGATTTCAAACCGTGCAGGTTTGTCACCTTGTGTTGATTTGTCAATTTTGTATAGATGGAGAGTGGCGGCTAAAACACGGTATTGGTGCTGAGAGTAGTCTCACTCACTTAAAAAATTGAAATGTTTGATAGAACATTTCAATGAAGCTCATTATATACCCTAGGGTGTCCCCTAGTCAGATCAAGTTAGATTTAGCTTGAACATGCATGCGATTTTGTTTAACCATTATTTCAATTTATTGGTATAACAACAGTTACAGACACTACACTTGGTGTATAACATGCAAGAAAAACAGCATGAAAACTTTAAAACTTTATTTTTTTTCACAGTAACATCAGTAAGAGGATATCAACATTTAAAGTAAACAACATAACTGGAAGTGGTAAACAACTTGATAACAAAATCAAAACATCTATGACAAAGGTATCACTAAGAAAAAAAACCTAACCATGAAACTTTTGCATAACAAACATAAAAGACATAGAATAATCTTATTTAGGCATTTATCTAACACCAAGAAGAATATTTAAACAAACAAAATCATTAATATTGGCCAAAAGTATTGCAAACTTCCATAAGAGTCAGAAGTACATTGTCCATAAAATTGGTTACAGACACTACAAAACTATAGCATTTCAATACAGCTGCAGAACCATACATATCTCCATAAAATTCACTTCAAAAATAATTCAACATGAACACATTGACTAGAATTATTCATTAAATGAATGTTGATTAGTTAATAAAATGATAAAACCACATTGTAACAGGTATATGTCCAATACTTGTGTTAAAATTATGAACTGGTAAATAGCACTTGAAAGTTTAATACTAAATAGTGTTTGTAAGAGTAAAATATTGAAGTATAATGAATGTTCAATAAATCATAGTCACTAAAGTATTGTTCAACCCAAGGTGCTGACTCAAACACAGACCCATATGTGATTGATCTTAAGGTTACAGACACTACACATTAAACCTTGACTTTATATTGTCATTTCAAATAGAAGTGCTTATGATTTTTTTCCAGATTTGACTTGAGCTTAGACAATTCAGCTGCATTAAACTTGAAATGACCCCTTTCATTGACTATTTGTGGAGCTTTTACCCTGTACAAGATAGCATCTAGAGCCTCTTGTGAATAATCATCTTTTTCAGGCCAAACATACATGTTGCCAGACTTTCTCATGTATTTAAGTCTAACTTCGTTATGAAGAATGTCTATTACTTCTGCTAAGTATACATCTAGAGGTCCCTTCTTTGGCTTAAGTCCTACAGCAACAAATTCTCCAGGGTGGTATTTCTCTATTGGTTTCTCTGTGTTGGTTGGTGCTTTTTTGTCAACTTTGATCTTCTTTGTCACAATGTTTTGTCTTTCTGTTGACTTCCGTTTCTTATTAGGCTTTTCGCTTGTTGCTGAGTTATGATCTTTCTGGTTACTTCCTTGTTTTCTTTTCTTGTCATTATTTTCTATTGTTGATGGATTCTTGTCTTTAAGTTGTTTTCCTTTCTGACTTAAATTATCTTTATTGAGTACTAACTTTCTCATTTCCCGGGCATTAACATTTTCGTTGAATTTGTATCTCCCGTCAACCTTCATGCATTGCTCACAATAACAGCTCAGATTTCTTATGCTCAGTTCATAATCATTGCTTCCTGACTTTACAGCATGTAATTTTCTTGTACCTTGCAGTGTTTGCATATCAGTTTCTTCTCTATTTCTCTCAACATCTTTAACAAGGATGAACTCCCTTCTCGAAACTGTTTTAGCTTCATTATCTGTATTTTCCATTTTCAGTTTCTCTGTACAGAAATGATATACATCTTCTGCACAACCTATCACCTTTCTATTGCTGATTACAGCTCTGTAGCAAGCATTCTTGACTGTCGCACCGAGACCATCGCAAACACTCTTTCCATGTGATGTTTCGAAATAATTTCGTGTTACAGATGGCTTTTTCCTCAGACTTATGTCAGCAAAGGCTTTCTTCCCCTTATACTGGGCAGCACAGCCATCTGTCCACTCATGGATCTCCTCTACTTTCACACCTTTCTTCTTCAGAATTTCTATAGCTTTGTTCTCAAAAGTGATAGCTAAGTCTGCATCATGTTTGGTTTCTTCACTGATGCCAATAATGGCATGCTTTATCTTGAATTCTTTTTCTCCCTGTTTTTCTGTATAGTAACACATGATTGGATGTATTGTAACTTGGTTCCTGTCGAAGAATCCAGATTGTACTTCACTTTGAAAAACACACCCATAGTTCTCACTAAAGTCCATGACCATAGCAATAGAACCCTCACCAATTCTATCAACACAAATTCCCATCTGTTGCTGTTGCCATTTGGCCCTGAAAACGTGCTCTGGATACTCTTGCATGTCAGTTTCTAAGCATGTAATTAATGTTTTTATGTCTGTTTCTTTAGGCACACAGGAGACGCAACGCTTTACTTTATCATCTTTTGCTATTTCTATACTTAGTAGTCTTGCATCTTTTCTTCTTTCTCTATCAACCCTTTTTAGCTCCTCATGTTTCGCCTTATTTTCCCTCTGTTTTTTTCTCCAGGCTTGTACCTTTAGCCTCGTCTTCTCCCTTCTAGCTTTAATCTTCTGTTCATCTTCTTCTGGCTTATCTTTGCTTCCTAAAAGCAAACAACTTCATTCTCATTTTTGTTCCTCTATGTATACGGATGAAATTTAGACTTTACAAAACATACTTGTAATGAGTACGCAATATGCTTTCATACATAAGCAAACTGGAATAACCTGTAGATTCTTAAAGAAAAGTATCTGATTGAAAAAGAAATAGCATAAAACCTGATGATTATTCAATGTTCTAGCATTTACAATGATTGCACACTTTCCTTAATAATGTAAACAACAGTCGGGTCAATTCACATGTCTAGTAGTGTCTGTAACCATTTGACAATATCAGCAATGTATCCAATACTAAGTCTGAGCTCATTGAATTCTCATATTATTTCTATTTGAATTTACTAGTCTAATGATATGGAATGCAAAAATACTCAGTTTCAATTGCATATTGTAAGAAATCACTGAAAATGTTGCCTGTTATCAGAAATCTAGATGAAAGAAACTATAAATATACCAAAATATTACAAATTGCAGACAGACAATATGTCAAAATTTAGCCTTACACATCAATACTGTAATAGGAAACATAATTTGGCTTCATTTTTTAAAAAAAAAACAGGGATAAAGTCATAGACAGTATAAAAAGGGGATATTGGTTACAGACACTACAATTTAAGAGTGTGGTTTACCATTCAATACAAACTTACCAGAGTTGTTCCCAGAGGTTTGCTTTTGTCGTCTTCCCATGTCTTAGGGATGTACCATGGTAAAGAACAGAAAAAGTAATTAGGCAGCTTCTTCTAGGATAAGAAATTCAGGTTACATTGTCTTGTAGTAAATTGCTCAAACAGACAGTGCTGCAAGAATGATGCAATATTCAATCAAGAGAGTTATTGCATCACTTTTTTGCTCTTGGCTGCAGAGGTAAATAGATGATGCAACATTACATCACATAAGATGGAACTTTCTATTGAGAAAAACAATGTTTTAATGACAAGTAGAACAATACTTTTATCTTTCATTTTTATACCTGTTTGTGTAGTGTCTGTAACTTTTTTTATTGAGTTGCTGTTTTTTAATGGTACAATACAGCACCACCAATTTTGGCCAACTTGGACATCACATGGATACACATGAGCCTTTGTAGGATTTATACTTTTCCATAATGAAACAACAAAATTATTGCCATATAAACTTGTAAAGGTTACAGACACTACAAAATTTAGAACTGGAAAGTTTGACAAAGAACAAGCTCTCAATCGAATATCTTGGCTAGCCATGTGATTTAAATGGTTTTACTACTTATTATAATATAAAGTCGAGTTCTAGATGTCAATAAAAGTTATAATGAATGTTATTTTGTACAAAATGTTGGCATATAACAACAGATTAGTGTTTGAATTTCAGTGTTGAAACAAAACTTCTACTGACGGTATTTTGCTTATAAAATCCATAATATTTTACCGATTTCTTTAATTCAAGAAGCAATATTTGCAGGATAGAATTCCGCATAAAACCAGACCAATAAATGCATAATTTCAGTATGATATTTAGAGAATTCTCTATTTTATATTCAAGCTTTTTTCGAGTGAGACTACATAACGCTCAAAAATGGCCATGTTTAGAGCTTGTTTCCATGCATATCTCAACAATGGGTTACACTAACCTCTTGAAATTTTCAGGAAAGTAAGAGAGGTATATGCCAGGCTTACCAATCTTTAAAATTGGTTCATATCTTGTTTAATTTTTCTATTTCATGCATATAACATGAAAATTCCTTTATCAGCACCAATACCGTGTTTTAGCCGTGGGCATTGTCAAATGTTTTCCTTGTCACTAACAGAAACGGGTGCCTGTGGCTGTGGCAGTTGTTTTACATCTGCAGTAAGTACAGTGTGATAGAGTTTGGTTGTTAGTCATTTCCACTCCCACACCTGGGCTTGCTCTAGATAAGATTTTCCTTGCAGTGGAAATTGTACTATTTCTTCTGTTTTGAAGATAACACCGTCATGAAGATAACACCGTCATGTCTTTCAAATTTGAGTGAAGAAATGAAATTGATAATAAGATGTTTTAAAAGCATTTATGCAGTGCAAAACAAAGTGTGTGGTTACCAAGATGAGTCCTGGATTCGATCAAATGAAATAGCCTCAGATAGCCTAAATGATTGAATTGAACTAACAACTATTATGTAGTCTGTTTGGATGCACTTTTTTTCTTCTCGTCAGGGATGAAAATGGCATATGAACAGATGCTATGTCTGTGTCTGTCTGTAATCTGCATACTTGAAATACAACCAATATGACAACACATATAAAACAGCACAACCCTACCACTGACATACCTTCTAAAGATGAAAAGACCATCAAGTTGACATGTGTATCGATAATGTATCGTATCGTAGGCTATGTATCGTGATTCGTATCGATACGTGGGACAGGTGTATTGTTTCACCCCTAATATGTGTACAGAAACAGCAAAATTATCTATGTATCGTTGAAGTGTTTCACCCCTACTATTCTTATTTCTAGTATTAATTCACTTTTGTAAGATAACAATACTGGTATACCATTATCATTATTTTTACAATACTTTAATGTCAGATATGAAGAAAATCATTCAAATTTACATTTTTGGTAAATATTGTGTAGATTCAGAATCTGATTCATAGGTAAAGTTTATTCCCAACTGAATTCCCGCAATCTACTGTTAAAATGAATGAAGAGTTATAGTGTCCAAAATTACACATTGCATTACCTTCCTTGAACAAGGCTCGGTTTGCTGTTATGTTTGTCATCCTTGAATGAGCTGATTAGCCACTAATGTAGAAGTGTATTTTATTGCATATCCATTTCAAATTATTGATTTTTGCAGTATGCAGATCAGATCATCACAGATCCTTCATAATGTTGAAAAAAAGGATTTAGACATATCAATTATTCATTGGGGGAAATAAGAGAATAAGCGAGCAAGATAGAAAGAGAATACAAATAAGAATATAGATAAATAAGTCGTTCGCTTTCATAGGATACATAAATTTGAACTGCAATCATATATCTTCAATAAACCTTTGCTTTATAGATTTATGATGGAGAAATGAAAGCAGCAAATTTCAAGTAGAACATGGCAAAATATTTATGTTACAAGATAAAGGGTTCAATTTAAAGGGTATGGGGTGCCCTATCTGCCATTTCAAAGAACTGCAGTTTAGTTTCAGAGAGTTGTTGTCAATAATTTTTACTAAAAATAGTGGTCTGATGTATTTATTTTCTCAGTGTACCTTAAATAATATAAAATTTAGATATTTTTTTTGGACGGGGGGTCATACTTCTGCGTTTGAATGCACAGTATTTTCAGAATTTTTTCCTATAATTGTCATTTGTTTTCTTTCTTCCCTTGAGATCTGTTGATGACAATTTTGACTCTACAGTTTTTACTCCAGGATGCACAAATCATTCCTGAATTTAGCCCCCTCCCCCCCTTTAAAAATGAGCGAACACACATGGTGTCAATTTGCTGTGAGTGTAACGAAACCTGTAACATTCATTAATATTATCAAAGCTCAATCTGATCATGTAAGTACTTGACTTTTAGATCAATGACCATAATCAAGCATTTATTAAAGTGACTTTTAGATTAATACCATAACCAAGCGCTTACTAAAGTGACTTTTTGCAATTGAACAAAGAGATACTTTCATCGATTATCTGGTTATTACAAGCATTTTATCAACTGCGCTTGTTGAGGTTGTACAATGGTGGACATCGTTTTTCTACTTGGTGGTAATGTTGTTGCTGTTACATGCAGTTTTAAAGCATACTATATAGTGCCATTGTCATAACACATTCAATGCTGCTGTGCTGATAATGAAGAGAAACAAGTGCACATTTGATCTTTATTGCTTAAAAGTTATTTATCACACATGTTTGTCAAAACATGCTGCAAAGGGGTCTATTCATAGATACTGTTCTGATATAAAAATGCCCTTCCCTACCCCCCACTCTGCCACCCCTTCCGAAAATGAAAATTCCTTACAAAAATGTTAGAGGGGGAATTCCTTCTGTGTGAAATCCTGGAGAAGTCACTGTGTGTAGCATTTAGTCATTTTCATTTCTTAAATTTCCATAGGATCACTGTTGATTTATTAACCAATTGCAAATTCATTGCACTATAATCATCACATTTGTGAGTTCTTTTTCCTAGTGATGTGACACAAGGCTCGAAATTCCACTTGTCCACTTTTATATACGAGTGGTGGCTGAGAAAGGGCAAGTCACCCTTTCAGGAAGTTCCAAGTCACTTGCCCTGCAGGACAAAGTAGTCAAATGAAATTTTTGGGAGCCATGTGTTACTTCTGCATACCGTATATACTCATGTTTATACCGATACCAACTGCAAACTGCATAGACCCAGATCTGCCATCGCATAATGTGCCGGCAGATCTGGGTCTATGCAGTTTTGCAGTTGGTATCAGTTTATACGTGATTATATATGGTAATTGACCATAAGGGTGGTAGTTTATTGCTAATGTGTATTCAGTATTTTTGGGAAAGGATATGCAGAGATCTGTTGAATTTGTAGGTGTTGCGTTGAAGCTTCATGGAGGTTTATCACTACCACAGATTGGAAATTAAAAGCAGGACTTGCTTCACCTCTCATTTATTGTTAAACATGTCCTCTGAATAAATCTAAGGTAAATTAGAATGAATAAAATAAATATATTGAATCTTTAAAAACTGACCTTAAGAAGGAAGTTTCACTGAAAACCATGTCAAATAAGTATCTAAGTATTTCCACCTTCATTTCTGACATCTAGTTGAAAAGACGGTGTGAGAAAGAAATGCATTAAGATCCCAGGAGAACATGTGCTGCACTGATGGCAACAGCTTTAAAGGCATAGTTGTGTGTAAAAGGGCTGTGTTATTTCTCAATGATCACATTAATGTTAGGAAATAAACTCTGCTAACTCTCAAATCCAGCCCTCCCTAGAAAAACAACAAATTTCTTCTTTCCTGTCTATATAACATATAGACAAAGGGAAGAAACTCTCACCAGTTACCCACCACTAGGTGGCTACTCATCAAGTGGATGTTTACCAGTTCAAGCTTTTGCTGCAGTATGATCAACATCGCACAGTATTGCCAAGTCCTTATAGTATTGATTATTAATGTATTTGCTACTTCTTTGTATTATTGTTTTTATTTTGATAAATAATTGTGTCAATTTGTTTGTTTTCTTAACACACTATCATTAGTGTGTGTTGTTGCTTTCTTATTTGAGTACACTGCTTTAAATTTTGTTGCTGGTGTATTAACAAGTGTGTTATTAAAGTGAACATGTATAGATTGTTATTTGTTGTTCTGGTTGTTCCAGTTATACAATGATGACCATATATTTGAAGTGCAGGTGGTACAAGGTCAGCAAGGATAAACACAAGATGTGCCTTGCTTGTATTGAGTGTTCTTCTGCTTCATTTTGCAGCATCTAAGTTAAATGGTCGCTGCGATATGGTCCATGGTACTGTGCAAGAGTTTGAAAAGGAGAGATGGACGAAGTCGAAGTTAACTGACAGCGACAGCTTGAGTTTTCACCTTATGATGTAGACAGTTGCTAGTGTAGAGAGGGGAACCATAAGATGATGTGAACCATGTCCACATTGAGAGTTATGCCCGGCCATTTTGATATGGAGGAGCAGTGGGTTCTCGAGATGTTGGTGCTGAATTTTATCCGAAGTGCTGCTACAGTCACAGATGTGCAGATTAGTGCAGGAAACAATGTTGCAGTTGCTGGCTTATGCTGAGATTCTATCCCACTATTTGTTGCATCTCTCCAGTACAGGCTTGGAGTTGATGAAAGATATTTTTCTCCAGTTTGTGGTAGTCCAGTGGGCATAAGACCCCAAGTATATCCAAGCATAGCTTTTGGGCCTGTCAAACACCGACCTTGATGACATGTTTTATCAGCAATCTGTGCTATATGCTGCTGGTCCAATTGCCAACCAGCCAGTCCAGCCTCTCTGCCAGCCCTTTGTTTTGGGCTAGTAACTAGATGTCCATTGCATTGGTGACTTGTACCGCATACTAGCTGATCATTCTGTTAGATGTGGAGTCTTACGGGGAATCCGTATAATCAGTCCATCCATCAGTTATACTGACCAGTTCAGCTAGCCACCCTTTCAGCATGCTTTACACCTGCCCTTTCAACCATCTGTACTGGCAAGTTAAGTGGATAGTTACCGTGTTGCACACAGGTATGATGGCATAATCATGTCCATTGTGCCTGGAATGATTTATGCAGACATGGAAGCGATGCCTGATGGGGAAAACCCCCTCAATGAGTGGGCTACCTCAATTAATAGCCTGACTCCGACCCCACTATGGAGTATACAGAGTTTTCTTTTGAGCCAGGTCTATAAGGTTAGGGCTTCAGTAGAGGATGAGGATGAATACCTTCTCTTCCATCTACTTCTGCAGTCGATGAACATTAAAAAAATTGCTGACCGTGCATCGGACAAAATCCAGGACCCAGGGAGTTCAAGTGGTTACCAAGGCCAGTTACCAGCAGCATTTTTGTCTTACTGATACTGCATACACTCAGACTTGTAGAGTGCCAACTTGCCAAGCTTGGGTAAGAACATGTGGTGGTGAATATGTCGATCCTGCTGATCAATAAGGTGAATTGCTGTGTTTTTCATGTCACCTCCATTTTGGTGTGAAATATCATGGCCACTTCATCTATGTTTGATCTTGCATCATTAGCTATTTTTCTCTTTTGAAAATTCTGGTAGTGATCATATATGGGAATCTATTACCCAGATTGCCAAGGTGATTAACACATGCATGCATCACTCTGGCCAATGCCCTGATGGCTTTTTCTAATTTAGATCTAGTGAGACAAGATGCCTTTCTCTGCTCATCACTTAAGAAAACTTTATTATTCATTGACTTTACGCGCACTGCCCATTGGTACACTATTGTTGTTCTTTGGTCGCATTGAAGATATAAGGAAGTGTGGCTGCTTCTCCCGCTTTCCTTACCATCTCCAGCAGCTTTTAGGTCACATCATCTTCAGCCACAACAGTGAGATGATCTTAAGCAAAAGTGGATAAGGCAGAACCCCGCTCAACAGCAGCAGTTTTGACTGCATTCTAATTCAGGTGGCATCAGGCCCCTCAGTTTCTGGAGGCAGTTTAATACGGGATAGGACGCAAAGTTTCTCCTTCCCCAAAACTGCCAACAATCACCAATAACTTGCCACCCCAATGGCTTGCCAACAAACTCCATCATATTTTGCTACCTTGGATTGACCTTTTTCCACATAACGAATGTGATACTGTTTTGGAGAGGCTTTGGATTTCATTTATCCAGTCCCCACCCTTTTAGTCTTCCCCCTCCATGATGGAGGTTCCATCTGCTACAGAGAAGGCAGAATTTTTCAGGCGATCTGCTCTTTACTCTCCAAGCAGGCAGTGGAGAGAGTTTGGCTTGTAAAGGGTTCTATTCCAGGCATTTTTAGTAACCAAAGCCAACAGGAAGATCAAGCCAGTCATAGATCTCAGCAGGCAGAACAATAACTTAGCTATGGCAAAGTTCAAAATGGATCAGGCGTTCAGTCAGAAGGGATGAGTTTGCGATCAGTCTAGATCTGACTGATGCATATTTTCATGTCCCTGTCCGCCTGACCTCATAGAAGTTCCTTCAGTTTGGGTTCCAAGGAACACTATATCAGTTTTGTGTACTAACATTTGGTCTCAACATCAGCCCTTGGGCATTTACAAAGACCATCAACTGCATCATAACCCTGTTCGGGTCAACCTTGTCAACAGTTATTGCAGCATATTTGGACAACATCCTTAAAAAACACATGGTAAGTTCATCTTGGGTGACAGGCAGGAACAACCTTCATTCCCTTTTCTTTCAGTTTGGTTTTCTAGTGAATTGGGAGAAGTCAGAGCTCATCCCCTCTCAGCATTCAGTTCATATCCGTATGGAATTTTCTACAAATCTCAACCTTGTTTATCACCCTCCCATGTGCATCATGCAGTTATCAAACTCAGTCAGTTTCCTGCAGCAGTGGACTTGAATGTTTATGGCTGTCTTTTCATGTCCCCTTTGCTTCTTGCCCCCTATGCAGATGGCACTACTGGCTGAGTGACACCTTTTTTCCAGTCATATAGATCATCATGTTATGATCTTTACTGAGATAAAATAGTTCCTTCATCATATGCAAGATAATCAGTGGCTTGCGGCAGGAATTCCTCTGGAAAAACCCTAACCAGACCTTGTGGTTTGTATTGATGCCAGCTTGTATAGTTGGGGGACTCACCTGTTGCCCTGCTTCACCATGGTCAGCGACAACTGGTGTCCAGAGGAGAAATCACTTCATATCAACCTTCTAGAAATGAAGGCTATATTGAATGCCTTTTATTTCTGGAAGGATCAGCTTTGTGGAAACGTTATCCTTGTAATGTTGGACAGTTTGGTGGTGGTCACCTATCTCCTCAAACTCAGATTGGGGGGGGGGGGACCAATCACTGCAGTGTTCTGGTCAGGAACTTTCTATGCTGGTGCTCCCAGCACAAGATTATGGTCCAAATCAGACACATTCCTGGCAAACTCAAATGTTCTGGCCAATTCATTGTCAAGAAGGAGCCAGACTCTTCACACAGAGTGGTCCCTTTATCCATCGACCTTTCATCAGATTTTTGCAACTGGGTTTCATAGCTAAAATCCATCTATCCATCTGTGAGCAACAAGAAAATGGTAATCCATTCTCTCTCAATTGATACGTCAAGAGAGGCATCGATACAAGACCCGGTATGTGCTCTTAAGGACTACTTGAAACACACAGAGAATAGCTTTGTGGCCCAACAATGCATCTTCTGGTAAAAACTGGAAAAAGTGGTATAACTCTTGAGCTGTAGCATCTTGGTTGAAGTGGGTGACACGCTCAGCATACTCCAAGGTTTCACAAGACCAGATATGTCTCATGAAAATTTCAGCTCATGAGATTAAAATGATCACTGTAAGCCTTGCATTTGAATGCAACATTTTGCTGTGAGACATTGTCAAAGCCATAGGCATGCATGCACAATCAACGTTCTTAAGTTTTTATCTCTGAGATTTATCATTGGAGAGACATGAATCTGATGGGTCCAGTGGTTGCAGTCCGAAATGACCACCAGACCTATTTAGCGTGAGCACAACTTCTTCACAGGTATGGGTTTCTCACTTTTGCCGGATTTACCTAGATTTATTCTTGGTAAGAACACTTAATTAATTTCTCATTACCTGTGTATTGACATCACATGGTACATAACTGTTGGTTGTGCTGCCTACATATTAGGGGAATGGTTTAACCTTCATATAGATACCAGCCATAGTTCCTTTGAAGCATACTTGTGGTAAAGGTTGGATGCTTATGCATTTCCTCTTCTTATTACCTATTCTCCGAACATTAATGTGATCAATGAATGTATTTGACAGAGAAAGTAAATTGTTTAGTAAATTATGTTTCTTCAAGAATCCTTACCTAATCACGTTACTATTAAGTCCTCTTCCATGCATCAATACAAATCCAAGCATCCTGTCGATGTATCACTGAGCTTAAACTGGTAAACATCTACTTGATGGGTGGCCACCTTGTGGTGGTAATAGGAGGTAATTGGTGAGTGTCTTCCCTTTGTCTATATGGTATATAGATGGAAAGAACACAATTTTTTGTGGATTCAAGAGGCAGCAGACTTTTATTTTGTAATATTAATGTGATCAGGTGAGTATTCTCAGAGAAGCATAATTTACAAACAAAAAATTATTTTCCACTCAGGTGTTGGCTGTGAACAAGATCCTGGAATTGGCACCTGGTTGGTCAATTCTATGGCTGATTGTTTTTTGTGGCCTGTACAGTCAGAACTGGTAGGTTTTAAAACCCTTTCTTTAGAAAGCTTGTTTCAGTTAGATCTTGTATAAAGTTAACAAGTGGATATACTTAGATATAATGTCCAGAATTTTTTTCTAGCAAAAATTTCATATAGGTACAATAAATTTTAATCATTTTGCAGATCTTTGGTAAGAACATTTGATTTTCTTTCCAGATTTGATTTTGTATGCCTTTCAATTATGAATCCTCGGTTCAAGCGGGAGAGCATAATTGGACCAGCCAAATCTCGCAGTGGTCCCCTCACCAGATCAGATCTATCTCTAACAAGTCAAGGTAAGAAACAAAACTTGCATTCCTGCCCAAATATTAGTTTCTGTATGTTTTTTTAAATGCTTTGAAATGAGTTAGAATATGTGAGAAAGGATCATTTACATAGGTAGGGTGGAGGTGAAAATACATATAATTAATAGTCTGCCAAAAATTGTGGTCTCCAGCCTTACAATTACTGAATGTGGGTGGTAGATATTGTCACAATTTCATTTTTTGATTTAATTGATTGATCAGTGATGTTTCTTGGCACATTAGTACATGAAAGGCTGTTTATTACGGCAGTGAGAGTAAAGTGCCTTACCCAGAGACACACTGAAACAGCCAACCTGGCCTGGCCTGGGCAGGGTTTGAACCAACAGTCCACTGATTGTGTGTCTGGCATGCTAACCATTGAACCACAATTAACATCCAATTTTACAAAAATCAAAATGGTTACTTAGTTCACTTGCAAAGAATAGCACAGTTTCTTTACAATGCTGGTTAGCTACAAGAAAAAGCAGACTTATTTTAGAAGAAGTTCACAGTGGGTTGGGGGAGGATATTTTGTATCTTTATCATAAGAGTCCATGCTGGAGTGTGTTTTTTGGAAAAATAACCTCTCCATCCACAATAGGACAAAGTCAGTAAAAATAGAGAGAAATGAGTGTGGAAAATTCAAAATTTAAAATTTTACAAATAATCACTTTTTTTGCCTATTTTATGTTAGATGATTAAAATACTGATGAAAAAGTACTATTGAAACTGTAGAAAGTACTATTGAAACTTTTGAAAGATATTAAAACTTCTCTTACTTTGCTTCACCACAGTTGTTGCATGACATAAAACGGCAACCTTGAAAATAGGCCTAAGTAACTAATTATGATATCTATTTGGTTCTGAATGAAAATGGTGCCGATCTGACCTTAAATATGGCAGCCACAATGTACATATTGAAATTCGTGTCACCAATTCTCCTGAATGAATGGTCATATCAACATGGGGGTTTTACCAAAAGTCTTCTAATGATGTCAAGTTTGTCCTGCATGAAAATGGGGTCGATCTTACATCCAGTATTGCTGCCACAAAAAGAAGAAATGGTCTTATCAAGAATTACTGGAAATTCTTTTTGGACAGTAGAGTGTCAGTCCCTTGGAGGGACTCTTGTTTGAAGAGAGGCTGGACTTTTAGCAGATTTAAACTGATCAAGAAAAGAACCAGTTTTGATAGCATAGTTCGTAATGGAGGTAATGCTTAGATGGACAGGGTCAGCACCAATTTTGGCAAATTGTGCACTGATCTCATCTAGGCCAGTAGATTTTTTTATGATGAACGAATCTGAAAAATTTGAGAACGTCTGAATTTTTTTTATAACCCTTTGTGCAGATGTAGACAAGAGAATTACATGTTGACCAATTTGCATGAACTTCCATCCACACTTAGAGGAATGTCTCATAATACCATGCTTGACACTAAAGATGGATATACAAATCTTTCTGTCTGTTCATTCATCTGTGACAAAGGTTGTCATAGGCTTCTCCTTCCACACTGATCAGAGGATTTTAATGAAACAACTTTGTGGGCTAGATATGTGATTGGTGCAGTAGCATAATGTGGTTTAGCTTTTTTACTCTGGCCAATTATAAGGGAAATATCTTGAAAATTTTTCAGAAAGAGGGTATTTTGGGAATTCAGTTAATCATCACTTCTCCCAGGAGGATTGTATTGAAACTTTATTGGCTAGATATGTGGTTGGTGTAGATGTAGTGTCATGGAATTGTATAAATCCCTTTTATTTATTAAATACATGTACTCGGGTTTCATTTTTCATTGTAACAACGATACCCGAGAGTGAGTTATGTATATCGTACAATATTTCGAAACAGTTCGGTTCACCCTATGTCGCACGTGCGAAGTGCTTTCGATGGGAAAAACCGAATACATCAAGCGCAGGGACAATGTAGGGCTGCATCGTCTGTGTATAAATGCCTCAGCGTAAGACTAAATCTTTTCATTACGGAACATCTTGTCAGTGAGCAGTCTACTTAAGGATTTGCATGTCTTCAGCTGTAGAGGTATGTAAATTATTTATCAATTTCTGATGTATATTTTCTATGTAGCTTCAACTTGTGTAGTACAATGCAAATATTTTCTATTCTTGTTTGTGACTTAATAAGAGCTTTATATTAGCAATCTAAAGTGGCATTTTTAGGAAACATTTAGTATAAGATTCTTATCGGACACGTGTAGGTTCACTTCTGAACTTGTTTATTGCTTTGTAATGTTGTGCCGATAATGTAATTTGTATAACTTACCGTATATAACGTCATTACGTGTTATCGTATATGCCCGTGTTAATACACGGTGTTAGATTTGTTTTCAGCTGATCAGAGTCGACAAGGTCCCAGCTATAGAGCTGACCATAAAAGTTGACCATAGCAGCTGTAAAGCTAACATAGCAGCCGTAGAGCTGAATTAACAGTGTGTTGCTTGAGTAGCAGGTGATTGGGCATTGCTGACCGATTGGTGGGCGCTGATCGCTTGATTGACCAAGGAATTGAATGGTGGTCAGGGACTGCCTGTATTGCTGACTGCTTGATTGACCAGTGTGACTGATAGCCAAGTGTGCCAGTGACGGAGTGTTTTGTGTTACTCCATACATGTGATTTTTTTAGCCGTGTGCTAATTTTGGGGTTTGTGATACCCAGTGGTTTTGGGATTGTAAAGATATTTTGTGTGATATCTATCCCATTGTTTTCATCATTTTATTATTTGAATAAAATACCAGTATACATTTTTACTATATGAGTAAAGTACATCATTTTTACTATTTGAGTAAAACACATCATTCTTTTCGTCGTCTGAAATTACTGTGAATCATTAACCTTTGTCCTTGCACTGTGTAAGGTTATTTATTTGTATTCATATTTGGGTTACATTATTAGGTTCATGCGAATTATGTTAATTTGTCCAATATTTGGACCTTATACACGCACGTATTAATCATAACCTTTTTTCCATTCAAGTCTTTCATCAATAAACATGGCATTGGTATCACCATCAAAAGTGTTCTGTTATAAATCCGAAATCCAACCCGGTTATCTTGTTACATGCAGAATAAGGTTTTACTTTTTTCTTCTTGCCCATTTTTGGTGAAACTTCTTTAAAAGTTGTTCAGGAAAGGGGAATTTTTAGAAATAAGCTTGTGATTGTTTCACCACATAAATTGCTTGAAGAATTTCATTATCCCTGCACTTCAGTGAAGAGCAAGGATGTTGTCATTTCTCCCCTGTGTCATTCTGTGTCTGTCCATCCATCGATCTGTCTATCCTTGACAAGGCTTGTCATTGCTTATCTTCCCACAATCACTTTGAGGATTTTAATAACACTTGTAGGCTGGATATGTGTTTGATGTAGATGTAAGCTGGATATGTGATTGGTGTATATTTAGGCCGGATATGTAGTTGATGTTGATGTAGGCTGGATATGTGGTTGGTGTAGATGTAGGCTGGATGTGGTTGGTGTAGATGTAAGCTGGATATGCGGCTGGTGTCGATGTAGGCAGGATGTGGTTTTTTGGTGTAGATGTAGGCACTATATGTGATTGATGTAGATGTAGGCTGGATATGCGGCTGGTGTAGATGTAGGCTGAATATGCGGTTGGTGTAGATGTAGGCTGGATATGTGGTTGGTGTAGATGTAGGCTGGATATGTGGTTGGTGTAGATGTAGGCTGGATATGCGGCTGGTGTAGATGTAGGCTGAATATGCGGTTGGTGTAGATGTAGGCTGGATATGTGGTTGGTGTAGATGTAGGCTGGATATGTGGTTGGTGTAGATGTGGAAAATGGTTCGACTCTTTTCTCTGACACATTTTTGGGAAAAATTATCTGAGAAAGAAATATTTTTAGAATTGATTCTGTATGTCTTTGTGTGTACATTTAGTTTCCATCGCAGAAATTGTGCATGATGGAAGTAAGAGCCTTGGTTAACAGAAACCTCTCTAGTCCAATAAACACATGATTTATGCACACATATACTTTTCTTTTTCAGACTGGAATTCCCTCATAGTTGGAAAGTTGTCCCCGTGGATAGATCCAGATTCAAAAGTGGAACATGTTCGCAAGAACTCGGAGGCTGTAAGCTTATTTCTATATCATCAAATGAATTATCTAGTCTTTGCTAATAATCTAATGAAAACTAGAATTGTGTTCATGGAATACAAATTCCCGTCTAGTGACCTTAATACAAAACTTGTATGGTTGGATGGACGTGCAGACATAAGAATACACTTACAGATGGATGGACAATAGTAACACTATATGCCCCTTCCACAGTCATGGAAGGAATGGACAATAGTAATACTATATACCCCTTCCACAGTCATGGAAGGGCTAGACAAGAGTAACACTATATACCCCTTCCACAGTCATGGAAGGGCTAGACAAGAGTAACACTATATGCCCCTTCCACAGTCATGGAAGGAATGGACAAGAGTAATACTATATACCCCTTCCACAGTCATGGAAGGGCTAGACAAGAGTAACACTATATACCCCTTCCACAGTCATGGAAGGAATGGACAAGAGTAATACTATATGCCTCTTCCACAGTCATGGAAGGGCTAGACAAGAGTAACACTATATACCCCTTCCACAGTCATGGAAGGAATGGACAATAGTAATACTATATGCCTCTTCCACAGTCATGGAAGGAATGGACAAGAGTAACACTATATACCCCTTCCACAGTCAATTAAGGAATGGACAAGAGTAACACTATATACCCCTTCCACAGTCATGGAAGGGCTAGACAAGAGTAACACTATATACCCCTTCCACAGTCATGGAAGGGCTAGACAAGAGTAACA
Source organism: Margaritifera margaritifera (assembly GCA_029931535.1). Classification (NCBI taxonomy): domain Eukaryota; kingdom Metazoa; phylum Mollusca; class Bivalvia; order Unionida; family Margaritiferidae; genus Margaritifera; species Margaritifera margaritifera. The sequence continues at coordinate 1,529,624 of JAQPZY010001262.1, read as the reverse complement.
CTATATGCCCATTCCACAGTCATGGAAGGGCATACAAATCAATAGCAGGTTCCATATTTGTTATATTCCAGTGCCTTTGGAAGAAAAGTGGAGATTATATTGTCCTTCTCATGTACAGTATATCGTAGCGTATAAGCTGGGTAGAAATGTAAACATCATAGACCCTGATCTGCCATTGCATAATGCACTGGCAGATCAGGGTCTGTGTTGTTTGTTTTACTGATTAGTCCTTACAAACTGCATAGACCCAGATCTGCCAGTGCATAATACACTGGCAGATCTGGGTCTATGCAGTTTGCAGTTGGCATTGGCCAGTAAATATGGTATCTAGTGCGTTTCTTTGATGTGTCTGGAAAGGAACTCTTTGAATCTTTGGTACATGACTGCCTTCTTCCAGAATCTTCTGGGTTATGGATTCCTAGTTTTCAGTGTTAAGGCCTTGTCTTTATCCCCTGCCAGAAATGAGGAAGGGGCATATGGGGTTACCTATCTGTCTTTTCATCCATCATTCAAATCTGCACATTTATTAATCACACACTTGGTTAAGTTTTGCATTTAAGATAGCTTCTCAGACATTGTTAGCTGCAAAGTCATCCAATTTTGTGTGATTATATATTGGTGAGTCACGTGTATTTAATATTTCAGTGACTTTGTTTAAGTTTTGTGTTTAGATAAGTGTCTGGGATGCAGAATAAGGTAACTTGTATATTTTTGTGAGTACAATACCATCTCAACAAAAGTTGTATACCTCAAAGACTTCTGTTTGATTTTGTGCTAGATACGTTTCAGGGGATTGTTTGCTGCAGAGTCGGGCAGCTGTGTGTGGGGATATGTTAAGGAAAGAACAACACCATCCCACTACAAGTAGGTTTTTGTGACAGAACATGAACACATTTCTTCATAATACATTAGGAGTACATCCACTAATTAGCAAATCCAACCCTTCCAGGCTTAATTTAGAAACAAAAGCTGCCTGTTTGCCAAGGTAAAAGTTATAAAATATTGGTCTCCCATATGATGGAGAGACTGGTGTCAAACCCTATTAGTCCATCAGTTACTACTTCCACTTGTGCTGGGAAGCATGCTCTTTCTTAAGGTCTTGCAGATTTTGAATCCATTGGTGCTTCTTCATCATTTGAGTGATTCTGTGGAGTTTTCTCACACCAAGGAAGTATACTTGAGGTATATTTCTGTCTGTTTCTTGCTCTATCTTCATTGTAGATGAATATTTTGCATTTAATTTGTCTAACTTCATCATATATTAAACATGTCAGCACAATTGTAATTGCCTGCCCACGAGTTCATAGTTCTTCAATCAATTCAAATGCAGTACTCTACCTTGTTTATGAATTCTTTCAAACAGTTGTCTGTTATTACCTCAGATCTTGTCTTGAAATCTTTATCTTCCTTTGACCTTTTGCCTCAAGAGTGTCAACAGGACCTCACAAGGGCTCTGAAATTGTACCCAAAGTGAACTGAGCCAATCAGAAATGAGAGGAGATCTCACTTCCTGGCACTTAAAGAACCCAAGACCAATGCATTTCTTGCACATATCAGCTCAAGTTGTTAGAGTGGTTGCCACTGACATTGCAGCAACTATTCCCTATCTTAAATCATCCAAACCATGGAATGGAAGTTAGAGATGACATACTCTAGCTTTCACTTACAAGACCTTTCATCTCAAAGGGCTCATTTTGACTTTGTGGGACCTATACCAGGAGCACAACAGGCTACTTTCCCAGGTAGTTTAGCGGTTTCATAGTGATGTGTGTTACTTCATATTACGGGCACATACTCCCAAGCCCTCCCCTCCGTTACATCCCTGAAAGAGCATGCACATTTACTCCATTAGTAACTGATGAATTAATGAGATTTGGCAGAGTGGAGGACATTCACTTCTGACTTCACAAGCAGATGAGTTATTAGTACTTTTGTTGCTAAAACAAGCTAGGGACCACTGGATTTGTGAGGTATTGGATGTACTCCTAATGTATTATCATAGAAACATATTTACTTGAAAAATTGGTTTCTAGTCGTAAATGCTGTACTTGAGTTTAGAGTTTAGTTGGCTGAAGTCTGAATGAGCTTAATTGCATGTCCTTGCATCCATCATGATTCATGCTTTGTGTAATGTGTGTCCATTAATAAATTAATAATTGCTTGTTGAAGCATTAGCACTTTCGCTTCAGAATAGATTGTAATGAAACTTTCTGTCAGTATGTACTTTTTTTAACAAAACAGATCTGAACAAGTTTGAAATCTGAAGAGTAATGAAGTGATCTGGCTTAATGTGGCTGTCCTCAAGTGCTCTGAAGGCTTTATTTTTGAATACATTTAGGTGAAATTGCTACATAGCTTTGTATAAATATGGTCTGAGACTGCTTTAGTAACTAGTGAAATCTTCATACTAATGAGTGATCTTGACTTTGATTGGCTTACCTTGTTTATACCTGGAGTTTTGTTTATGTTTTTATAAACAGATTTATTTGTAGTAAAGATGCTATGGAGCTTTTGTATCAACAAGATCTCACACAAAGTCGATAAACTAGCAAAATCATAGCATATAAAAATGAGGTGATACTATCTCTTATAGACTGACCTTGTGTATATGATGGAGACTTTATTATTAAACAAATTTTGATGAAACATTCTTTATAGTTGCATTCAGAAAAGTGTTGGACGTGTTTGATAGCCAACAAAGGGTATAATTAATAATGATGTGATCTAGGCTTGATTGGCTTGGCTTGTGGACCTATAAGAGGTTTTATGTCTTGAACAGATTTTTATGTAAACTTGTTGTGTATCTTTTATGAACAAGGTCATGGATGTGCTTGATACCCAGTGAAATCCATGCATATTAATGAGGTGGCCTGTGCTCAGCTAACCTTGTTGATACTCAAAAGGCTTCCTTTAAGAAATCTGGATGAAACTTGCAAGGTAGTTTCACATTAACAAGATCTTCCATGAGCTGAATAACAAGAAAATGGCACAGCTTAATGATAAAATCTTTTCTCCTCCAGTTGGTTAACCTTGTGGACATGCTCAAGGCTCTGTTTATGCAAAAATATTGATGAACTTGCTTTGTGGGTGTATATGAGAAAAGTCAGTTTGATGACCAGGAAAATATATGCAAATTGTTTACTTGATTGGTGTTAATTCTAGTTGACATGTGCATACTCCTATTAAGAAGATCTCAACCCATAGCTTCATTTCCATTTACATTGTAGGGAATCAGGGCCAGTATATGTGTTGTGAGTGACATCAGTCCTACTTGTGCCTTATTTTTAGGTTTTGACCTGTGCTTATGTTTGCTGAATTTTATGGCAAGCTCTGTTGCTCTGAAATAATAAAAAAACAACAACAAAACATGCTGGACTATGCTATTATGGGTCAGATCTCTTATATTATTCAAATTTCAGAATGTTTGTATTGCAGGCTTTGAAACAAGAGCTTAATTATGGCAGCCACCTTGGTTTGCCTGCAGTACTAGTACAGCTGAGGGATGCAAACTGTGTCAACCTGGCCAGCTGTCTATATGAGCACCTTCTTACTGGATACTTCCAACAGGTAGGCAGTTACTTCAGGGTTGTTCCAAAAAATAGGGGGTTGGATGGCACTCTTTGAAAGACTCCACAACCAGGGTTTCAAGTTCCCCAAAATTCCATGATTTCTTTAGTTTTCCTACATCTCTCTTTTTAATTCCTATAAATTCCTGTATTTAAAATATTACCTAGTCTGAAATATTTAATTGGCAGAAATACTTGGTAATTCCTTATAAAATACAATTTTGTTTTAATCTAAAATAATTATTCCAGTTAAAAAAGTTACTGTTTCCAGATGTTATGTTCTTGTATATGTATCTGATGGAGTTCTTGATCTCAATACATTAGAATTCATCTATTCTTATTGCTTCAGAACAAATATTACACTGGTTAACTATATAGAAAGACCAATATTGATTTAAAGTAAGATGTAGAAATAAAACATATGAGAAATCATGTCTGTAGAATAATTCTGTTGTACGTGTAACTGAAATGTCGAGTAAGCTTTACTGCCAAGTAGTGATGTTATTGTAAGCCTAAAGTCGTATCATATTATTGACACTTATTTATGATGTCATGACAGTAATATCACAATGTTTATACTATGGAGATACCAGGTATCCTGAAATTCTGATAGCTCTTATTGGACATTTTTTTCTGATATTTTTAAAATTTTATATATAAACATTCAAAGGAGATCTAAAAAGAATTGTACAAATAAGAAAACATCGATGTACATAATCATTTAATGAACCAGAAAATGTGGCATTTTCGGTTCTGGATTAGTTGTTGCTTTAATGTTAGTATCATCCTTCCATACTTCACTAGTTTTCTATCAAACTATTTATTTTTAAAAATGATATTTTTTTTCAGAAAACTACACTGCAGGATTCCACACAAAACTATTTTATGCCACTCAGCTGTTTTAAATATTATTTATTTTGTTATTTATTTTTTTGGCAACAAGAAGACCTACTATATCAAAAATACATAACACTTAATTGATGTGGATTTCTGGTCAAGTCCGATGGTAAAGTTTTATTTCATCAGATCCTCAAACATGTGTTGGAGCATGAAAATAAAGGGTATTTATTGTGGCTAGTGCCTGTATTCTTTCTAATTAGGGCCCAGGCTACTCATATTGTGTTCTAAAGGTCTGATCTGTGCTGACACACCAGCACATTGTTAAACAGCACATGCCATGGTGAGAGGGCTTATTATTGTAATGTCTATCTGAACTTAAGTATATAAATATAGACCCTGGGACAATCATTCGTTTATAGGGTTTTGACAAGTCCAGTAGATAAGCTGTCACACCTCTTTTGTCTTGTGCTTTGTGACTGCAGAATATTTAAACAATTGGGAAAACGTAGGATTATTATGGTCATCTTATGTCCGGTGTCAAACTTGTTGAGTTAACCAGCTCATTATTGTCTGTCATGTCCTGCAAATACTGACAATTTCTGATCACAGGGAGATGCATCCCTGGCCAAGTGTCAAGACCAAAGTTACAGACCCTAAATTGGGTAATTTTACCAGTCGAATGAAACAGAATGCAGAATGAATGCTATTGGAATGCAGAATGAATGTAAATGAAATGAAATGTAGAATGAACACAAACAAACTGACGAATGCATTTTGAACTAAACAACACACAAATGCAAGACACAGAAAGCCGAATGGTGAATGTTAAATGAAAACATATCAAAATGCAAATGCTTTTCATTAATGGATTTTTTGATGAATGATTATTTTCAAACTGCCACTAAATTTTCATGGTCGAAAGCCCCTTTAAACAATACTCCATGATCAGATTCTTTGCACTGACTGACAGTTTTTCACCCCTTACAAGCCGTGACATTTTTCTTATGGAGGCAGACATAAGTAACAACCATCTTTGATGTGACATCATTACTGGTGATTTTGTCGCTACAATCTTTATTTAAATGAAATGAAGGAATAAATAAAATTTGATGACAAATACTCCACAAACTTTGTATTTACACTTATCTCAGATGCGGTTATCTTTTAATTTATCATAAATTAATTACTGTTTGTTGCATTTGAAACATTTGCTGTTTCATTAAAGCACACTTTTAATACGGCAAGTATGAGAACTATAGTTCTCTCCCTTTACAGCAACATTCTTGAAAACAGATTCCATTTCATGCCAAACGAGCAGGAAAAAAAAAATGTAAGTGATAAGTGCAAAATGGGGATACATTTCCTATCCCATAAACAAGCAACAACAAAATGATGGATGAAAAGCAAATGTGAATGGAATGCAAACAGAATGCAAATGGAATGCAGATTTGGTCAAATTAACCATTTCAGGGCCTGTACATTTTGCAGAACATTCTATTGTTTTTTTTGGGGGGGGGGTTCCACTGACCATTGCCTGTAGATTGTTGTTAATCATATATCAAACGTGTAGCAATTGTAATGTACTAATGCCGAGGACACAGCTGATTATGTAAATATGCTACTCTGTATTGGTGTTCTGTGTTGCTGTGAATTCAGTATGTATTTAAATGGGTTTGAGGGGTGGGTATCTAAAATCTATACGTTATTACAAATCGGTATATTTTGCTGATATCTTTATCATACAGAATTCAGTGATGATACATTGTGGTAATCTGCTGGATTACTACAATCTGATTTTTATGCCCCACCATGAATGTGGTACAGGTATATAGTGTACCTTTATTCATCCATGTGTCCTTCCATTGCTCCTCAGTTAAGTTTTGTGTTGAGGTCAGTTTCTCAGCCACCTTTTCAGTTCAGTTTGTCAGATCCTGTGTAAAGTTTGGGGACATGGTTTTAGTTCAGATGAACCAGATATATGTGGATAATTGAGGTGCAGCTAATAGGCAATTTACAAATCTTCTATTTAGTGGATTATTTTCAGCTGTACCCAAAAAGTTTATTTTACACAGATTCCCTTTCTAATCTTGTCATTTGGTGTCAGACGTTCCATGCAACAAAACGTTTTTCACTAGAAGTTTCCTTATTTCTTTATGGAGCAAGACCCCAGAAAAACCTAAAATAGAGGGACTGCACCAGTTGCCACTCAGAAACAGTTATTGCACAATTGTTATATAATCTTGATTCTGTATTTTGTTGGTAGCAGAGACAAATAAACATTGAAATGGAAGGAAGATTTTTCTCCGGTTACCATCATGCGACAACTGTCATTGATAATTAAATGATGGACATTGATGAAACTTGACTTTTTGTTTTCAGCAATTTTGGATCCAAGTTCCCCTAATAACTTTAAGAGATCAGGCAGAAAAGTTGGTAGAAGGGATGCCTAATATTGATCCAAACTCCATACAGGATGACACATGGGAATGGTAAGTTCATTAGAACTAAAGCTTACTACAAATAGGAGATATATTTTGGTCCTGAATGTTTGCTTAAATTATTTATGGTGAAATTAGCCACTAAGGTTTGTGGGTTTAAAACCATTTTTCAGTGTATGATAGGCTATACATGGTGTGCTAGTATATTTTGGTGGAGGAAGAACCCTGGAAGAACCACTGACCCACGGGAAGCTACTGGCAAGCTTTCTCACATACGCACATTGGCTGAGCTAAGACTTGAACCCATGCAGACGGAGGTGAGATGTCATTGATCTGTAAAGGTGAGCACCTTAGACCACTCGGTCACCCGAGGCACCTAGCCTCTAAGGACATCTCTATTAAGGACAATTCATAAATGACACTTTCAGAAATCCCAAATGAAATTCCTTATATATATCCTTGGTGTATGTTTGAAATTATCTGTGATATTTATATACTTTGATTGCTGTCATAGGAATCCGGAGTGAGTGTGTACTGAACTTTATGATAATATTATTTATTCGTATACACACACACACACACTGGAAATCACAATAGTTTTGTGTCATTAAATTATGGTAAATCTTAAATTGCAGCACATTAGTGACTGCATTTCAGTTGAAAAAAATACATTTGTGACTGTGCATTATAGTTGAAAAACATACATTTTTGGTGGCTGTGAGTTTTGCAAACCCAGACGACATGATAAGGGATTATCAAACTATGCATAACAGTAATTGGAGTAGATCATGAGTGATGTTCAGTTAATAAATTATGAACACAACAATTTTTGTCAGTTTTGTAAACAATAGCCAAATGTCCATATTCTTACTAGTATGACATCTTAAGTGTAACTAGGCATTCATGAAATGGCAGCTACTAATGTTTAACCATGGTTACAATCATTGGAACCATTTGTCTGTGTAGTCATTGGTGTTTATGTTATTTATACCGCGATCTTTTCATTACATAATTTTTATGTAAATAAAATTGTTGTGAACATCATTTTCCTTGATAAATTCACCAAAATCTTAAAGCTTGCTAATATTTTAGATGTTCAATAATTGTCACAGGCATAATAAAGTATGCAGGGTCCATACTGGAAATGACTTCGCTCTCTGTCCAGAAAAAGGCGAAGATGGTGAAGTATGGAAAGTTCGAAATATATAATGATCAAAACAGTTAATTTAAACTTGTGTATGGATATTTTCATGTCAGATGATTAAAATACTGATGATTTAAAGAGCGTAAAAGTTTTTTTTATTGCCAGTAATAACTTACCTGTCGCTTTTATTAAGCTTTACCTTTCTGCAATGGAAATACCTCATCAGTGCTAGATGCACCAACTCCTTGTTCTGGAGATTTCGTATACATGTATTCGACCCAGTCTGACCTACGTTATCAGCCCATGTGCTATAGCACATCCTCATTTTTCGGACGACCATTGAGTCAACACGTGGAAAGAAACACTATGAAGAGAAAAATATCTACAAGGGCTTGAGATTCATAGTTCTTTGTAGTGAAATTATCCTCTGTCTGATCTATCAAAAATGTATTGTTTGATAAGATAACATTGATAATTTTTTAATCCATGCATTGTTGCATGATGAACCACCTACCTTCCCTCCTCGTACGTAAGGGTGTGAGACATTGTGGTAGGAATATGTAATCATTATTACGGGCCCTCAAAAAATGATCCATTCATAGTTTACACCAGTGTTTACAATTGAGGGGGGTCCCAATATTATTGTGATTATTGTTATTAATGCAATAGCGTGGTCATAACATGGAATTTCTTAATAGTACTGTTGCTGTTTAGTAAAGATCCCAGGCACCCCAAAAATGTTTGAGTAATGTTTAATAACAGTACTATAACCCAACAATGATGTTCCTGTGTTTATATATCATAAACGGAATAAACGAATAAACTCTGACTTTCTTGTTTTTCAATACAAATCAGTAGTAAAGAGTAACACGAGATTGACGCAACCCTTGTTATTATATTTCATCAGTTATTCTTTATCATGCTAAAGTTTATTGTTTTCAGAACTTTATTTACAGATTTCTCAAACGGTTGATAAGTTGGGTCATAGGAAAGGTCCATGGGACACTTGCTCACCATGTATATTGTACACAAAATGTACACCATTGGACAGATGTCCCATTTGTTGTCTATGGTCGGATGATACTTAGGACTTTGCCAAAAGTCGACGCAGGTATAAGAAGAGGGAGGAAGCACATTCTTCTTCTATTTGGGATCAGTTAGATCTCAAACTGTGTAAAACTTATCTAGGATTGACTCTGCCTTCCCGAATATAACAGCGAGATACAGCATCTTTCAGGAGAGAAATGATGTTTGTACCTGTGAGGTAGTAACAGATATTTCTCAGAGGATTGTGTGCACTTCCCCGAAGAAAAAAGGAAAGAGCAGCACCTGTTCTAGACAGGATAGTGCATCTTCTAAAAAGAAGGCAGCTTCTGTTGTCAAGGACAATCAGCTTGCTGGGTCTGAGTGAACCCCCCCCCCCAACTATAGGAGGGTGGGGAAGCACCATCCCAAGATCAAGCACAGTAATAAACCCAGTGGGGTTTGAACTGAACCCTAATATGGAGAAGGGAAGGGGCAAGATTTTCATAGTACCCGAGGTCAGGAAAGGAGTAGATCACGCAACCCAGAGAGGGTTAGATGTTGTTCTTGCTCTTCTAGTTCTGAGGGAAGTTCCCTTAAATCTAGACCGCCATTGATTGTAAGTGACAGGTCATTTACTGGTCACTTATCACTGGTTACAAACCACTGGGTACCAGCACTGGGCACAGGTACTGACCGTTTTCCAAGAACCAGTCTTCACAACATGCCAAATCTAGGTATAGTGCCAGGGATAGGTTCGAATACTCCCCCTTCCACTACATTACCTATTTATCCAACCTCAGGGATGGAGATTGCTTTGATGCATGCTCCCAGGATAGGAAATGTCCCTTCCTTTCCCACGCTCCCATTTAATCCTTGTGGTATGTGGAACCACCCCCTTCAAGGAAGAGAACAACTTGTACCACCATGGATGTCATCTATATGGCCCCCTGCATGTATGAGTGATGAGTTCCGATGACCCTCGCAAGTTCGGCAGGAAAGGTCATCAAGGAAGGAGAGGGTTACAGTGATCTCCCCGGAAATTTTCGATAGCATCGGGGTATGCATGTTTGGGTCATAAAATGTTTTACAAAGCGCGCGTTAACGTCATAAAAGTGAGTGAAGCAAATTAATATCAATGAAATAAAAAGAAGTGCATATATTTACATAGTATTTTTTATTTACCTAGTTTATAACAGTAACAACAATGCATATCTCATTTAAGGATTGTCCTTCAGTACTGATTGTCATCAGGTAGTTCAGTACCCTCTGTGTCAACCTGTTTATTAAAATACTCTTAATTCTATTCATCAAGGAGAATGACCTTTCACAATCTGAAAAAAATGAAACATAAAATTTATTAATGGATGTACAAAAAAGAGTCAAATATACCTGAATCCTAATTAAGTTAAGTACCAAGGAAAAATTCTTCAGGAATCAAGACAGTGATGTGTTTTACAATGATCATCACAGAATAAGATAATACATATTCCTTTCCATTAGGAACAATATATCAAAGTGTTTGCTATTTTTAAGCTAAAATATTGTTCAAATTTAAAACTGTTTTATTTACCTGCTGTAAAACTGGAAGATAAAGATTGTTCCATTTATTACTTGGATAGACAGAAAAGAGAAATGAGAAATTAATAGGGCAGCACTCACTTAAGTTAGCAATATGGAAAACTTACCATCCGATCCAGCAATTTCCACCCAAGGGAATAACGTCTTCCATTCATTATTAAACTCTGTCCTTCATTTCTTGATATCATTCTTTTTGGAAATCATGCTGGTGCTATTGGAATCAGAATCAGTGCCACTATTCATGATGCCAATTTCTGATTGTCGTAACCAGGCCAACATGGGGCTAGCCGGTCGCTGGGTAATTTTTCGTTTCTTGGAAGGTGGTGTGTTCATTTTTTCACAGTAATTTTTAATTTAATCAGTGTAACTGCTTTGACTGTTAATGAAAACGACTGACATATATATAACACACTACCAGTAGACTCCATTCTTGCTGGCCAATCACGTGACTAGGTGCAGACGAAACCCTTACCAAAGGTCGCGCACCGGCGTTCACGCAAGCCAGGTACAATGGATAATGGTTAAGTGAGTGGGCAATTATTCTGGATTATCTTAATAAAATACCCCAGAAGAGGTAAGAACCGGTGTCATTTGAGTGGGGCTTTGAATTAGGTGACAGGATGTTTGTTTAACAGATTAATTTTATAAGGGTTGTGGGAAACATCAAAGCGTAGTGGCACAAGAGCATAGCATAGCGGCAGGTTCTAAAGCGTCGGGGGTTATTGGATTTTGAAATGATAGCGTAGTGGGCCCGCTATGGTAAAAGGCCCTCGGGAGAACACTGGGTTAATCCTCCTTCCTCTAAGAGGCCAAGGAGAGATGAGAAGAATTCTCTCTCTTGTGACATGACACCCATTAAGGACAGTTCTGTCGCCCCCCCCCCCCCACCGTGGTGAGTATCTATGTCCTTACTTCTGGCCTTCCGTGCAGAGGCATTATCCGGGATCCATTTCTCCTGTATTCCACAGAGCTTTGGAACTGGAAGATGATGATGCTTTGTTGATTGTCATAGATTCCCAGGAATTTACTGAAGTTCCAGAGGATAGGGTATACCCTACCCTCCGAGGATCTCCAAACCCTTCTCACCAAGTGTCACAAGTGGTCAAGGAGGAGGAGGCTTGGTCATTTTACATGATTATCAACAACATCTACCGCCTTCTTCAACCTGACATGTGTCCTAAGCCCAAGTGTTCAAGTGACACTTAAGATTCTTTCTTGCTTAGAAAAAATGTCAGGGGCAATGCTCAGACCAGACTTTGTAAATTCTTCACTCTCCGATGGTCAGAGAAGTTGCACAACGGGTGAGCAAAGGTCGAAAATTGGTGAGACAAAATAAAGGGTGGTCAGTCCCCCTTGCTACACTGAGACCCTTAATATCAACCTTGAGCTATAAGGTCCATCGTCTGCTTTGCCAGTGACCCCCCCCCCCCCCCCGACACCGAAGTTTCACAAGTGGGCAGTTCATTGGGTTTTTTTACTCGCCTCTTGGTTAAATCTGGTTCTTACGTAGCTTCACCTGCTGACCTGTTTTCAGCAGCTTCCTTCAGTATCACCCATTACCCAGCAACGGCTATTAGAGGCTGTGGCTAAGACTTCAAGACACATTGTCTATGGCGATGGCGTTGTTAGCAGAGCTTCTTCACCTCCATCGAGATGTAGCTTTGGATTCTTCTATGGTTTTGCTTGAACATAGCAAAAATCTTCTGAGGGCTGCACCCATGGATTCTGAGACCTTATTTGGCAATCTCATTCCCACTATTGCTTCTCAGGATTTTAGGGACCAACAACATAGGTCCCTTGTGTTGGTTGCTGGCCCATCAAAACTGGCCAGTACTCACACACAACCTGATCGAGCCATGGGTCAGCCACAATTCCAATGAAAAGGTATGCAACGACAAAGTAGCTAGCCCCCTATAAGTCTGTTGTACAAACAAAAAGGAGTTAGTGGAGAGGCAAAGGCGAGTTGGAGAAATCTACTTTTGCCTCTCCCTTTCCCAAACAGGTGAGGGGGGAAGAGAGGTCATCCCTAGGGATGCCTCACATTTCCTGCAGTGCATGCCTCTTTCTTTAATACATGTAGGTGCTTGATTGGCTCTCTTTTCAGATGCCTGGTCGAACATCATGGAAGATCGGTGGGTGCTTTGTGTGGTGAAGGAGGGTTTACGTCTTTGCAGAACTCGTTCCTCTCTCAAGGACACCTATCTTCTTCCATCAATCAAATGTATTAAAGTTAAAAGGAAGAAGTGCTCACCCTTCTTCAAAAGGGCACAGTAGAGAGGGTTCAGAACACCCAGTTGCCAGTTTTCTACTCCCGGATATTTCTGATCCCCAAAAGGGTGAAAAGCTAAGGCTTATTATAGATCTTTCCCCCCTAAATCAATTTCTGCTAAGGGAAAGTTTCAAGATGGAAACTGCATCTTCAGTTTGAAACACTATCAAACTGGCTGATTGGGCAGTTTCCGTTGATGTTCAGGATGCATACTTCCACATCCTGATTTTTCCTTTGCACAAAAAATATTTATGGTTTTCGATTGGACAGGAAGTATTTCAATTCCGAGCCATGCCATTTGGTCCAGCCTCAGTGTCATAGGAATAATAGCTGCACCCTTGAGGTACTTGGGGATTCTGTTAATCAAGTACTTTGATGACTGGCTGCTACACAACAACAACAAACCGTTTCTATTAAGTTACATGACCCACTGTTGATCCATAGTGACTTAGTTAGGACTGATTCCAAACCTAGAGAAATCTGATCTCATTCCCTCTCAGGATTTCGTATACATGGGAATGAATTTCCTTCTCTGGACCAGGTTCATGTTCGCCCAGAGAGGGTGCACAAAATTATGTAGCTTTTAAAGACATTACAGACTAAGACTTCATTGTACCTCTTTCTTCTGGGAACCTTGAATTCCACAGTGAACCTGGTATCCCTAGGGAGACTTCATTTACGTCCACTTAGTTTCTCCAGTTGCCGGTTTGGAAACCCCACAAGGATGCACTGTCAGATCAAATTTCTTTAGGGTCGACCTTTCAGTACCACCTCAAGTGGTGGTACAAAAAATACAAGTTTCTGAGAGGAGTTCCTCTGCATGCCCACTCCTATCTGTACACTGACATGTCAGATTCAGGTTGGTGGGCTCATTTAGAGCCAGAAGGAGTACTTCTCCATGGCCATTGGTCACAGGAAGACAGTCTACTCCACATGAACAATTTAGAAATGACAGCTGTGTTCTTCATCCCTAAAAGGGTGCGTAGAACATGTCAAAGGGCATTGCATCATGGTCTCCGACAACAACACGTCAGTGGTTGCATACCACAGACGCCAAGGAGGTTCTCATGTTCCTTCTCTCTGCATGGAAGTCTGGAACATCCTACATTGGACAGAGTCAGAAGGGATTACACTCAGAGTTCTTCATATTCCAGGGAAGAAAAACATTCTTGCCTACAGTTTGTCCAGAATAGGCAAGGTAGTCCTAACAGAATGGTCTCTACATCAAGCAGTTGCAGAGTCTCTGTTCATTCTGTGGGAGACACCTCTAGTGGACTTGTTTTTGCAACAAAACTCAACAAGCTCCCATTTTATGTCTCCCCAGTCCCAGACCAAGTAGCCTGGGCAGTGGACACCTTCAGCCTGAACTGGGATCAATTGTTCACTTATGCATTCCCACCCTTCAGGTTGATTCCACAAGTACTTCAAGATAAGGACATCCACAGCACAGATCATCCTGATTGCAGCTCTGTGGCCTCAAAGGTCATGGTTCAACGACCTCCTCGACCTATTGATCGACAAACCAGGGGTATTACCTCAGTGAGACAATCTTCTCTCACAACACAGACTCCTCTACTTCACACCAGTCCTCAAATTCTCCACCTTCATGCTTGACTCATCTAAAGCGATCTATCCGCCATGCAAAATTTTCAAGTAAAGTTACTGCATCATCCAGTCCCAGCGACATCCTACATCTAAGGTCTATGATGCAAAGTGGAAAATCTTATGTGAATGGTGCACTATGGAATGCAATAATCCTTGCCAACCCTCTCTTGCTGCAGTAGTGCATTTTCTTCGCTTCCTCTTTGAGGAGAGATCTTGTTCAACCTCTACAATCAAAGGTTATAGACCTGCCCTTTCGAACACACTTAAATTTTCCAAAGGTCAATCCACAGGTTCAGATTCTCACTTATCGGATCTTATTAAGTACTTCAAGCTACAGAGACTGGTAAATTGCGCGTTGACACCAAGATGGAACCTTTCATGTGTTTTGTGGGCTCTGACAAAAACGTCTTATGAGCCTTTAATTTAGTCTCTTATGAGCCTTTAATTTAGTCTCTTATGAGCCTTTAATTTAGTCTCTTATGAGCCTTTAAGTTAGTCTCTTATGAGCCTTTAAGTTAGTCTCTTATGAGCCTTTAAGTTAGTCTCTTATGAGCCTTTAAGTTAGTCTTGTATGAGCCTTTAAGTTAGTCTCTTATGAGCCTTTAAGTTAGTCTTGTATGAGCCTTTAAGTTAGTCTCTTATGAGCCTTTAAGTTAGTTTCTTATGAGCCTTTAAGTTAGTCTTGTATGAGCCTTTAAGTTAGTCTTGTATGAGCCTTTAAGTTAGTCTTGTATGAGCCTTTAAGTTAGTCTTATGAGCCTCTAAGTTAGTCTCTTATGAGCCTTTAAGTTAGTCTCTTATGAGCCTTTAAGTTAGTCTTGTATTAGCCTTTAAGTTAGTCTTATGAGCCTCTAAGTTAATCTCTTATGAGCATTTAAGTTAGTCTCTTATGAGCCTTTAAGTTAGTCTCTTATGAAAATCTTCAGCTTAAGACCATTTTTCTTCTGTCCGTTGAATCAATTCGGAGAAGTTAACTTCATACTTTATCCATTGAGGAGGGATGTTTACGCTTCAGTAAGAATTATGATTCGGTTTCCTTGTTATGTAAGCCAGGTTCCAACTTCCATCAGTATTTCCATCCCTGATTGAAATCCTCAGTCTCAGTCGCATCTGTGCTGGGAGTGATTGAGATAGACTTCTTTGTTCAGTTAGGGCACTTAGATTCTATTTGGCAACTGCTAAAGAGAGAAGGAAAGGTAGGAAGAGGTTTTTTCTCCCCTCAAGGGCTCTATTTCAGCATCCACTATCTCTAGACTGATTTCACTCACCCATCAAGAGAGCTTATGCATCTCACAGAAAGAGAGTTATCGTTCATGATGATAAAAGCCCATGAAGTCTGGGCTATTGCGATTTCCTGTGCATATTTCAATCAAATTCAGCTTAATAATAGTGACTGATAAGTTATTACTGACATTGAAATGTAGTTTTTGGGGGGAGTAAAACTAATTTTAATTATGTGATACTTACCTGTCACAATTGGATGCCCAGCTCCCACCCTGCGCAGATGTCCTTCATTAGCCAAATGTCCCAAAAAAGAATGAGGATGCGCTATTGCACACAGGCTGATGAAGCAAGTCAGACTGTGTCAATGCATGTGTTCTAAGAAATCTCAAGAACAGGGAGTTGGTGTATCTAGCACGGACAAGGTATTTCCATTGCAGAAAGGTGAAGCTTAATAATAGTGACAGGCTAGTATTACATAATTAAAATTAGTTTTTCTCTCCCCCAAAACTACAATTTCTAAGTTTCCACATTCCTCTTTAAAGGGAAAATGTGCACCAAAGTCTTGTTTTACTTTGATTATTAATTCATTGTATTGAGACAAAAGGGGTGGTTCACATGGAAATAAGACAAGGCAAAGTGAACTTTACTGTTTAGGCAAATGACAAGCTGGAGGGCAATTATTTCACCAAATTGCTTCCTAGCATGCATCCTAGTACACCTGAAAGACATTGATAGAGGGCTCTTATTTTTGTCCAAAATGTTCATTGTATGGCTATGAATGAAAAATTACATTGTACTTTGTCCAAAAATAAATTCATAGACATCACCAATGGTCACTCATGCAAGAAAGGTATGTCACTGTGACCTTCTTTCCGTTCATGTGAATACATGTCCTCAAAATAAATCCACATTTTAAGTTTCATGAATGCAGCCAGACACAAAATTTAAATGTAATCAATCGCTTAATATCCAGGGGTTGGAGTAGTGTCCGTTGATTTAATTTGGAGGGTATCATTTTTATGCACTCATCAAGATGGTGAACATATATTATGATTTTCATCCATCCATCCATTCCTCCTAATAACTTTGCTTTTACACAGTCTGCCTTTACCAAACTTTGTGGATGGCTTGCAGTTGGAGTAAGGAAGAAGGCTATTGATTTGGGGTGAAAGGCCAAAGGACAATATCATTGTAACTGAAAGAAAGTAGCATATTGATATTTGGGGCAAAAGGTCAAAAGTCAAGGTCATGGTAACTGAAAGAATAAAAATGCTTTCTGCTTAATAACTTTAGTTATACATCACAAACCTGAACTAAACTTTGTGGATGGTTTGCACTTGGAATATGGAAGATGCCTATTGATTTGGGGGTCAGAATGTCAGGGTCATTGTGGATAAAAATTGAAAAATGGTTCCTGCACAAAAAGTAAGTTTCAACCATGTACTTTGAGTTTGTGGATGGCATACACTTTGGGTTAGAAAGTAGCATATTGATGTTTGAGTCAAAAGAAATGTCAAGGTCACAGCAGTGACTGAAAGAACAAAAATGGTTTCTTCACAATAAATTTACTTCTAGATCACACCTGAACTAAACATTGAGGGTGGCTTGCACTTGGAGGAAGGAAGAAGCCTATTGATTTTGGGGTCAAAAGTCAGGGTCATTGTGGCTGAAAATTGAAAAAAATGGTTTCTTCACAATAACTTTGCTTTTATGTAATGTTCCTATTTGTAACTGAAACGGTGCTGGTTCGAATCGTTCCATTTAATCAGACTGGGTTGGCTACTGTGGTGTATCCTTTGGCAAGGCACTTTACTCGGTTGTCTCAGCACTAAATAACCTACTTGTGCTGCTGTGTCATAAAACACGAAACCAAACCATACACCATGTACCTTCACCAAAGTTTGTGGATGGCTTACAATTTGGGTAAAAAAGTAGCCTATTGATGTTTGGATCAAAATGTCAGAGGTCAGGGTCACTATGAAAGAAGAAAAATGGTTTCGCATAATAACTTTAGTTCTCCTTGGCCAGAGTTTGTGGATGGTTTGGACTTAAGGTAAGGAATATGTCTTTCGATTTTGGTACAAAAGATCAAAGGTCAAGATCCTTGGGACTTGAAGAAAAATGGCTTTTGCACAGTAACTTTTGTATTAGAGCAAGTTCTATGACCAAGAACAAACAGCATAGACCCTGATCTGCCAGTGCATAATGTGTTTGTGTTGTTAGCAGTTGAACTCGACTTATAACCGAGTATAGATAGTATGTAAAATTTCCTTTCCTTTACAGGTGGCACACCTTCAGATCCCTAGTTGATAATAACAAGCGTATTGGCGTGGCCCTGGAGCTGACTTTAGATCTTCCAGACATGTGTGTCCTGAATCGCTGGCTGTCAGAGCCAGTCAAAGCGGTCACAGTATCCACCAGTCTGTTTCTGACCAACAAAAAGGGCTACCCAGTCCTCTCCAAGGCCCATCAGAACTTCCTCCGGCAGCTTTTTAAGGTATATAATAGTGTACAAAGCAATTTACATACAAGACAAAAATAATATGGAGTAGGTTTTTTAACTACAGCTTGCTACAGTAGGTCTTTTTTCTTCCTAATACAAAAAAGTATGGTACATAAAAATACAGTACATGTATACATTTGTCACAGGATGAAGCCGGGTGAGGACTGGATTAGTGAAGACACCGAAAGCAACTGCGTTAATAAGATGTTTATTTATAAACGCAATTTAAAGATGAACAAATCTCACACCATTATAACAAAAAGATAAGGACAATTATAAAGTTCCTAACATGGAACTATCAACAACAAGTAACTCAAGGAGGAAAATCAAAGATGAATTTAACAAATGGAATTTTAAACAAACGTGAATAGCATCCTATCACCAATCAACAAATAAGAGTATATGATCTACACCCTAATATAAACAAGGTCTTATTAAGTACCAAGGGTGACCAAAGCATGTGATTTATGCACTTATCAATATGATACTCATCAATTTATCAATTCATCAAGCGATATTGGAATATGTATGAATTTATGAATATATCGTTCATATAACGAAAATGAAATGGGAATGCATGAAATTATGAATCTATCACACATATAGCGATATTGAAATGGGAATGAATGTAATTTTGAATCTATCACACATATAGCGATATTGAAATGGGAATGAATGTAATTTTTCACAGATAGCAATATTGAGATAACAATAAAATGGAACACGCAATAAATATAACTATCGTGGCGCCCGTTTGACGACCAAGATGTATCTACGGTTCCACCCGCTCTAGTCCATGGTCAAGGAGCCACCACGCATGGTCCACCCCTCCCAGCCTGTTGAAGGATCCCTCGAGAGCCTTCACATTAACACAGACCCGTTGGTCGAGAAGTCTTGGTCCCTCACATCGAGAAAACCAGTACACTCTTCCGAAACAACGTCACCAGACACAGCGTACACGTCACACGAAACCACACAGAGTTCTGGGACTTCACACCACCAAACCATACATAAGGAACAGCTAAAAGTATAACAACTAAACCGTGTAGTACATATGACACGGTTAGTACTTTTGTATTGATATATGTTGCGCATGCGCGCACATGAATTACATCTCGTTACACATTACATTAATCATTCAATGCATGCCGCGTATAATTAAATAAAATCTGTCTATTCAGTTACAACAAATAGCTAACTCGAACCAGACTATAGTATTTCTAATATCATGGCGTTGTATGACCTAGGTATTGACTCTCTGTAGAATTTAGAATAAATTCTAAAACATCTAATATATGAAACAATTATGTCATATAAAACGAATAGTGATAAAGAATACAATCTTAAATTTCACATACCTCTACAGCTGAAATTTTGCTCCCGTAAAGAGGTAAGCTTTCTGACAAGACTCGTCGTAGTGTAATTTGTTTATTGAGAATTCGCTCTATATGTACTCTAGCTGTGACAGATATGCGCAGCAGCTAGGTACGTAAGTTTTCACTGCAGGCAATTTGCACGTGCAGCATGGGGTGAATCGCGCTCAGTATTTCAAAATAACTAGAGCCGAAAAAATAAACAACCCCCGAGTAATGCTCTAGTTGGAAACGAAACCCGAATACATTTTTGACCACATATACATATTGATATAAACCATACAATTCCGTGACAACATTGTCACTGCCTCTTGATTTAGCAGATAATTTTTTGGGATGGCTTGCAATATTTGTGTTCTATACTCATGTGAGGGAATTGTTGCTCCATTTAGATGCTCATATGTGACCAGATATTTTTCAGCACCTGGCATCATCATGACAAAACATTTACAGGTACCAGAAAATAGGTTATGGTATCATTCTGACATGTTGTATAAACATGGACAACTTAGAAACAGACTGTTGATTCTTGGCAGAAATTTAGGTCATTGAATAACGTAGTAGGTATGTTTACTTCCTGTCAGCACAGCTGCAAAAAAACTATGTCTCGCTGAGTTTCAAAAAATGACCAGTGAGTGCAAAGAAAGGATTGTACAACTGCAGATTGATGGTACTGCGTATACTCGCTTATAAGTCGAGTCCAACTGCAAACAACATAGACCCTGATTTGCAGTTGCATAATGTGTCAGCAGATCAGGGTATATGTTGTTTGTTCTATTGATTACTTCTAACAAACTGCATAGACCGAAATCTGCTGGCGCAATATGCAACAATAGATCTTGGTTTGTGCAGTCTGCAGATGGACTCGACTTATAAGTGAATATATATGGTAATTTGCTGAGGAAAATTTCAGAAATTATGAACGTGAATTATTCAACAGTGTCCAAGTGTCTGAGATGTTGCTGTTAAAGCGGATTAGTGGAAAATAAGCAGCAAAGTGAAAGGAAGACTTTGACAGGTGATCAGGTTGATAGAGTCATTTTGAAGACCATGAAGATGAATTGGAAAAATATGGTCAGTCTTACTTGTATTATATACCGTACATACTCGCGTATAATCCCATTTTAACTGCAAACTGCATAGACCCAGATCTGCCATCGCATAATGCGCCAGCAGATCTGGGTCTATGCAGTTTGTAAGAACTAATCAGTAGAACAAACAACATAGACCCTGATCTGCCTGCACATTATGTGATGGCAGATCAGGGTCTATGTTGTTTGCATTTGGACCTAGCTTATATGCGAGTATATACGGTATTCATCATTGCCAATCCCAAGTTCAGCTCAAAGTATGCAAAGAAGATTAAACTATTTGGCTGCATAAAAGAGCCTGATTGAAAGAACCTCACCATTTCAGTTGTCAGTAGAAAAAACGGAATAAACATGTTGAGGTAGACTAGCATAGACTGTTGATTACTAGTGGAAAAAAGTGACTTTTTTCTGATGAGACCCAGGTTGTTCTCAAACATTATTTGCATGTATATGTTTGGAGAACAAGTGAGGAGGTTTGGAGACCTAATTTTTTGGGAGTGTGTCATGGATTGGAAATATCAGTCAGTTTTGGGGTTGTATTTTGTGCAATGGAGTCAGGGCACTTGTTGATATAGATGGAAATTTTAATTCAGAAAAGTAATATGATATTGGACAATAACTTATGGGCTTTTGTTGTCAAGGATTTTCCAGAAGGAGACTGAAGTTTTCAGAATGCTATTGCACCCTGTGATGGATCCTGTCAAGTGGTGGAGAGGAAATGCCAAAATAATAACCTTTGTTTGAATTTGTCATCACTAGTTCATAGTCTCATGACAATAACGTTAACTGAAAATGTTTAGAGAACCATTCAAATTGAGCTTTAGAATAGGATAGCATCAATAAAAACCATGCCCAGCTGTTTCAGTAGGTTATGCCTATTTGGTCCAGTCTGTGTCAAGTCTACATTAGAAGCCTGTACCTAAATGTCTGAGGCATATTTTAATCTGACATGGATAGGTCACCAAGTACTGAAGTTTTCAGTTTGATGTATGTTTCTACAAGGAGTTTTACATCTTTTTATAGGCATCAACTTTCTTTTCTATCATGATGTGGTCAAAGATGTTGAAATATACTAGGCCACTTACTGTATATTTATATAAATATCTGTATATTTACATGTATGTTTATAAGATGAAAGTTAGGAATTTTGTATTGTTTAAAGTAGGTACCTCTCTTCATGCTGCAATGAAATAAATAACATTTATAATGATGCTTATTTTCCCAGCTGGAGGTGCAGTTGATACTGACAGGTGTGGACCGACATCCAGGAAAAGGAGTCCATGCTTATCAACAATACCTGGATCACCTCTGGCAGGTAAATTGACTGTAATTGATGTGATGATGGCATATTTATTAATGTCAGATTTATTCTTGTTTAAGTGGCATGCAACTGCAAACAGTATAGACCCAAATCTACTGTCTCATAAAGCACCAGCAGGTCAGGATCAATGCTGTTTGCTTAAAATCATAAGAACACTGGTTATGGTCTCTAACTATAAAGCACCCAGTATAACATGGTCCCTGATATAACACGGTCCCTGCTATAACACGGTCCCTAACATAACACGAGTGTGATCATGGATACCTTTACACTGGTTGAATTATATTTTTCCATATAATCATTTTAATTAAAATCGAGCTCTACTTATAATTAGTAGATCTGACAGACACTGATAAAGGTTTATGTTATGTCAATCTTAAGATTTCCAAGTCCACTGTTTTTTTACTAACCAGTCAGATAAAGGATTGCATTTTGAATTGGGGAGAGTTATCATTAGAAATGATATGTTCTAAATGATGTTTTTACGTTCATAAATGTGACATCAGTAATGTACTTAGTGAATCAAAAGGTCAACAGAACATGATCTTGTATTGGTGGAGTGCCATATTATGCACCCCAGTATAAGGCAACCTTCTCTATATCATGGCTCCCCTGAACAGCATTATAGTGAAGGACCACTGTAGAAGGAAGAGCATAGACACAGATCTGCTGGCGCATTATTCAACAGCAGATCTGGTATAGATGGTTTGAAGTTGGGTCTATGTTATATACATGGATAAATCAAGGCTTTTCACAAGGTAGTCTACATTTGTAAACTTAAAACTTACTGTGCAACTCAAAATGATGCGATGAATACTTTATGATGTCATCAGGATGATGTCACTTGTTATATAAGTGTATCATAAGCACTCTGAATTCTGGCAGAGATTGGACATAAAATGGCATTGTTGTGACTTCTGTCTCCTAGTAAATAATGAAAAACAAAATATGCTTTTCCAGTTTTAATAATTGCAATAATAGTCCTGTGAAAGAAAATGATAAACTTAATGAAAAGTATATGAGAGCTTGAAAAATCAATTACAATTTACAACCTGCCATAAATCAACCGTGTAGGCTTTCTGTTGTGGAAAACTTGACGTGATCTCAATAATTATGTCATACTGAAAAAAAATTAACTCACCAACATACACTTTTCTTTGTGTTTTGGTACGAGGAGTCTGCGATCTTCAACCTATGCAAATTTGGTGAATTTTTAAATAGATCATTTAGCTTTTGTTTTATGGACAGTAAGAGATTAATTACTTTTTCCATACCTTTTTTTTATATTTATGACCCTTACTTGGGGATAGAGAGTAACACAAGAAAGTGCACTACATTCTGTCAGTTTTTAAGTGATTTTGTATTGATTGGACCCTTAGCAATGTTAAAAATTTGAATTTGTCTAAAAGTTACATACTCCAAAACTTCACAAAGGATCATCCTTGAGTGTGGTTCTTTTTATTGTGCATCTGTTCATCAGTGTGTCCTTTCAAAATGTGTGTTCCTGTCACTGTAGACTAACAAAGTTTGAATTGCAAAGGACACTGCAACATACTTTTCATACTTAAACGTTGTATAGAGTTTCTCCTGTTTCATCAAATACCATGTACAAGAATGATTGAATTATAATTTTGGTTTAACAAACAGATGAAATGATTGGCATAGATATGAAGCATATCTGCAGATAGAAGGTACAGTGAACCTGACTGACTTTATCTAGACATCTCTATATCCAAAATGCATTTTGGGGGGAACAGATGTTGTCTGTTTTCTTTGAAATGACAAGTTCATTCTGATCCCTCATTTATCTGTTTGAAAGGAGTGGGAATAAAAGTTTCTTTATTAATTGGATTTCAGTGTATTGTGTATATAGTGATTGTCAAAATAGCTGGATTACTCTGGAGTCATTTGAAAAAATAACCATTTTTCTGAAAAATTTGTGCCAAAAAACTGGATTTACTTAGAGTCTTTTGCATAAATAACTGGTATACTGAAAATATGTGCAGGATCAGTTTGAGGAATGATCCAAAAGTCAGTTTTAATCTTAGTTGTTGTGTACTTGTGGCTTCATGCTCAAACTGCATGTGCATTGCTTCATTAGTCAATCTATTACTTAAATATCATTAATTTTATGTCTGTTATATCAGACAATATTAGTCAAATTACCCTGTATACCATATTTAGGATTGAATAGTGTACAACCAACTGTAAGCATCGCAGACCCAGATCAGCTGTCAAATAAAACACCAGCAGATCAGGGTCTCAAGGGTCTGCACCAGTTGCTGCATGGAACCAGTTCTTGTATGGTCTGCACCAGTTGCATTTACCAGTTCTCACATGGTCTGCACCAGTTGCCACATGGAACAGTTCTTGCATGGTCTGCACTAGTTGCCACATGGAACCAGTTTTCACATGGTCTGCACCAGTTGCCACATTGGAACCAGTTCTTGCATGGTCTGCATCAGCTGCCACATTTCTCGCATGGACTGCACTAGTTGCCATGTGGAACCAGTTCTCATTTGGTTTGCACCAGTTTTCGCATGATTGTTATTTATTCTTGGTACTGTGCAGTAATATTGTTGGTAGCAGAGGATGATGAACTTTAAAATATGAGGAATAATTTTGATACTGGACAGTACTAAGAATAAGTATCGTGTGGCAGCTGGTGCAGCTCCTCAAGACTCTGATCTAATGGCTTGTTATTTTATAGCAGATCTGGGTTTATGCTATTTACAGTTGAGTGCATCTTATTCATGAACATGGTACTCTGGATGGCTTAGATGTTATTGTTAGTTGGTGTTTGAGGTAGAGAAAACAGGCGAACCCAGTGAAGACTAGCAACCTTTGATGGTGATCACTTGCCTCTGTACATGAACTGAAAATTGAATTTGAGACTGCAAAGGTGCAAAACGACATGTTGATGCTGGGCTTTGCAGATTTGTGACTAACTGCACTTTTTTCATTTGAGTGGTTTCATTTACAATCATACAAGAAAAATTTTAACTTTGATTTTGATCAGTATTTCTTTTCGTTAGCTAATATTTCATATGTAAATAGTAGAAGACTTGGGAATATTCACAAACAGTATGTATATTTGGATGAAATGGTAAAAATAGGAAATTTAGATGCCTTATTCCACAGGTCATAGTTTAGCTGTGAGCTCCTTGATATATGGGATATTTATTTTTTGTCAATTTTGTTTGAATATTTTCACACTAACATTTTGAACTGATTTATGATGTGGACTGTTTAGCAGATGGTAATATATATGTAAACAACTTAAATAAATATATGTATGAAAGAAAAGTGGAAAATAAGTAATTTTTGCTTACTTAAGATTGCAAAGATATGCTTATGTTTGGGGAAAGAAATGTATAATTATTAATTCATATTTTGACGTTCAACAGACTCAGCCTGTGCCAGATACAGTTTCTCAGTTTGCTCGAGGTTATGAAGACTATTTGCAGTGCCCTCTGCAGGTAAGTCACTTTGTATGTCTTCACAAATAAACGTTTCTCCTTGGAATTTAATGTCTGTTTATGAAGGTTTACAAGCTTATTGGTTGGTAATCTTAACTGACAAGCATTTCAAGGAAAGGTATTGCATTTTTATCTTTAGGCTTTGTAAGAAAGTCTACTTAAATTGTAACTCATGATATGTTGGTATTATTTATTCTTTCTTAAAATTTTTTTATTAAAGTAATATGCATATATATTCAATAATAGCAAGAATATTTCAGCATTATATAAGTAAAAGCTTATCATTTTGGACATAAATCTCAGAGACAGTTGCTATAATATTGAAAATGTACTTTAAGTTACAACTCTACATGTTCTGTTAAACGCATTTAGATATACACTCCTTGTTTACCATTTCCTAGAATTTAGTAAACAACTTTATTGGTCCTCTAATACACAACAATTTTAAATAAAATACTTATTAGTAACACTTTGACTTTTCTAACTAGAAATGTGTCCATATAACATGGATGCCCCCACCAATATGATACAATAAAAGGGCTAAGTTCAAAGTCAATAGGGGCCATAACACCATACAATTCTGCATAGTCTTTCAAAAGTTATTGAACTGAAATTGAAAGGCGATGGTCAAAGTCAAACAGGCCATAACTCCATAAAATTTTCCAGGCGATGGTGAAAGTCAAACTTGGCTTAGATCTTCTTATTGTAAAGACATAAACCAAATATTATTTAAATCTGCGAAGTCCTTCAAAGTTACTGAGCAGAAATTACATTGAAGGTCAAAGTTCCAAGTCAGTCAAGGGCATTAACTCCATAATATTTTGCTGGAAAATGGTGAATATTGAACTTGGCAATGGTTTTCTTAATGTAAGCCTCGAACCAAATTTTATTATAATCCAGTCCTTCATAAGTTGCTGAATGGAAACAAGATTTGTGATGGGTGTGATGTAAAGTGACATGATGTGACCTGACTAGACATGGGTAACACTATGACTTGTCCATTGATATGGCAGGGGTACAGTAATTCATCTAGACTTCACATTGTTTTGTTTTTTGCTAGGTTCTGATGTCTTTTGTTTTGTTTTTGTTCCCTAGCCCTTGATGGACAATCTGGAATCTCAGACATATGAAATATTTGAAAAAGACCCAGTCAAGTATACTCAGTATCAGAAGGTGAAGTATACCTTTTCATATGCTGTCAACTTTCATTGAAGCTAGATTTCTTACCATGGTATATTCATGTTCAATGGTAAATTTAATCTTTATAATGAAATATTCAGCTTCGACTCTAACTGGAATTTCCTGCATGTTTCTTTTTCTTTAAATTCAAAGACTCTACAGAATCCTGTCTTGAGAAAATTATGTAAATTAGGGAAATAAAGAACACCATGCAAACATATTTACTTCTGTTTGTTTTGTATTTCATTGATTTTGTTAAAATCACTTTTATAATGATAATACATGTTGTAGTAAATACCTTTTGTGATGCTCCTGTTCTCTGACCCAGATGCTATCAACAATTCCTGGGGAAAACACTGTGTATGTATGTATGTATGTACATACATGTATATTTATAAGGTTTATTTAAGATTACATGAATAGAAAAATTATTCACATAGTTTGTGTTCCTAAAAAGTATATGTTGATAGAAAAGCTCTGATTTGTTAGTTTAGAAATTGAAGGTGTATTGTCATAGTATCCAAAGATTTAAGAGGTTTCTGAAATTAGGAAATGTCAGCTGAAAAAGTGTGTGTATGACATTACTAAGTTGTTTATATCTTTTTTCAATCACTGTAAAGTAAGATATAGTTCAAGACTACCTGACAGATAGAGAAATGGGACTATTTATTTCTGATACAGAAATGGGACTATTTATTTCTGATACAGAAATGGGACTATTTATGTCTACTTGACATATAGAGAAATGGGATTGTTTATTTCTACTTGACAGATAGGGAAATAGGACTGTTTATTTCTACTTGATGGATAAAGAAATGGGACTGTTTATTTCTACTTAACGCAGAGAAAAGGGACTGTTTATTTCTGATAATTGTCTTTTTCAGGCTATATTCTGTGCTTTATTGGACAAAATAAAACCAGAAGAAAAGGACACAAAAGATATGTAAGTCCAAGAATAAATAAATTATAAAATGATCCCCAATTTATGCATTTATGTTATCACAAAGAGGCAGTCATAGTGTTTGGCAGTATTCAGAATTGCCACCTACCTGTTCACCCAACAGTTTTCAGAGCAGACCAGTCAATTTTTAAGGAATTTTGCTACTTGTTTTAGAAGTTACTGTTTCAAAGTCCATCATATTCTGACAGTTAATTTTGAATACTGGTTCTTGGAATGGAAGGTTTTAAGACCTGTAAAAAAGATTACTTATACTAATTCATATTTGTTGCCTCGCATCTGTCTTTGCTAGACAGTTTTGATGCCAGGGCACAGGTTTTAGAATTTGCACATATTTCAGTGTGCTGGCACAAATGAATGAATCCACACATTCAATCTAATTCTGGCTTACATTTTATGATACGATGCAAAATCTATACAGTTCTATAAACCAAGAATTGAGAATATCTTATTTTGTATGCTGGATTGCAAAGCAATTTAAGCTTATGGATTGATGCTCTTTGTCCATCCATCCATCCTTCCATCTGGCATCAACACTGAATTTAGGGTTCAGATTTAAGTAAATTTCTCAGACACAATTACTTGTTGAGTCACATGTCTTAATACGTAAATGTTTCATTAGCAGGGATAGAAAAATCAATTGCCAGGGAGCCCAGGTCCACTAAAAATGAATGCCAGACAACCATTTTTCCCAATGTGAAAGCCTGGTTGGGCAACCAAAAATATTATAAAGTAATGATCAAGTTAAAAATTATAATGGAATTTCTATCATTTCCAGCGACAAATGTAATCATTAAATTGTCTCTCAGGGTACCTACTGCAGGGTATCTGAATTTTCTCCATATAATTCCGTATTTGAGTGATGGGTGAGTACTATCAGTAAGAGGCCACACTAATCCTCATGTGTCGGCTACTCATTATCTGATTAAGTAATCACAGTCCATACTACCAGCTCCTTAGTGTGAATCCTTAAAGAAACAAGACTTGTGAATTTTCATCTTGTTCAACACACCAGCATATGGTAGCTGTATCTTCTTTAGCTTGACACACTTAATGCCTATGATCTAGTATTATTCTTCCTGATTGGTCTCTTGAAGAAATGGGCACTTGCTGTAGAGCAGGGGTGGCCAATACGTCAATTGCGGTCGACCGGTGGATCACAAAGTAGTTTCTGGTAGACTGCACAGTGTTTATATGACTTGGTAAAAAGTAGATCCCATGTCACTAAAGTCTGGCCACCCCTGACATAGGTACATTTATTAATAGACTTTGTAAAAAAGTATGTAAGAGTGTTTGATATATCCATAGCCACATTATTCAATTATTAAAAGAAATTCAATATTTTGCAACATGTTTCAATGTTTCGTGATAGCAGGGGGCATGCTGGTAGACCGTGTTGGTATGACTCTGTAAAAAGTAGATCCCATGTCACTAAAGTCCGGCCACCCCTGCTGTAGAGCATGTGACAGTTGCGCCTTTTAGCTAGCTTAAGCTAAAGGTATATGGCAAGTTTTAATAATCAAACCAGTCACAATTGTTGTTGCATATTATTATGGTTTGTTGGGTCATGGCTAAACGAAAGTCCCACTTTGATTGTTTACAGTTTCTGACAGTTTAGACATGGGATTAATAACACTGGTCTACAATTTTTTAGAAGTCGTCTGCTTCAAAGATAAAATGTGCTATTTATTAGGGAATATTGATGTGCAGAATTCAAATATGTCAATTAAACAACTGATTGGCTACTGTTTCCAAGATATTTAAGTTTTTACATTTTACGTCTATGTATATTGTGTACATAGGAGAGTTTTAATCATAAATTTTAAACCTAGGTCTTTTCATGTGTTTATGGTTACTTTACATGTCCTGTTTATGTAACACTTTAAAAAACAGCAAAAGGGTTATATAAATAAAAAATATATTGAAACAAAAGTAAAAAACTATAATGTATATATAAGTACATAGTTTAGTCCTTATTCAGTGTCTACTCGGCGCTTCTTGGCTTATCTCTTGTATTCATTAAATGGAGCATCTCTTGTCACTGTCCAGCAATAGTCTGCAAGCATTGATGGACTCCATTTGCCCTGATAGCGTTTCTCCATTGTTGCAATGTCCTGGTGAAATCGCTTGCCGTGCTCGTCACTCACTGCTCCGCAATTCGGTGGAAAAAAATCTAGATGAGAGTGCAAAAAATGTATCTTTAGTGACATGTTGCAATCAAGGCTTTTGTATGCCTTGAGGAGGTTTTCCACCAACTCCCAGTAGTTGTCTGCCTTGTTGTTTCCGAGAAAATGTGTTGCCAATAACTGGAAGGCTTTCCATGCCGTCTTTTCCTTGCCACGCAGTGCACGGTGAAATGCATCATCTCAAAGAAGTTCACGAATCTGAGGACCAACAAAGACACCTTCCTTTATCTTAGCTTCACTTAACCCTGGGCATTTTCCATGGAGGTACTTGAAAGCTGCTTGTGTTTTGTCCATGGCCTTGACAAAGTTCTTCATCAGACCCAGCTTGATGTGCAAGGGTGGTAACAAAATCTTCCTTGATTCAGCAAGTGGTGGATGCTGAACACTTTTCATCTCAGGCTCCAATGACTGTTGGAGTGGCCAGTCTCTCTTGATGTAGTGGGAATTTCTCGCATGACTATCCCATTCGCAGAGAAAACAGCAGTACTTTGTGTATCCAGTCTGCAGACCAAGCAAGAGAGCAAGAACCTTGAAATCGCCACAAAGCTGCCACTGTTGTTGGTCATAGTTTATGCACCTCAAAAGTTGTTTCATGCTTTCATAGGTTTCCTTCATATGGACTGCATGACCAACTGGAATTGATGGCAAAACACTGCCATTATGCAGCAAAACAGCTTTAAGACTCGTCTTCGATGAATCAATGAATAGTCTTCCATGAAGAAGAATGGGACAAGATCCTTTTGACTGTCATGGAACATGGAAACCCTAACATCACCTGCCAGGGGATTCCACTGCTGTAGTCTGGAGCCCAACAGCTCTGCCTTACTCTTGGGTAGTTCCAAATCCCTGACAAGGTCATTCAGTTCACCTTGTGTTATGAGGTGTGGTTCAACAGAGGAGGAGGATGGGAGAAACTATGGGTCATGTGACATTGATGGTTCAGGAGTAGAAGTTTCATCCTCTTCCTCTTCCTCGTCTGACTCAAGGGAGAATGATTCTGGTGCATCAGGAACCGGCAGTCCTTCTCCATGGGGTACTGGGCGTATAGCTGATGGAATGTTTGGATAATGCACAGTCGACTTTTACTTCTTTGACATGCCTTTACCAACTGGAGGCACCATGCAGAAGTAACAATTGCTGATATGATCTGTTGGCTCTCTACAAATCATTGGCACTGCAAAAGGCATAGATTTCCTTTTCCTGTTCAACCACTGGTCAAGATTTGTTGCACAAGTGTTGCAGCATATGTGTGGGGTCCATCTCTTGTCCTGATCTCCAATTTTGCAGCCAAAATAAAGGTGATAGGCTTTTTAACCATAGTGGTTATACTGCGCTTTTGTGATGCAAAAGTCACTTCACCACAAACATAGCAGAAGTTATCTGCATTGTTCACACAAGTACGAGGCATCTCTGCTCACTTTGGCTAAACAGAAATGTGTCCCTTTGCAAAATCAAACACTGACAAATAAGACAGCATGACACTGTATGATTTGTAGAGCTGATATAGGGCAATTTCTTCAGCAGAGTGATGTAAGCTTAGTTATGATTGCATCATCCATGACTTCTAGGAATAACATGATGCAATTCATATCATGTATGATGCAATACCAGTTTCAGATTGCATCATTTATTGTTTTGCCTAAAAAGCAAGTACTGTCCAAACCCAGTCATATATTTATTCATAGATCCAGTCAAAGATGTATTTTAGTCATTTCTGGTTTAAATTGAGATCCCTTCCCTTTATAACTCACTTATCGTCTGCCATTCCCAAGTCAAGGGTTGTATATACTGACCCAGTATCATATCTTTAAAACTAGAGCCAATCAACAATTTTAAGCATCATTTTCATTCTCAGTGATCCAGAATTAGTAAAGTTTGACAACATTTATTACGGAAGCATTTTGGCTGTAGACCAGTGAAACTATCAACCTTTCCTCCCTAAACAGGTCCCTGCTGGAGGAACCATTCAAGAGGGAGACCACAGCCTCAGTCAGGAATGCCATGAAACTGGCGATTGGGCAGTCTCCATTGACCTTCAGGATGCATACCTTCACATCCCTATGTTTCCTCCACAAAGAAAGTACCTCCAGTTTTGCTTGGATGGGGAGGTCTTCCAATTTCAAGCTCTACTGTATTTAAGGTCACTAGGTATCCCAATCCTCCAATATTTAGATGATTGGTTGATCCACAATGGACATTTAGAGTCCCTCAGACAAGATCTGTCTCACTGTAGGTCCATAGTGACCAGGCTGGGCCTTCTGGCAAACCTAGAGAAATCAGAGCTCACTCCATTTCAAGATTTTGTATGTGTGGGGATGAATTTCCTCACAAACAGAGGATTAGTTTGTGTCCCTCAGGACAGAGTAGACAAGATCCTGTCCCAGTAAGAGGTGCTGAGAGTAAAGACCACATGGTCAGCTCTTTTTTTCTCTCTCTCAGCTGGGGACCTTGAACTTCGCAGTGGACTTGGTTCCCCTAGGCAGACTGCACTTGCGTCCTCGCCAGTTTCTTCTTTTGGCTGTGTAGAAACTGCACAGGGACCCTTTGAATGCTCTGATTTATCTGGGTCATGATTTTCACCATCATCTGATTGGTAGACAAATTGGGACCGGTTGCTGGCCAGAGTCCCCATGAATGCCCCCTTCTCCCCGAACCCCACTACTACCTGTTCACAGACATGTCAGATTCAGGGTGGGGCACTCATCTATAGCCGGAAGGACTGATTCTTCAGGTTTCATGGTCCTGGGAAGAATCTACCCTCCATATCAATGATTTAGAAATGAGGACAGTGTTCGTAGCCCTCCAGGGGTGCATCCACCAGAATAAGAGGTAGCTGCATGATGGTCTCCTGCAACACGTCAGTGGTGACATACTTCAAGAGACAAGGAGGCACACATGCATTTTCTGTCTGCATGGAGGTTTGGAACCTCCTTCGCTGGGCATCCCAGGACCTTATCTCAGAGGAGGGACCTCCTGTCACAGCACAAGGGCTGTCCTCCACAACAGCCCACAGAGTCTCCACCTTCACACTCATCTCAAACGATCTCTCTGCAAAGAAAAGTTTTCAATTAAAGCTGTAAAGTGCATCATTCACTCCAGGAGAAGATCGGTCTAAGGTGTACGATGCCAAATGGAGAATCTTTTGTGATTGGTGTAGTAGAAAACATGTCAATCCTATATGAGTGCAGTGGCTGATTTTCTTCTCTTCCTTTTTGAAGAGAAACAATGCTTAGTTTCTACTATAAAGGGCTATCGAGCAGCCCTTTCCAGCACTCTCAAATTTTTGAAAGCCCAGCCATCGGGACAGAGTCTCACTTAGCAGACATTATCAGTTATTTCGAGCTGCGAAGACCATTGTCTTGCTCTCCAATGCCTAAATGGAATCTTTGTTGTGTCTTATGGTCTCTTAATAAATCCCCCCGTGAACCTTTGGGTGAAGCTTCCTTTGAGAACCTTACCCTCAAGACGGTTTTCTTGCTCGCCTTAATGTCTGTGAGACAAAGGAACGAGCTTCATGCCCTATCCATAGAGCAGGGCTGTATCAGGTTCATTGGGAATTATGAGTCGGTTTCTCTCCTTTGCCAACCAGACTTTTTAACAAAAAATCAGCTTCTGTTGGTTGTTCCACTCCTGATTGAGATCCCCAGTCTCAGCCGTATCTGTGCTGTAGGTGATCAAGATAGACTTTTGTGTCTAGTTGGGGCTTTATGTTTTTATTTGGCAGCTCTAAAGGGAGAAGGAATTGTCTTTTTCTCCCCGTTAAAGGTTCAGCTGATATTTCAGCTTCCACCATATTTTTAGGTGGATTGCATTAACTATCAAGAGAGCTTACCAGTCCCTTACTGATAGGGACCTGCCTTTTATGAAGATTAAAGCCCATGAGGTTTGAGCCTTTTCTGCCTTATGGGCATATGTAACTCGTTCGTCTTTGGAGGATGTGATGAAAGCCACGTTTTGGCCCACTCACACTTTCTCTTCCTTTTACCTTGCTCTTTAAAGTGAACGTATTTTCTCCTTGGGCCCAATCATCGTCGCTCAGAAAGTGGCCCATGCTGATTCCATCCCGCAGTAGTCTTCTAGTCTGTAATGAGGGTGAGTATTCCTTGTGTTTGTTTTTATTCACTAGTTGTGGGATCATCAGCCTCCCATCAGACTGACATATTCAGCTATGCAAAAGCAACAGGTATGGTATTACTGATATTAAAATGTAGTTTTGGAGGGGGGGAACTAATTTTAATGATGTAATACTTACTTGTTGATATTGCTAGATTCCCCTGTCCCGCTCCGTACTGATATTCCCCTCTAAGTTAGGCTGCTTCCTAGGAAAAGAATGAAAGGCAGTATGCGGCAGTATGCATGGGCAGTGTGTGTCCCAGGGGCTATCCAGTGTTTTGGAATCCTCTGGTTCACCCCAATGGGAGGATGAATTCTCGTCATGCGGCTGGGGTATTTTCCACCTGGAAAAGTACCAGCTTTGCAGTAGCAACAGGTAAGTATTACATCATTCAAATTAGTTTTACCCCCCCCCCCATAAAGTACATATACTACACTTATCTTTGTGATGATCTTTAATTTTAGCTTTACCTTTGTTTAAATTTGTTCACATATATGTAATTGACTTCCATGTCAGTTGGCTGTTATGATAAAACAAGGGAAGGATGCATTTGATATTTCTCTTGTACAATTCCATGGATTTATAAAAACCTGGAAAGTACTTGAATGTTGTAAATTGCCTTACGATGTCCTTGAATTCCCCTCCCCCCCCCCCCGACACACACACACAATAAAAATATATCATTGAAATTTGTTTTGTTTTTTAAACTTGGAGTTTATCCAAAACCACCTTGAATTTAATTAATGAATACCACATTTTAAAACTAATGAGATGTTCCATTTATTGGTACAAATTTATTTTTTAGAATTGCCAGGGTTAGCATTAGTTAGAGTTTCATTTTTAGAATTGCCAGATCAGTATTAGTTTTGTGTTATTTTCTTGTATTTCTTTATTAGAATTGCCACAGCTAGCAGTAGTTAGAGTTTCATTTTTAGAATTACCAAAGTTAGCAGTAGTTAGAGTTTCATTTTTAGAATTGCCAGGTTAGTATTAGTTTTGTGTTATTTTCTTGTATGGATGTTGCTGATCTTTATAACCAGAGTAGTTAAACATATTTAAGCAGTATTGAACCAATTAATATAGTAGAAAGTGGATTTGCTTGTAAAAAAAAAATTTTCAAACGTTTTTTGGAAATCTTTGAAATTTGTATGGAATAAAGGATAAGTCTGTACAAACCTTTACTTTGGGGTTTTTGAGTTCTAGATTACTTACCGTATATACTCGTGTATAAGTCAATACCAACTGCAAACTGCATAGACCCAGATCTGCCGTCGCATAATGCGCCGGCAGATCTGGGCTATGCAGTTTGTAGGGACTAATCAGTAGAACAAACAACATTGACCCTAATCTGCCGGCGCATTATGCAACAGCAGATCAGGATCTATGTTGTTTGCATTTGGACTTAGCTTATATGCGAGTATATACGGTAAATCATCTTTGGACATTACAGGATCAAGGAGGGTCATTATTTAAAGCCGTCAGAAATGGCTGTATATTTTTTTGGTAAGAGAAAGAAGTATCTTTAAACACTGTAATGTCTGCTAGTTTACACAAAGATGTGCAGAATCCTATGTGATAAAGAAGATAAGAGTCTGAAAGTTAATTTCAGCAGTTCTCTTGAGATTTTAGTTATTGTTTGGTGATGCTGATATCTGCCGCTAGCATTAGGACGCATGCATAAACTCATATATTATTTTACCTCCTGATTAATCCTGTGATGGAGGTCAGAGTTCAAGGTCACCAGAAAGATGAAATTTTTTTGTAATGACTATTCTGTTTAAGTCTACAGGGTTGGAAAAGTAGGCTGACACAAGAATTTTTTTAAAAAATTGTATGCAAAAAAGTGGGAAAAGTAGAATCAGATCTTATTTCCTACAGACAAAAAATGAAAAGTGAATTCCCCCTTCCCAGTTATATTTCAATAGATTATCCCTTAGCAAGACAGGAAATTTCAATTATTTTCACCTCTGCTTCTGTCCTTTTTATTTTCAGTGTATTGATGGTGGTAGGAGCTGGACGTGGTCCCCTTGTTAGGGCTTCGCTTACTGCAGCGGCACAGGCACAAAGGAAGATCCGAAAAATTTATGCTGTTGAGAAGAATCCAAATGCAGTTGTTACGTAAGTTGATAAGAGGGTATCATTTCACTTGAGGAATTTTCAATTTTGTAATATCAATGCGTTCTATGCAATTTCAAATGATACGATCACTACATTATGACATCATCTATGCGACAGCATTTTTATTGTAACACTGACCGCTGGGAGGGATGGGATGTAAAATGATGAGGATACAATTTCTGTCTATTGTTAGTGAAAAAGACAAATGCTTATACAGTTTTAATAATATCAATAACAATTTTATCAAAGAATAGATTTTGAGTAAACATCAGCATTATTTCTGCCATTTTTGTAAAAATATTCACATATGTATTTTAGTTGTCAAACACATCAATCTTCCGATTTTAGACTTCAGTTGTACAAAAAATTAATATTTTCCGATAAGAAAACAAACTTTTATGTACAAAAAAGTTTAGAACAAAAAAATAATTATGATTGTTGTGAATCAACTATGTATGAAAATTTAAAGAGTATGAAAAATTGCATGAATTATGGTATGGAACCTTTTTGTTTGCCCTCCTGACGATGGTTTCCTCAGCTTTACTTGAGAAAGGATCTTTTTATTTCAACCAAATTTGGCATGCAACTTTATACTGATATGATTTTGAATGTGTTTAATTAACAGCATTTCACATTATCATTTAGAAGAGTTATGGCCCTTTATACCCCTTCCATCTCTTTGATTTCTGCAGCATAACTTTACTAAGGAATGCTTGATTGCAACCAAATTTATCATGCACCTTTAGCTTGATACCTTGAAGGAGTTGGATTTATAGCATTCCACGTCATTTAGAAGTTATGTCCCCTGATTGCCCATTCTACTAACTTTGAACACAAGTTCCTCTGTTGAAAGCCCTGCAGAGTAAATTGTAGTGAGTGGGACCCTTTTTGATGCATCCATAGTTAATAGCTCTTGTTTGCCGAATAGAAAGGTATGAATTTTCAGTATCAACAGTTGTAGTCAAACAGAAACGATCTTATTCCATTGAACATCCACCAAAATGTATACTCCAAAATAAGCCTACCTCAAGTTAAGGCTGTCTGTATCAAAGGCCAAACAAGAATAACTTTATTATTATTATTATACAAGTCTTGGCTTATTTGAATTTTTTTTAGGGTATATTAATTCTTGATTGTGGAAACAGACAAGCCTGAGAGATCACTTTTATGATTAACATTAAGTTAAAGACAGGGTTGGGTAAAAATAGAGAATTTTAACAGAGCCATGTCATTTCCCTTTGGCTGTAGTTGCAAATGGACCTAGAATTGTCACCTGATTGATCAGTTATGTGCCTGATTGTTTTGATAGCAAAGCGTAGCCTAACACCTGCACAGGCAAAACCAACAGATTTGAAAACCCTTGCTTGAAAATATGATTGAATGTTACAGAGCAAAAGTTTTACTGGTGTGTTTGTACTTGGTTTGTACTGGCAAAACCTTTCGTTTCATTGAAAATGTACTTTACTTGTAAAATTACAGTATTGTGCAGAATTAAACTTAATTTACTTATCAGTCTTGAGAATCTGCGAGAAGAGATGTGGGGTGAACAGGTGGAAGTCATATCCTGTGACATGAGAGATTGGGATGCACCTGAGAAAGCCGATATCATAGTCAGCGAGCTGCTTGGTTCATTTGGGGATAATGAATTGTCCCCAGAATGCCTTGATGGAGCACAGAGGTTTTTAAAAGGTGAATATTACGTTTTTATAACCATATTTAGCCTCTTTGTTGAGGTCAACTGAAGCATTCGCATTACAATAATTCTGTGCTCGTACAGCACATATCCCCGTGCATCACTGTTTTGACCTTCAGTCATGAGTTTTAAGTGCTTGTTTAGGTCCCAGAGGATATTGACTACCACTGGGGCAAATATCAATTGGGTATGTGCATTTGTCTATTCATACCCATTAAGGATGGGGATTTCGCTAGTTTCCAAGCTATGACCCACAGGCAAAGTTCCATGATGTGTAAGTTTTGAACCCAGGGCCCATGTCAGTTACATGTTTTTCTTTTTCTTTTCATGCCAAATAAGTGTATGTTCAGTGTATGTGGTTATAGGGTGGCGATCTCAATAGTTCATATCTTATGACACAAAAGCTAAGTTCTTGGGAATAGGGAAAAACATGGGGGCATGACCTAGGGATCCCTGTCCGATGTGTCGAAGCTTGGGTTCTCAATCATACATGCCAGATGTGTCAGAAAAAAAATTCTGTAGCTATTTGAAATGTGTGTAAAATCACCCCTAACCCAGTCCCTGCATCTTTACAAGAATTATGGACAGAGTTGTGTCACACTATTGAGCCACCTCCATGCCCAGTGACTTCCAACTACGTGGATGACATTCTGCAAAAGCACCAGGTGAATTGTATTCTAGCTCAAGACATGAAATCCTTTGTTTCACTTATGCTCCACCTTGGAATACTTGTCAACAAGGATAAATCTTATATCATCCTATCCCAACATTTTACCCACATTGGTATGGAGTTAAAACATGTGAACAGGGTCTATCTCTCTCAAGAATGTGCTTTGAAAAACATCTCGATGATGCCTACTATTCTCTCAAGGAATCGCATCTCAGTCCAGGAATGTCTTTACCTGTTGGATCTCCTTAGTGTAGCAATGGATCTCATTATCTTGGGCTACCTGTCGGATCTCCTTAGTGTAGCAATGGATCTCATTATCTTGGGCTACCTGTTGGATCTCCTTAGTGTAGCAATGGATCTCATTATCTTGGGCTACCTGTTGGATCTCCTTAGTGTAGCAATGGATCTCATTATCTTGGGCTACCTGTTGGATCTCCTTAGTGTAGCAATGGATCTCATTATCTTGGGCTACCTGTTTGATCTCCTTAGTGTAGCAATGGATCTCATTATCTTGGGCTACCTGTTGGATCTCCTTAGTGTAGCAATGGATCTCATTATCTTGGGCTACCTGTTGGATCTCCTTAGTGTAGCAATGGATCTCAATATCTTGGGCTACCTGTTTGATCTCCTTAGTGTAGCAATGGATCTCATTATCTTGGGCTACCTGTTTGATCTCCTTAGTGTAGCAATGGATCTCATTATCTTGGGCTACCTGTTTGATCTCCTTAGTGTAGCAATGGATCTCATTATCTTGGGCTACCTGTTTATGAGACCATTGTAGATAATTCTCTTGTCCCAGTGGTGACTGTAGCTTTTCCCACTGGATCAAGCAATCCCTGTTTTGGGATAAATGAGGTCCCATATCAGCAAATGGGAGAACCTCAACTGACTGTTGACGGATATTCCAATGCAGATTCAGCCTCCAGAAATTACAATCTTCATAGATGCCAGCATGGCTGCATTGCCCACCTCCTGCCCTCATTTCAGGAAGTTCACAGGGTGTGGCCCCTCCAAGAGTGTTACTTGCACATCAGTTCTTTGCAGATGAGGCCATAGTGAATGAATTTTAATCAAGGCAGGAGATGCTGCCTGGAAGGGGTGTTCGCATCCTGTCCATTAACTCCACTGTTGTAAATTAAATCAGAAGACAAGGGAGAACCAAATCTGCAGACCTCGGCCTTCTGGTTTGGGATTTTTCACTGACAAATCCACATCCAAATCTGCCACATCCTGGGCAGACTTAATGTCTCAGCGGACTCGCTGTTTGTTCACTCATTGGTATTCAGATGAATCGGTGCCCACTGGGGTTGACCACTTATGGATCTATTTTTGACAAGGTAGAATGCAAAGCTACCCACCTTTGACTCTAGTTCCAGAGCAACTCTTTCCATTAACTGGAACAGTATAGATTATACACCTTCCCTCCAACCCCTCTGATCCCCAAGTCTTGCATAAAGCAAGGAAATCAGAATGCTATCTGGTCCTTGTTGCTTCCCTCAAGTGGGAAAAATCATTTTCAATTAAATTGAACATGGAAATTTCCCAGAAAAATCTCGGTCTTTTCTCACCTGCTGAAGCAACTGCAAATGCAGGTGTTTCATCCAAAAATAATTCTATGAACAAGTTGTGGACATAATTGCTCAAGCAGGAAGGCCAGCCACTTAAAAACATACAAAGGGAAGTGGTAAAATTTCCTCCAGCGGTGCAAGCAGAAACACATCACTCCATTAAAAGCCTCGATACCACAAATAGCTAACTTTATCCTTGAGCTCTTAAAGAAAAGAAGTTAGCACCCATCACTTTAAAAGGCTACAATTCCATGATATCAGACACATTTTATTAATATAGAATGGAGGATACAGGCCAAAACAAAAATCTCTTTGATCTCCTAGCGAGCTTTGATTTGTCTCAACTGAATGTTTTGGCCCTGTGTCCAAAATGGAATCTACTATGGATTCTGACATGATTGAATAAAGTACCTTTCGAACCTATGTCTAGAACCTCCTTGACTCACCTTTCATACGAAACCTGCTTTCTAGTCATTCTAGCTGCAGCATCTACAGGATCCACTAAGGGCTATGAAATGGTTCTTGAAGTGAGCTGAGACACCTAAAAGAGGGAGACCTCGTTTATTTATACCACTGAAAGATGGAAAGAACAATATCTCGGCTCAAGCTCTATTGTCATGGGTACAATGGATTATTTGCTTTGTGTATAAAGAACTAACACAAGACCAAATTAGTTTTTGTGCATATTGGCTGACAAGTCTAGGGCATTTGTTATCCAAACTGTGGGATGGAGGGCAGAGATGACTTTCTCTAGCATTTACCTTAGAGACCTTTCTCCTAAAGGGCTCAGTTTGACCTGGTGTGACCTATAACAGCAGCACAATAGCTACCTTCCCAGGTTGTTCAACAGCTTCACAATGACATGGCCACTCAACTGGATTTATGGTGGAAATTTACCCTTCAAGCTCCATCCAGGCATATCTGTTTGCTAACTTTAGCCCATATCTCTCATGAGATTTAAAGCTGCTTCATGCACTTTAGGGAACTGGAGATTGGGCCTTCTCTGGGGTAATGGGATGTAACTGCCTCCACCTCTTACCTGTTCACCTAATTTTATTATGATCAGGAAATGTATTTGAAGAATAAACCAATTTTTAGAGTGACATAATTCTGTTTCTTCGATAATACTTACCTGATCAAAATATTGGCACACCTTCCCAGCCATTTCCATAATTACATTTGAAAACCTGACAGAGCATACATATCCACTCCAGTAGTAACTGAAGCATGGACTGGATTTGGCACAAATCCCACTAAGGGGAGATCACTCTTGTCAGACTCCCACTTAGGTGGGCTAATAACTTTCAGCAATTTTGTTGCAAAAACAAGCTTGGGAAGGCTGGATTTGTGAGGTAGTGGATGTAATCTTAATGTATAATGATTGGGTAGGTATTGTCGATGAAACATTATTTACTCCAAAAATTGGTTTTTGCAGAAAAATTAAGTCTGTAGATCACATCCAACATACATTTACGTCATGTGTAATAATTTAATATAGTGTCCTTTTCTATTGATTTACATTACTGGTGGTAAGATTGCACATGAGAAAATTTTATCATAACAAAGAAAGTACAAGATGAGACTTTACCCACCTGAAAATCACATGCTGCTTTGTATTCATTGACAGTCTCCTGAATATCACATGCTGTTTTGTATTCTTTGACAGTCTGTAATCAGAGGGGTATTATTGGAGGAAACAAGATTTATGAGAGAAATATTACAAAGAAAAACAACTTTTCTTATTAAGTGCAGTGCAATGTATACAATTTTCATTAAAAAAAAGTTTGTAATTACTGTTATGAAACAGAATTCATTCGTACATTGCAGATGGAAGGAATTACTATGCCAAAAAAGACAAAAAAATGTATGAGTTCTCCATATTGTCCCATTGGATCAATAATACCCAAATAATATAACCAAGCAGATGTGTGTGAATTTGAATTATGGATAATTTTTATTAATTTATTCAAAAACTACATAGGTAATATGCATGGTTACAGACTTAGTTTTTCAGTAAAACATGTGAAATTGTTTCAAATTTGTATCTAATCCACAACAGAATTAATTACATTCCAACAAGACAGGACCTTGTTATAACACTCGCCATAAGGTTTATCCACCTGTCTGTTACCAATTTTGTTTCTGCACAATTAGTTTAGTTCTCCAATATCTACAGTTACCAAACCTTGTGGATGGCTTGCACATTGGGTAAGGTAGAAGTCTATCGATTTTAGGGTCAAAATGTCAAAGGTCAAGGGCACTTATCAAAAGAAAAAAATGGTTTCCACACAATCACATTAGTCCTGCATCACAGACCTGGACCAAACCTTGTGGATCACTTGCACTTGAGGTGTTTATGTTTGTTTGGTGCTTTACGGCACAGCAACACAAATAGGTTATTTAGTGCCGAGGCAATTGGAGTAAAGTGCCTTGCCCATGGACACACCACGGTAGCTGACCCAGGATTCAAACCCACACCTTTTCGGTCGTGAGGCCCGCATGCTAACCACTGAGCCACCGTGGCTCCCGCACTTGAGGTGAGGAACAAGCCTATTTATTTTGGGTTCTGAGGTTAAAGTCACTATAACTAAAAGAGGAAAGTTGGTTTCTGCACAAAAATTTCAGTTATTAACCATGTGCCTTCATCATAGTTTGTGGATGTCTTACTCTTTGAGTAAGAAAGAAGCCTGTTGATTTTGGGTCAAAAGGTCAAGCTCACTGACTCAAAGAAGAAACATGGTTTTTGCACAATAACTTCAATTCTAGACCATGTACCTTGACCAGAGTATGTGGATGGTTTGTACTTAAGGTATGGAAGAAGTCTATTGATTTTAGGGTCAAAGGGCATGGTCATAGTGGCTCAAAGGAAAATGGGTTTTGTACAATAATTTGTGTTCTGGAGTAAGTTCCTTGACCAAACTTAGTGGATGGTTTGCACTTGGGGTAATAAAGAAACCTATAGATTCTGTGGTCTAAAGGTCAGAGGTCACAGTCATGTTAAGTCTAATAAGAAACTAATGGTTTCAGCATGGTAAGTTTACTCCATACCGCATGTCTAAACCAAAGGTCCAGGTCATTGAGATTGGTTGGTCAGTAATGCCATGCCCTACTAGTGCCTATAGAGACTATTAAACTAGGGATGGACATATAATGTGCCATTGAAAGTATTCTTGTTAAGAAGTTGGCATTAGTCATTCTGTATGAACTTTGTCACTGGCACTTTTTTTATCACATTATCCTGGATGACATGCAATGATATGCTACATTCCATTCTGATTGGTTGATAGGGTTTGATAACAATCAACTCTAGCCACAGTGTGCAATAGCCACTAATCTGGATTGTGACATATGAAAAGTATGAAAAGCCACATTGTGCAATAGCCACTAATCTGGATTGTGACATATGAAAAGTAGATATCAATTTTCTGAATCAAAGCAGAGAATACATAGTAACTTATAGAACTTTGAATAAAAGTAACTTTAAAAAAAAACAATAAGGTTAATCATACACAGTACTAAGAAAAATTAGTTAGCCTGAGAACCCGGGGCCCCTCCAATTCTAGATTGGGCCCCTCCCATCCTCTGAGTAAGTTGCCCATCGAGCTTGTCAAAAAAAGATCTTGCTGGTTGAACTAATTTGCCTGACAAAACCTTGAACAACGAAACACCTGTTTATTGTGAACTTTTGGAAAGACTCTGCTAACCTGATTAATGTTTAGTTCCCTTCAGGGGCCCCTTTTGAAGGTCCCTCATCCATTGGAATATTTTCTGAACACTTTAATACAAAGCCTTAACTTTGTGTACAAAGCAAAGCATGTGACCTAGGAAGCAGGGAACAGTACTATCTCTGTTCTCCATATATTATTGTTCACCTATAATTAAAACTCGGTTGTCCTTCATGAATAATAATGAGCTGTTATGGGATTTCATATCTTGCTCACACTTATTTCCTGTAATACATTAGTGGTTCATTGGATGTGTACTGGTTCCTGTGTGACTGTATGGTAGTTAAGCTAACCGAGGGGATTAGTGACTTATTAAGACACCCTTGACTGTGTTTTACAATGAAAACAACAGTGATCATTATTTTAATCCATTTGGTTTATGTAAGTGCTGGCTGCTGATTCCATTGACATATAGAAGGCCCTTATATTATTTACTTCTTACAGGTCCACTGCACTGTGACATTACAAAACTTAAAGCTATTGCTTTAAAAAGACAAAATTAATCCTGATGGAAATAAAAGAAAGCATGAACCATAGTTCTCTAATTTCATTTTTTTACAAACATCAATTGAACATCATGTGAAGAATCTTTAGCTATTCATGTAGGTGGTCAGACAAGGAAACTTCTTGTAAGTAAGTCCCTGAGAACAGGGTAAAAGAACAGGGCAAGTGGAATTGGAGTCCAGCAGGTAATTTTTAAAGCTACTTGCGCTGGACCTGTATCTAAAACAAAATGTCTTCTAGCACTGATGCATCATGAAATAGTTGCTAATATACTCTTTCAGTTGGTATATTGGCTTTGTGCCACTGAAAGCATTGATGATATTATAAAATTAGCTCAAAATCGGCAAGGGTCAAACTTCACTGGAGGGATTTAGTCACTTTGTATTGATGCAGAGAGGGGAGGAAAGCTGTTTGCAGTTTTTACATATCCATATTGATAGAGACAAGTGTCCGTGCGAAAGTAACAAATTTATCACTCATGCACATTTCATTAGAGTAAACTTGTAAAATATTGGATTCAGTTGAGGCAGGGGAGGTACCTTTTTTGTAGTTTATGCAGTTTGAATTGAGTTAACCATATTTAAATGAACTTTTATGTTTATAAAGCCTTTAAAACAATTTTCTCAGCATGAGAATTTGTGTTAAGGTTTTGGTTCAAGATTTTTAAACATTTGCTTGTATTTACAAAACCCCTCAGTGGATTTTATAAACTCACTTGTCCATGCTTATAGTATTGCCATTCATCCATCATGCATCGTGTGTCATGT
Source organism: Margaritifera margaritifera (assembly GCA_029931535.1). NCBI lineage: Eukaryota > Metazoa > Mollusca > Bivalvia > Unionida > Margaritiferidae > Margaritifera > Margaritifera margaritifera. The sequence goes on along the minus strand of JAQPZY010001262.1, from coordinate 1,484,685 downwards.
GTCATGCATCAGTCGACTTTTGTTAATTTCAACAACTTCTCTAAAACCACTGGACCAATTTCAGTAAGACTTGGCAGAGAATATGAAGGCTTTCAAGTTTGTACAGATGATGCTGATTCACTATAAAGTATGGCAACCATTACTCAAAATAGAAACTTTTAAATGACTTCTCAAAAACTATTCAACATAGTTTGACCAAATTCGTCAATTATGCCCACTCTTCCACTCTTACTAAAAATAGAAAACCTTTATATGACTTCTTCCGTAAACCATTTGACAGAGTTTGAATAAATTTGATAGAAGGCATCCTGGCATGAAGGGCTTTCAGTTTTATACCAATGATGCCAAATGTCATCAAATATGGTCACTGTTAAAAAAAAATTGAAAAACCTTTTTTCTCATATATCACGTTACAGAATTTGACCAAATTTTACAGAAATCATCCTGGCATGAAGGGCTTTAAAGTTTATACAAATGGTCCTGATCCACCATCAAATATGGTCACTTTAATTAAAAATAGGAAAACCTTTAAATGACTTTTTATTAAATACTGCTTGATAGAATTTGACCAATTTTGACAGAAAGCATCGTGACTTGAAGGGCTTTAAATTGTTTACTAATGATACAGAGTCGCCATCAAATATGGCTGCTATTGCTAAAAGAAAAAAAACCTTATGAACAGCTTTTTTAAAAAAAACTGCTAGACAGAATGTTGCCAAATTTGACGGAAAGCATCTCAACATGAATGGCTTTCAGAGTTATGAAAATTATGCTTATTCATCATCAGATATGGCCCCCGTCACTAAAAATGGAATATCCTTTGAACTACTCAAAAACCACTAAACAGAATTTAACCAAATTTGTCTGAAAGTATCCTGGCATGAAAGGCTTTTAAGTTTGTACAAATTATACCGATCTGCCATCAAATATGAATGCTGTTACTAAAAATAAAATTAAAAAAACATTAAAAAGTTCTTCTCGAAAACTGCTCTGCAGAATTCAACCAAATTTGACAGAAAGTGTCATAGCTTGGATGCCTTTAAGATTTATACAAATGATGCCAATCTGCCATTAAATATGCTACTAAAAATATGGAAACATTTAAACAACTTTTACAAAAACATTCAACAGAATTTCACCAAATTTGAAAAGCATTATGGCATACAGGCCATTGGACAAATGATGCTTATGTACCATCAAATAAGGATGAAGATACAAAAAAGAGAGACCTTGAAACAATTGTTTTCATTTCATATTCAATCAACATCATTGGAAGAAATTTCTTTGGAAAGCATCATGCTTGCCCAGATTTCTTGTCCAACTGCTCTTTCTTTTGACTATTAGGCAGATGTCATCAGGTGAGTGATCTCAGACCCACCTGTGCCTCTTGTTCATACTTAGGATGAATCATTATGAAGCTAATACAATTACATTCCGCGACATGCATTCGAAACCTTTTAACCTTGAGATCAAGGTCACATTATTACAACAATGCTTCAATCATGGGCATAACATGCAGTGCCTGGCCTTGTTTCATTTATTGTCTATTTGATTATTGTAGAATAGAATTCAGTTTAACAGGGTTGAAAGAAATGTATAAATCCATATAAATACTATTATGTATGGTGTGTACATTATGGCATCTCTTCATATTTTCAGAGGATGGTATAAGTATCCCATCTGAGTACACATCCTATATGTCCCCTCTCCAGTCTGCAAAGCTCTACAATGAAGTTCGTGCATGTAAAGAACGGGAAAAGCCAATAGAGGTAGTACTACCTACAGTATATATTTGCATATAATCTCATATCAACTGCAAACTGCATAGATCCAAACTGCCATTGCATAATGCCCCAGCAGATCTGGGTCTATGCAGTTTGTAAGGACTAATCAGTAGAACAAACAACATAGACCCTGATCTGGCGGCTCATTATGCGACGGCAGATCAGGGTCTGTGTTGTTTGCATTTGGACCCGACATATGCGAGTACTTACGGTACTTTTTGTCTAGCTCACCTTGACAGAAGCTTGTCATAGCAATCACCCTGACATCTGTTTGTGTGTCTGTCCTTACATCTATATGTGTCCGTCCTTACATCCATATGTGTGTCCGTCCTTAATCTGTATGCCGTCCACACCTCAGTGTTAAAGTTTTTTACTTAGCTAAATAAAAGGTAGGCTCAACATAGAAAGGGTTTCTTGAAAGACTGTACAATGTTAATCCTTGTGTCATGCACACAGTGCAAATAATGTAGATTCGGGTCTGCTGCTGCAAAAATCCTTCATGGATCCAAGTTTAGGCTGTTTGGATGAAATCACATAGACCCTGACCTTCCATTGTGTTATATGACAGTAAACCTAGATCTACACAGATAAATTCTAGATGATCTTTGCTTCTTGCATGCTACAAATGTAAAATTGCATTTCTTTAAAACGCTGGAGAGTCAAACAAGTTGCTGCATAGAATCAATTAACACACAATTGTTACTTATTCTTGATTATATGCATTAATTTTGTTTGCTACAGAGAAATGTATTTCACAACAAGTGTTAAATGTCTTATCTGCCAGTTCAAAATATTCTGCACAGAGTCGGGAATAAATAATGAGTGTCCTGAAACCAATTAAATGCAGCATCTAATACAGACCATCTAATTCATTCAACAATAGCTGGCATCTAATACAGTCCCTCTAATTTATTCAACAGTAGTTGGCATCTAATACAAACCCTCTAATTTATTCAACAGTAGTTGGCATCTAATACAGACCCTCTAATTTATTCAACAGTTGTTGGCATCAAATACAGACCCTCTGATTTATTCAACAGTAGTTGGCATCTAATACAGACCCTCCAATGTTTTCAGCAATAGTTGGCATCTAATACAGACCCTCTAACATATTCAATGGTAGTTGGCATCTAATACAGTTTCAGTTTTTTTTTCTAAAGAACCGAAATCTTGTCTGCCATATTTATCTGTCAATTGGGAGAGAACAACATATATGCGTATTTTATGATTTTGTTGAATAGTGCACAGAAAACAATACTGATAACATAATAATAATAATAATAATAATAATAATAATAATAATAATAATAATGATAATGATATTTGGTGCATTGTATTTGTTAAAAAGCCAATTTTGAAAGGTGAACCTTTGTTTTTATATTCTCAATGAATTAAGGATGGGATACAGCATTTTGCCCATTCATTCATTTGTTTGTTAGTTCATACATTCCTGTGTTCTTTATTTGTTCACTTATTCACTAGGGCCTCATTATTTTGGACCCTATTTCACCTACACTCTTGAAAATTGATACATGTATTTGAATGTATCTTGGGAAGGTAACTTCACGATATAACTAGGTTAACAGTGGCCTAATTTTCACAGGATTGACTTGTATTTTCAGCCATTTATTTGTGACACCCACAAAATCTTGGACCCTACTTCACCTACACTTATGAAATTTGGTATATGGATGCATGTCAACAAAAGTGTCTTGACCATACCAAAAGCAGATCACTGTGACCTAAGTTTCACAACCTAGTGACTTGTATTTTGAGTTGTTAGTTCATTATGCCCTCAATATCATATACCCTATTTTTCCTACACATGAAATTTTTTATGTGGATGCATCTCAGAGAGAGTAATCAGGCCATCCTAAAACTGTGTCACTATGACCTCATTTGCACGCTTGAGTGACTTGTGTATTTTCAGCTTTTTCTTTCTTTAACCCTCAGTATCTATGATGCTTTTTTTCATTCATTCATGAAAATTGTCTTGTGGATGCATCTCAAGGGAATAACTAAGCCATATGAAAACTAGGTCACTGTGACCTCATTTTCATGCTTGAGCGATTATTATTATTAATTTCTGCCTCTTGTTTGTTATACCCTTAATATCTTGTACCATCTTTCATTTGCACAGTTGAAAAAATTGTGATCTGGATGCATCTCATGAAAACATTTCGAAGCTATCTAAATATTATGCTTATGTGTTTTATGCATTTTCAGCTTTTTGTTTTTTACACCATCAATATCTTGGACCCTATTTCACCTACTTCATAAAAATTGGAATGTGTTGCATCTCAACAAGAGTAACTCAACCAAAGTTAGTTTTGCCCGTTTGAAAGACTTGCATATTTTCAGCTGTTCATTCATTACACCCTCAATATATTGGACCCTATTTCACCTGCACTCATGAAAATTGGTATATTGATGCACATCAACAAGAGTGACTAAAAAATACCAAAAGTAGGTCACTGTGACCTAATTTGCTTGCTTGAGTGACTTGTGCATTTTCAGGTATTTGTTTCTTACACCCACAATATTTTGTATATAAAAATGTATATTTTAATGCATTTCAGGGAGAGTAACTCAGTTATACCAAAATTAGGTAACTGTGACCTAATTTTCATACTTAGTGATGTTTGCATTTTCAGCCAGTGTTTTATTACATCCTTTGTAGCTTTAATCCTATTACATCTTGACTAATACAACTTTGTTTTGACTCTACACTGATGAAACTTTGTAGGTGCATCTAAGTAAGTACAGTAGTATATGGAAGTATTAATATTTGTTCCCCACATGGTGGCTTTGTCATTATCTTAGACTCTTGACCAGTGGGTAGTGGGTATGAATCTCATCCAGACCAGTCTGAATCAGCTGTCATGGCTTATCTCTTTGCAAGGTTCTTAACTCCCTTTGCCTCAGCATCACTCATCCATAACAGTCTGTGTATTGTTGGTTTCTGCAAATGTACTTCTGTGGGTGAGGGTATTTGTGTTTATGTGTAAAAACCTTGTCATTTCAGACAAATTTTGAAATGCCATATGTTGTTCGTCTGCACAGTTGCCAGATTCTTGCTGAACCCCAAACAGTGTTCAATTTCAAGCATCCAAACAAAGGTGAGTCTGTTCAGGAAAATATTAACTTATTATACAGTTATTGACCATTGTTTAAGTAAATATCTAGGTTACTACTAATAAATTTCCAACAGTAGCTAAAATAACACCTGTCCTGTTCTTTTCAGTGGACAAAGAAAAATACAAAGCAGTAGCCAAAATAGATTATTTTATAAAATTTAGGTAGCCATATGGGGAGATCAGATGCCAGTGGCTATGTTGGCTACCAGTAATGAAAACATAGAAAATGACCTCATTATATAAATATAAAATATTGCATAGAAGATATCATCATGAACCAGTAAACCTCATATTGACTGACCTGAAGCAGAGGTCAATATGATAAATATTGAATAGATGACATCACAAAACAGTAAACCTCATATTGATTGATATGATCGATGTGCTGGTTGATAACGGGGGTCGATATATGTTTTATTACCTCATGTATAATGAAAACATTGCAATTTAATTTGCTTTAGAATAGTAACAATGTCATTTGATATGCATGATGCCAGGAATTTAACATTATAACATCACATTCAAGTTGTTGATGTCATGACAATGCAACATATTCTATCATATATCACATGGCATTGAGTTCTCCAAGAAAATTGAGCTTCCAGAAATTATGTAATTATAATTATTCATGTACAACACAGATAACTGCGAACAGCACAGACCCAGACCTCCTGGCACATAATAAAGTGCAGAACCATTTTGTATTTGTCTTGCATAATAAATTGAATAAATACTGAAATCATCTTTCAAAAAGGTACACAGAGTTCTTAAGTTTTCAGATGTCACTTATGGAAACTAATTATTATAGAAATAAACAATATTAAATAGAAGATACCATCATCAGTCTTGAAGGAAATCAGGGCCACCATCTGGAACAACATTCTCATACATTTTGAACTAGAGTATGTTCAGATACATAGCAAAAATAGAGAGAAATATACATTGGAATAAGAACAGGATATTCTTATTCAGGATCTTTTTCCTAGAAACACACAAGGTAGCCAGCCAGAACTAGCAGACAAAACATCCATTTTCTCATAGTTTTCAATTTTTTTTGCAGGAAAATATGCATACCTTGGATGCAAGCTATCTTTGAAAATAAACTAAACAAAGATTACTAATTAATAATTTGTCATGACTTATTTTCGAATGTTCAGGGCATATTTAAGATGCTTTATGATTCTGGAACAGTATTGCAAACAATTTATTATCTTGATTTGGATATAATTGTATAGACTAGCATATAGAAGGCCTGCCCTATGTTCCTCAAACAACCCATGACAAGATGTCATTTTTGTCAGACCTGCCTAGGCAGAAGCTCAACATAGTGATCACTTTGGCATCCATGTACATGTCAATCTATCCATATTCTTAATCATTCTCCGTGTTACATTTATTCTATATGGTCAGTTTTCCAAGTACAGTTAACCAGTAATCTTACTTTGCATGTGGATAAATCCTAATGTGTACAGCACCAATGTACCAAAAACTGAGGGGCAGGCTCGACATGTATCCCATGGCCAGCTTCTTGTTTGTATAAAAGAGTCTTGGTTGGTTTCAGATGCTGTGATGGACAACAGTAGATTTATCTCCCTTCAGTTTGACATTGATAAGAACTGCGTGCTGCATGGGTTTGCAGGATATTTTGAGGCTATACTCTACAAGGATGTGAATCTCAGTAAGTACTATCGCATCCAATCCTCAATTATTTTTGTTAGTGGAAATTCTAACATTTATTTTTTAATGTGCATATGTGATTTGTCAAGAAAATTGACCTCACGAGTTGCATGTAATTTTCTTGGTAGTTTGGTTTGGTGTTTTATGGCACAGCAATATAAATGGATTATTTGGTACTGAGGCAATTGGAGTAAAGTGCCTTGCCCAAGGACCAACCATGGTAACCAGCCTGGGCTGATCTGATGTTAGGATTCAAACCCACATCCTTTCGGTCACAAGACCATCATGCTAGCCACTGTACCACCATGGCCCCTTCCTCCATTAGTGGCCTCTTATAACATGCAGGAGAGCACATGGGGCCTATTCTGTATCCCTGAACCCATGGGGTTCTCAAGGGATTGGAGTAGTCTGTTTTTGCATTATAAAATTTTCACTAAAATGCAAATTATTTTTATTGCATTTGCCTCACCAGCAAATTAGCAAAGCGAACATAAGAATAATTTTGGTGGCATTTTTTGTTGCCATTGTGATTTAAGGGGATATGCTCAATGCTTTCCTTTTAGAAAAGCAAATTTTCTAATGCCATCCTACGATATTGTTTCCTCACAAACTCCTGTCTGAACCAATAATTTAAAATCTGGATAATACCTGTATATGCATGAGAGATCTGTTGTCAGATTAGCAATTTTATGTCTGTGACAATGGTTTTTTCATTTCTACAATTGTTGTTTAAATTTTGTCATATTGATACAGAGAGGATTAAGACTGCTTCTATTTTCAGATAGGTGCTTATTATCTAGAGTTTGCAGTATGTCTGCCATACTATTTACTTCTTTGTTTGTTATTTTACCATATTTCAGAGAAAATCTTGGACTTTTTGAGGCATTGCATCTTATATAAAAAAAATGTGACTACATGTTTTAAGGATTTTGTTTTTACCATTATCTTTTATTTTTTATACCTTTTACAGAATTTTAACATCTTTACTTTTTGTCTTGTATTGTATAGTATTATACATTTATGTTTATTTCAAAGGCTTTTTCTTCCAACATTTTTTTATGCAATTCTTTATCTTTACATTTTAAGAACTGGCCTCTTAGTCAGCACCATATAGCCAGTATTGTGCTGACATGCCATACATACATACATACATACATACATACATACATACATACATACATACATACATACATACATACATACATACATGCATGCATGCATGCATGCATGTAACGTGTGAATTACAAAGACCCACATCTGTTGGTGTATAATGAGGCTCAGTATTTATGCTGTTCAATTTAGCTGATTTAAGTGCAGAAGAGTAGACCCAGTTCTACCAGTGAATTATGCTGATTTTAGTGCAGAAGAGTAGACCCAGTTCTACCAGTGAATAATGCTGATTTTAGTGCAGAAGGGTAGACCCAGTTCTACCAGTGAATTATGCTGGTTAGGCAGTATACAACTGGGTGCAGGTTGTCAAAACAGACAATAATTTGGCATATCTGTAAATTCAAATATTGATCAGTTCACTGGAAATTAGTGGTTCAAAGTCATCATACTACTTTTAACAAACCTTTCTGTAAGTTATAACCAAAGACAGTATATGAAACAGAACACAAGAAACATGCATGACATTCAGTGTGAACAGCAGTTGAATTCGACAGAGTGAACTTCAAGTTTGTTAATGTTGATCTCAGTCTACTGGTATGCTCCATCCTTGTTGACTTCAACTCCTCAGTGTTGGGAAATGTGGGCTATAATATCATAGTCAGCCTATGCAGTGAGACATGCAGTACATCAGTAAATCTGCAAGATTTGTCATATTTTTCAGTCAATATTTTCTTGGCAAAATTTACTTCTCTTTCACATCATACATAACAGAAACGACTTGGAGACTAAAATTACCGTCTGTACTCGTGTATAAGCCAATACCAACTGCAAACTGCATAGACCCAGATCTGCCGTTGCATAATGTGCCAGCAGATCTGGGTCTATGCAGTTTGTAAGGACTAATCAGTAGAACAAACAACATAGACCCTGATCTGCCAGCGCATTATGTGACGGCTGATCAGGGTCTATGTTGTTTGCATTTGGACCAAACTTATACACGAGTATATACGGTACACCATTAGTGTTACCTATATGTTTATCGAAGGTTAATTTGAAACATTGACTACGGTATAGATGTTTACTTTTTGCATGGCCATTGACCATGTTGCATTTTATGATAGACTGTCCAGACTTTATGGCCCCACTCATTGATCAGTTTTATTATAAGATGATTCATTACAAAGGTCCAGTTTCCTATACTTGTTGATCATGATTAGAAAATACAACAGTGTCATAGAGTTGTTATTGTATTTACATTGGAATAACATATAAAAGAATTTGTTTCTCATCTTTTTTCAAATAATAAATGCAAATGTTCATTCGTAGACAGAATTTTGAATTGAATTTATTACTTGATTTGTCTTGTTTTTGTATCTGATAATATCAGTCTGCCAAACAGAAAGGAACAAAACCAGTCTGTGATTCGATTTCACAGTACCTTTATTAAAAATATGAAGTATTTAATGTAATGTAAGTCACATTTGTAATAGAACATTTGTTTTTTGGATCCTATTCATTTCTTGTCTTATATGTGTATTACAGGTATATTGCCAGCCACCCATTCACCTGGAATGTTCAGCTGGTTCCCAATCCTCTTCCCAATCAGGGTAAGTTCTTTTGAGCCTAAAAGTTTTGGGAATGCAAGAATGTTTACCCCGTCCACTTTACTGTCAGTGCACATTCTTTTCAGTTCAGAGTTTTTTTCTCATTATCATTCCAGTCAGTTTTTTCAGTTGCCATAGTTTTTTGAATGCTCTGTAGTCTTTAATTTTCACTTATGATTACCAGATTGGAACTGGTAACATGGGTTGGCATTTTCAGATTTGAGTAGCCATCCGTGAATGAAATGTATGTTTATGGATTTTTGTGTGTGGGGGGAGACAGTATTACATAGTACATAGTACATTGGATCACGTTTCTTTCTCTATCAAATACATCACATGATCACTTTAGCCTTAGGAAATTAGTCTCTGCTACTTCTGCTTTCAGCCTTGCCTGAAAGACAAATGTATATATATAAAAAAGACTAAGGGAAGTTACTATTACAGATCAACTCCCCTTGTTCCCACTCATTGGCCACCCGTATCCTGGATGTTGACTAGTTTAAACTTTCGCTTGGAACTGTTAATAGTGCCTCCAATGAATCCATTTGAAATTTATAATCGATTCTGACCATACAACATTAATTTTCATTGGTAAAGTAGGTCAAAAGGTAGATATATCTGATGTATATAACATTTGCATTTTTCCCAATGAATTTATTCATATGAATGCATTTTTTAGCCAGTTGTTATTGTCCTTGTGATATCGATCAGTAATGCTCAAGTTTTCAATGGTGTAATTGTATTGTGCTGTTAAATATCGGTTTATTACACTTTAGGTTGTCTCAGTAATGTGAGTTCCCCTGTTTGATAAATGTGTACATTTGTTGTATAAACTTTTATGTTTTTTCTGCTTGCTTTCAATACAGAGATGTCGGTCAAGTGCAAGAAGTGCAGATACTTTAAAAGTCATAGAGGACAATCACGAGACATGCCTTTCCAGCACAAAATGTTCTTCCTCACACCCATGTAGTATGTGTACAGTGTGGGCAGAAGACGTTTGGTCCAACATCTTGAAAAAGCAGTTGAAGGGCTGTGAAAAAATTGCACAGTGTGAATCTTCTGAACACAAAGTATTAAGCATAAATCTGAATTCTGAATCGTTAACCAGTTTTATGGGGGACATTGAGATGCCACCCACACCCCCAACGAAGTTGCCTAAAACAGCTCTAAGGATATCATCATATCAGATCCAGGCGAAGCCACACCAAGCAATTCCACTCGAGCTATACTGGAATTTCATATGATGCACATACTATTGCAAGCTCTGTCATCTAGAATGTCAGTGAGTGAGTTCGATGAAACTAGGACCATTTTTAAGCCAAATTGCATGGACTTGGGAACATTGAAGCCAGCTGGACTGGCCTGCAAGTTATATATCATTTGCCGTACATAGTACTGGCTGCCGACCAGTCGGTCCAGCTGTCCGGACAATCAGTGTATGGTTTCGGTGGTAATGAATCTGTCCTCTCAGACTGGCAAACATTGCGTCACTCTACCGTTCTACAGTGACAGTGTCCTTCACAAAGAAGACTGCCCTGACCAGCCAGATAGAAAATGTAAAATCGCAATTAGAACCATTTGTCCAGCCATCTGGCCTGACCCAGTTGATTGCACTTGTCCAGCATTACCCAGCCGGATCCACACTCAGTGCCAAAATGACTCGGCATCATCACTGCCATATGGAATACTGTACCTCTGGACACAGAGCATGTAGGAGGGGAACAAAGACCCGGTAAATGAGGGGGGCAACATGGACTTGCCCAAACAGTTTAATAAAACCATGGAAAGGATGGAATTCAGTTTTATGGTGGATGTGCAGAATTTTGCCTCCAGCAGAATGCCCACCTCTACCAACAGTCAATACTATGTACAAGGTCAAAGCCTCAGGGGACATTGATGAAGTTGACAAACATCCTTCCTTTGGAATTTTACCACAGTTGTCAAAGATTGAAGAAATTACCAGGCATCTCTCAGATAAAATTTGTGACCCCATTAATTTGAGAGCCTTCTTTCCTGTGAGTCAGTTGCCTGCAGCTTTCTCACCACACTGGTACAAATCACATGCAAATGTTCATCATTCAGATGTATCTAGTCTAGACATGGATATTACTTCTGTCAACATGTCTGCTCCACTCTGCAGAAAAGTGAACAGACAGGTGTTTAACACCATGACTAAGTTTGTCAAGAACTTAGTGTCGACCTCTTCCCTACTTGACCTGGTGTCTCTTATGATCTTTCAACTAGCTGAGAAGGCCAGAAGTGACCAGGCATGGGAATTGGTACAATATATACTCAATTATAAGTCAACACGACTATAAGTCGAACTCCCTTTTTAGGGCTGCAAATAGCTCATTTCTTTTTGATCCTCCTACAAGTTGGGGTGTATATTGCAAGTCAGAGCTGTCTGAAGGAGTGACTTTTCATCAGTGAGTCAGAGTTGCACTTTTGAAAAATAAACAAGCCAAACTTGATGGATAGATAGATAGATACGAAAAATAAAGACAAAACCAGTATAAAATACACCTTATATTATTGAATGGAATATGTCACAAATAAATTGACAACTTACATTTTGTCATCATCGTGTAATAAAATCCATAGAAATCCATATTGCTTTTACATTTAAAATCCATTTAAATGATATATCGATGAATTCTATTATAGGTCTTATTCCGGTATAAAAATAGTAGCCCAGAATGATCCGATTCACAATATCCCGTAATATGTTAATTCCATATGTCTTACAAATAAGCAATGAAAGTAAAGTCCACACTTTTATGATTCACAGTATCCTATCAATATCACTGTCTAATGTCATCTGTTACAAAGCCCAAGAAATCATCCGCATCATCTGAGTGACCAAATAAAGTTTTGAAATCCTCTGTCATATAGTCATCGTAAATATTATCCAACTGATTTGTCGTCGTTAGTGTCATATGCAAGTGCTTATGTGGAGACTGAGTTTGGACTCTGTTCAGTGACACTTTGATCATACAGTCTGTGAAATCTATTAAAGGATGCAACTGAACAGGTGTCAACTGTGCAGCAAGAACACAGGGAGCTCAAATAACCACCCTCTGTTACTTGGCACAGAACAAGTATCAAATTCGCAGCTTGATCAAAGGGTTTATTGGCCATGTGCACTGGCAGATAACTTGGAAAATATCACTTGGGAATATTAGATCTGGCTTATGGAAAAGGAAAATATAGATCAAATCAAAACTTTTATTGCATCAAACACAATGTTTATTCACAAAATATAATACAAATACAATATACTTCTTAGTAAACACCCACAGTAAACAACATTGATGGACACCTCACTTTGCAGTGGATTTATTTAATTTACCAGTAATATTTTCAAATTATTAAAATCCAAATAAATGTAGATACATTGCAAGTATTGTATAATAAATAGCATCATGAAACTGATAAACACTGTGCATACCATATATGCACTTCTGAAAAGGAAAAGTGGCATGAAAACATAAAAATATTTGAATTGACAGTAGTTGTACATACTGCAAATATCTAGTTTCCAATATTACCCCTAGATTTACAAGATTTTTTGTATGTTGCGCTTATAAGATGACCACTACTCTGCATGAATATAATTGTCAATAAAAAACATCGACTTATAAGCGAGTATATATGGTATATCATATTGCCATGATGGCGAAGAGGGCTGTTTACCACACAATGGCGAATGCCCTAAAGGTCTCTTGTAACCTGGACTTTATAAGAAGAGACATTCTCCTGCAATTTTCTTCTTTTAAACCCACCATGTGGCGACCATGCACTTCTCCCCTTCAGTTCCCCCTTCTCTTTGGGGATCAAATTGAGGAGGGGAGAAAGTAGGCAGCACAGAAGTTGTATCGACATACATGGCCGAATGGCTGCACACGTCGTTAATCCAACAAACAAAGCACAGAAGTTGCCCCTAAAGCTCCATGCAAGCCCCTACCCTTGCATGACCCATCAGGGAGAGTAACAGAGAATGGATGATCATTGACAGAAAGACCGCAGGGGTAATTCTCAGCAACAATGGCAACCTTTTCATGGCCAGGCAAGTTATAGAAGGACATATATCCCTAACTTCCTCAGGCAGGCTGAGAGGGGATAACAAAAACCAGATTTCTCCTCCTCCAAGCCTCCAGCTGACGATCAATGACTTACCATCCCTCCCATCTGCTGGCAACCCTCCAGGCTAATTTTGTTCTGCCAGACTTGGATCAGCCTATTTCTGACAAACAATTGGGCCATCTAAGTCATTTTGGAGGAACTCTGAATCTCATTCATCCAACCCCCTCCATTTTTTTGTCCTCCTTCATGATGGAAATCCCAAGCAATCCCATGAAGCCAGATGTTTTACAGAAGGAGATAGAGCATTCATAATCAGGGATCATCCTTTCTTGAAATGAGTTCTTACCCCCTCCCTCTTCAGTGGGTTCACTAAATATTTTGGTTTTGTGGGAATAATATGTACCCAAAACATTTGTAGAGAAACAAATACAATACTCGTGTTTCCCTATTAATTACTAGTTTTTTTCAGGTTATTAGTTTCTCTCTACGAAGTTATTTTGTCAGTTTAATTTTTGTTTACAACACTGCAAGACAAGGCTCTTCATATCAATCTCCTGGAAATGAAGGCCAGAGGAAGATGGTTCTGATAATGTCAGACAATTCGGACATGGTTAACTACCTCTTCAAACAAAGGGGGACAAAATGACTGGACCTTTGTGTTATGGTATGGAAGTACCTTTGTTGGTGTGCCCAGTATCATATAAACATACAAGTCCAACATCCTGGGCAGGCTCAATGTCCAGGGCAACTCATTATCAAGGAGAGCCCAACTACTTCATGCTGAGTGGTCTCTCCAACCATCCATCTTCCATCGAGTCTGCACCCTGTGGGATTGACAGATTCTAGACCCCTTCACAGCAAGGTGGAACAAGAAACTGCCCACCTTCATCTCTCCATTCTTGGACCCAGAGGCATGGGTCACCCTTTGAATCAGCTGGGAGGGAATATGGGTATATGCCTTCTCTCCAGCAGTTCTAATACTGAAACTAACCCATAAAATGAGGGGCAGGGCTTGCAGAATAGTTTTGATTGTCCCTCTCCAATGGGACATCCTGGATCAACAATCTGCTCGATTTGGCGACGGACATACCCAGGAAAAATTGTAGTGACCCCCATGCTGCTTAAGTCGTTATTCTATCCGTCTCCAGAGAAATTCCTCCTTCATGCCTGGCTCTTGTCAGGGATGTCCTGCATGAAAAGGAGTTCTGCACTTCCATTGTGGAGAAGATCGTGACAGCTAGACAGCCCTCCACTTTGAAAGCATATGAGGGGAAGTGGCGTGTTTTCAGTGACTGGTGTCTTGTTAACGACGTAACACCACTCACATCCTCCATCCCTCAACTGGCTAACTTCTTTCTCTTCCTCTTTGAAGATGAGAAACTTGCATCCATCACAATCAAGGGATACCATTCCATGATCTCAGACACATTCAGACATTATGGAAGAGACAATATTGGCCACAACAAGAACCTTTCCAACTTGTCCAATTTCAACATATCCAGGCCATGCTTGCTCACCTTGTTCCCAAAATGGAACCTCTCATGGGTGTCTTGACATGGCTCAATTCGTCTAAGTTTGAGTCCATGTCTTCTATCATACAAGGATTGATTTTTTATAGCACTAGCTTCAACTTATGAGTGAGTGAGCTGCATGCACTGTCCATGGATCCAAACTACATACAGTTCCATTCCAATGATCATACTAATGATGCAACCTGGGTTTGTTTCTAAAAGCAGGTTGCTGTCGATAGGCAACCAATAAGTAACTCTGCTCTCCTGCACTCTCTCCTCAGTCGACCCATTGAAAGAGGCAAAGCTGCCAGATCCTTTATGTGCCCTCAGATACTATCTGAGGCACACAGAGAACATCTGTGGCCATCACAGGCTTTTCCTACTGGCTAAGGCAGGAAAGCAAGACATGACCCCACAAGCGCTGGCCACTTGGCTACAGGGGTTATTAGATCTACGTACTCTGAACTTTCACAAGATCAGGTACGACTCATGAAAATTTTGGCTCATGAAATATAAACAATTTCCACAAGCTTGGCCTTCAAACATAATGTCTCAATTCAAGACATAGTAGAGTCAGTTGGCTGGAAAACTCAATCTACTTTCTCCAGCGTCTGTTTGCATGACATGGCCTTGCAAAGGAGAGAGCTGAATCTTGTCCGGCAACTGGTAGCTGCCCAGACAGTCCATGCCCTGTTCTTGACAGCGCAACCTCAACCCTGGCATAACCTTGCAACTTTTGCTGTATTTGCCCAGGAAACTATTGAATGTAAGGCAATATCTGCAGTATCCCACAGGAAATGCCCTCACATGTGTATAAATGCATAATCTGCGGTTGTGCTTACTTCACATTAGTAGATATTCATCCTTTCACTAGAGCAGCCATCATGCTCCTATAGGGTGATGAGGGTAGAGGTTGAATACTCAGGCATTTCTTCCCCCTCTTACCTATTCTCCTAATGTTAGTGTAATCAGGTAATGCATTTGATGGAGAAAGGAAATCTTTTACTAAATTATGTATCTTCGAAAAATACTTACCTGATGACATTACTATCAATCGCTCCCACCCTTCCCTGCAAATGCAAGCATCCTGTTACAGTTTTCACTCAAGCTTAAACTAGTTAGCATCCAGGATACTGGTGGCCACATGCTGGGGAAAAAGGGGAGTTAATCTGTATAAGTTACTTCCCTTTGTCTATATGATACATAGACAGAAAGATGTTTCTTCGTTTTTCAGGTAGCACTGGATTCAGAGGTAGCAGGGAGTAATTTTGTAGTGTTAAAGTGATCAAATAATGTATTTAACAGAGAAACATAATTTACTAAAAAAAATTCCTTTTGCCTGCAAGTGATATATTCTCATTTGTGTAGAAATGTCCTGATTTAGTTTCATTTCATACAAAGTTTTTCTATTCTGTGGAACCTCGACACTGTGACATATTTCTAATTGGGTGCCTCATTGGTCTCCACAATTTGAGGTCAGTTAGTTTTTCAGTCTTTTGCATCTAATCAAATGAGGCCACTCGATCCTTTAAAAATGATAGTTGATACACTTATTCAGTCAGGAGAAAATTAGTCACAGCTACCATGCTTTCCATGAAGCTTTTTATCACCAGGTAACATGGGTGATACAAGCCTAGTGATCAATGATGATATTCTACTATTCCAACATTGTTACCAGTTTTTATTCCTTGCAACAAATGTGGACAGAGCACACAGTGCTACCTGTGACTGTCCAGCCATCTGTCTTTCTGTCACACATTGGTTAAGTTTTGCAGTTAGGTCAATCATTGATGCACTTTTGACTCCTATGATACATACAGACTGTACAGTTTTGTGTGTGTTCCAACTGGCATAATGTGCTTAGCTGTTCTACTTTCCTCACTGTGCCTGTTGGTGAATCCTTTCTTTCAGTCAGTTGCCAGATTAGAGAAAACCATGAATTCTCATTCATCTCCCATTTAATAACATGATATTCCATGGAATGCAAGGTGTTGTCTTTGATTAGCATTATGATAATACAGACAAGACACCCGCCCCCGTATACTTCAAACTTTTGAGCAAATAACTCAAGCTGAGGCTCAAACTACAAAAAGTTGGACAGTCTATAACTTTAATTACAACAAAGTTAGAATCATAGAAATTCCAGATTTTTCTTAACATGGGTCCATCTACTAAGATGACAAATTTTGATGACATAGGTACACCCTAAGTATCATATTTGATTTTGATGACGTAGGTATGCCCTATGTATCACATTTGATGTAGGTACATGTTAAGTATCGTATTTGATTTTGATGATGTAGGTATGCTCTATGTATCACATTTGATTTTGATGACGTAGGTACATCCTAGGTATCACATTTGACATAGGTACACGCTAAGTATCGTATTTGATTTTGATTAAGTAGGTACACCCTATGTATCACATTTGATTTTGATTATGTAGGTATGCCCTAGGTATCACATTTGACATAGGTACACGCCAAGTATCGTATTTGATTTTGATGATGTAGTTACGCCCTATGTGTCACATTTGATTTTGATGATGTAGGTATGCCCTAGGTATCACATTTGACGTAGGTACACACTAAGTATCGTATTTGATTTTGATGATGTAGGTATGCTCTAAGTATCAAGTAGCGCATTTGATTTTGATGACAATGGTACACCCCAAGTATATTTGATTTTGATGACATAGGTACGCCCCAAGTATATTTGATTTTGATGAAATAGGTACACCCCAAGTATATTTGATTTTGATGACATAGGTACACCCCAAGTATATTTGATTTTGATGACATAGGTACACCCCAAGTATATTTGATTTTGATGAAATAGGTACACCCCAAGTATATTTGATTTTGATGACATAGGTACACCCCAAGTATATTTGATTTTGATGAAATAGGTACACCCCAAGTATATTTGATTTTGATGACATAGGTACACCCCAAGTATATTTGATTTTGATGACATAGGTACACCCCAAGTATATTTGATTTTGATGAAATAGGTACACCCCAGGTATATTTGATTTTGATGAAATAGGTACACCCCAAGTATATTTGATTTTGATGACATAGGTACACCCCAAGTATATTTGATTTTGATGACATAGGTATGCCCTCAGTATCTCATTTGACTTTAATGACATAGGTACTCCTTAAGTATCCCATTTGATTTTGATGATGCAGGTACTCCTTAAGTATCCCATTTGATTTTGATGACATAGGTACTCCTTAAGTATCCCATTTGATTTTGATGACGTAGGTACTCCTTAAGTATCCCATTTGACTTTGATGACGTAGGTACTCCTTAAGTATCCCATTTGATTTTGATGACGTAGGTACTCCTTAAGTATTCCATTTGATTTTGATGACATAGGTACTCCTTAAGTATCCCATTTGATTTTGATGACATAGGTACTCCTTAAGTATCCCATTTGATTTTGATGACATAGGTACACCCTAAGTATCATATTTGATTTTAATGACTTGGGTACACCCTAAGTATCATATTTGATTTTGATGACATGGGTACACCCTAAATATCCCATTTGATTTTGATGAAGTAGGTACACCGTAAGTTTTGCATTTGATGATGTAGATACGTCCTAAGTATCATATTTGATGACATAGGTATGCCCTAAGTATCATATTTGATGACATTGGTACATACTAAGTATCATATTTGATGACATTGGTATGTCCTGAGTATCACATTTGATGACATAGGTACACCCTAAGTATCATATTTGATGACATTGGTACATCTTAAGTATCATATTTGATGACATTGGTACATCCTAAGTATCATATTTGATGACATTGGTATGTCCTGAGTATCACATTTGATGACATAGGTACACCCTAAGTATCATATTTGATGACATTGGTACATCTTAAGTATCATATTTGATGACATTGGTACATCCTAAGTATCATATTTGATGACATTGGTATGCCCTATATATCATATTTGGTGACATAGGTATGCCCTAAGTATCATATTTGATGACATAGGTATGCCCTAAGTATCATATTTGATGACATTGGTACATCCTAAGTATCATATTTGATGACATTGGTATGCCCTAAGTATCATATTTGATGACATTGGTACATCCTAAGTATCATATTTGATGACATTCGTATGTCCTGAGTATCACATTTGATGACATAGGTACATCCGAAGTATCATATTTGATGACATTGGTATGTCCTGAGTATCATATTTGATGACATGGGTATGCCCTGAGTATCATATTTGATGACATTGGTATGTCCTGAGTATCACATTTGATGACATAGGTACACCCTAAGTATCATATTTGATGACATTGGTATGTCCTGAGTATCACATTTGATGACATAGGTACACCCTAAGTATCATATTTGATGACATTGGTATGTCCTGAGTATCATATTTGATGACATAGGTATGCCCTGAGTATCATATTTGATGACATTGGTACATCCTAAGTATCATATTTGATGACATAGATACACCCTAAGTATCATATTTGATGACATAGGTATGCCCTAAGTATCATATTTGATGACATAGGTACACCCTAAGTATCATATTTGATGACATAGGTACACCCTAAGTATCATATTTGATGACATGGGTATGCCCTAAGTATCATATTTGATGACATAGGTATGCCCTAAGTATCATATTTGATGACAAAGGTACACCCTAAGTATCATATTTGATGACATTGGTACATCCTAAATATCACATTTGATGACATTGGCATGTTATGAGTATCACATTTGATGACATAGGTACACCCTAAGTATCATATTTGATGACATTGGTACATCCTAAATATCATATTTGATGACATTGGTAAACCCTAAGTATCATATTTGACGACATTGGTACACCCTAAGTATCATATTTGATGACATAAGTACACCCTAAGTATCATATTTGATGACATTGGTATGCCCTAAGTATCATATTTGATGACATAGGTATGCCTTAAGTATCACATTTGATGACATTGGTATGCCCTAAGTATCACATTTGATGACACAGGTGCACACTAAGTATCACATTTGATGACATACGTATGCCCTAAGTATCACATTTTATTACATAGGTGCACTTTAAATATCATATTTGATTTTGGGGTTTTGAGCTTGAGCTTGAGTTTCTTGCTTACAAATGTTTGAGAATACAGGACCTGGAATCTTGGCATATCAGGGTATCGACTTTTGGCCCAAATAATATTGTACCAAAATTTTAAGTTGAAAACAGCCACAAGATTATGACTTTCAAAAACTTCAATACCGAACCTAAACAATTAATATGACGATGTCAATGTTACCACTGTCACTGTATCCACTAGAAAAATTATACCTATGTCTTGTCATTCATAGGTTGGACAACAAGTTCATTTGTCTTGTTTTCCAACATTTTATTCCATGCTAGTGATGTATCCGTTGCAATTTCTATATAACTCAAGTAATCTAGCTGTGAAAACTGTAGACACAAACCTGCTGTCACATAATGAGCAGCAAATTAGAGTCTATTCTTTTTTGCCTTACCTAATGATTTCAGGCAAACAGACCAAACCCCAATTTGCAGGTGCATTGTGGGACAGAAGATCTTGGTCTATGGTATTCACAGTTGGATTTGCATCATTCAGGGGCAAATTGGGTAAATTTACATCAGCAATAACTCCATGTCCTACAACATCTTTGGAGTATACTTTGACATCAGTAATATCAGTAATAACTCGATGTCCCACAGCATCATTTCCAATATTGAAGATACCAAGTTGTTTTTGAGGTGAATGTAACTAGATGGGTAGAGAAAAAATATTTGAGCGTGTATAATGACCACTTACCCTTGCAACTGTTGACTGACCAATTAACCGAGGTCCAATTGAGAGCAGAACTATTGTTCCAGTGTGTTCATATTCCATGCTTCATTATGAGACTTTTATGATTTATTTGAACACATCAATTATGTATCCATTTTATCTCTTTGTCTCAGACTCCCGTCTACCTGAAGAAAGGTTGCAAAGTTTTGGTCGACTTTTGGAGAAGATGCAGTCCCAAAAATGTATGGTATGAGTGGAGTCTTCGCGAGCCACAAGTTCTACCAATACATAACCCCAAGGGACGATCCTATACTATTGGATTATAAACTGGCTAACCTATTAATACTTATTACTATAATCACATTCAGCAGAACTGTCTGAAATTTTTTTATTAATCATACCCCGTTATAGAAAGTGTTAAATCATCTGTACTGGTCATGTATTATAAATATTATCAATATCTCTTTATATTGATATCATTTACATTGGTGTCATTGTATCATGGGGAAAAAAATGCATCTCCCTTTCACTTTGATAATTGATTTTTTATGTCTTCTTTTTAATGGGAAATTTGGGGCATGCATTTTTCATATTCATGCCAAAGGCACCTTGTAGCAATGTATCTTCTGTCATGCATAGGGTACTAGAAACTTAAGTGACAGTTTTAGGATGTTTGTGGTCGGTATTTTACAACAACTGATAGACATATATAGTTCCAACTTCCATATGGCCAAATTAATTTGCTTGCTTTAAAAGAGGGTGTAGTTTTGTCAAAAAGACGATTTCTTGTACTGCCCAAAAACAGCATTTTTGTGTACAGTACCTTAAGCTGGTTGAAAGAGATAAAACAATAGATGTGTGATGTTCATTATAGTAAGAGAGATCTCACTCGAGATTAAAGTATACTATATTTGTAGGTGTTGTCTTTATTTCATTCACTTTGCTTGATTTACCTTTTGTCCACATGAATCATTTTTACTCCTTGAGCAAAGTATGTCAGTGCAATGTAATATATTGGTAGCAAAGGAACCAAACTTTTCTTAAAACATTTCTTTTAGAAGAGTATTTCAATCATAAAAGCAATTGTTTTTCACTACTCAGTCGGGATTTCTTCAGTGTTCTCTCCTGCATATATTCTGTACTTTTCTTAACATTTTTTTCCCCTTGGGATGCATCCTGTGTTGATGTTCATGGTGAGGCTATTAAAAGAGTTAAGTTTACATACAAAATGTGACTGTATTTTAACTATTTTACCCTTTTTTGCTTTCATTTTTGTTTTGCCTAAATTTACTCTGTACTGTATAGCCATGATTGTGCTGATGTACCATTAAACCCTACATACATACCATCCTGACATGCATAATTAAAAAAGGAGTCTTATTTGACCCGTTGACAATAGGTGAAACTAAGCTCTGTCTTTAAATATTGCAAACCATAGACTAGAAAAAAGGTTTTAATGCTAATAACCACAAATATTGCAGTATTATAAATTTTACTCATATGAAACATTTGTATGTAAATTGTGGCATCAAGATATTTTCGGAAAATGTTATATTTATAGTCCATGCAATATTAAACTTGAATAAGATTGCAGGCGTAGAAAAATCTTGTAAAGCCATGGTTGTCCTGGGGAACAAGTTTTGAAAAATTTGGTTGCCCAGCAGATTCACGAGTTTCCACTTGAATTTCTTTGGTTGCCCAGCAGATTCTCAGGTTGCCATTTGAATTTCTTTGGTTGCCCCAGAAGTGATAGTAAGTATCAGGACCAGTTATGGATCAAACTAAACTTGGCTTGGGTACCCATTTGTATGCAGATGTTTGATGCTGTGAAACATATGAATGTCATTATTAGTTTTATTACACTCTTTTTTTTTTTTTCTTTTTTTTTTTTTACCTAAATAGGTTGTTACCTTGGGAAAATGGGTTTATCAGCATACATTTTTTTGTTGTCAATGGGCATTAGATTTTCCTGCTCATGGATCAGAGTTTACCTTTCGTGGAAATTAGAATGACATTTCTGAATGCATAATGAGCATTTATCTGCAAACAGCATAGACCCTGATCTGCCATCACATAATGCATCTGCAAATCTGGGCCTGTGTTATTTTTTCCACTTATGATTTCATATAAACAACAAAGACACTGATCTGTTAGGGCATTAACTGATGGCAGATCTGGGTCTGTGCAGATCACACATTTGTAAATTATAGAGTGGTTAATGTGGCAATAGGCAGGTGTTATGTTTGAAAGCCCAGTTGTACGTCAGACCATTCTACATTTGTAATTTAGCAATACAAAAACTACCCAAATTCTGGAGCATAGGGGAGAAACGTTTTCAGAACCACTGATCTTTACAGTCTGAACTTTTCTTCTGTAGGACACAAGTGGTCTCCTAATCCTTAATCTTTTATAATTTAGAAGTACTTTTGGTCACTGAGCTACCATAACGACAGTAAGTCTTGGGACCAAACAAATTTTAAAAATTGTTTCCCAAGACTTGTATACACCAAAAATTAATTACCTTTTCGGTGTCACAACACTTGCAGGCACTAAAAATTTCAAGACAAAATCAGCAGGATTGCCATATGTCACATGGCAGTGACCAGCTCTTGTTCAGTTACCATGTCAGTAAACTATTATACTATAGTGTACAGTACTCACACAGTGTATGTTATGCTTATCATCACATATCCTTGTTTATTCCTAAAAAATATATGCAGATTTTGCTCTATTCATCATTTTTACCAAATCTCATTCATCCAGATCACATTTTAGTCATGCATCCATTGCAGTTTTATTTACTCTGTTTCACGCACTGAAGTTACCTTTTTTTCATTGATGAAGCGATCCTACAAAGTGATGTAATCTATATGAAAAGACACGCATGTTTAATGAATATTTAGAAATATATTAGGCACATAACCATCATATGTTCACGTAACTGTCATATATTCATTCGAGAATGACCATAATATCGGTTAAAATTCTGAATATAGATCAACTAGATCATCATTGATCCATTTTAGTTTTGTGTTTTGCCTTAACTCAAAATAGTAATTTTCCACACATTATTCATTCCACTTTTGATTTTGGTAAGCTGGTCGTTTTGGCATCTCCTCTTGATTTTAATTGGTGGATTTGTCTTTTGTTTTCTGATAACAATCCAGGCCAGTTAATTAAACCTTGAATCTGGCTTGGGTAAATGGGGAATTTTGTCCTGAGGCAATGCTGGAACCCCTTTGCTCTCAAACATTAATACATACCTATTAACTGTAATATTAGCACATTTACCGTAGCCGAGTAAAAATGTACTTATTTAAGATTGCTTACATCAAAGCAAACTACCACACCATTATCATTGCAATTATTTTCAAAGCATTATTTCTGAGACTTCTTTATCGTATTTTAGAGACATTATTGAAGTTTAGTGCAGTTGTGCCTATGATTCAAAACCAAGAGATGTACATCATTTAGTGCAAGTTAAAAACTCCAATGTACATGTGGTGACGCCATGATGTATTTCAATTTTGAAGGCAGAAAATGTAATTACTGGTGACTTTCAACAATTATGATGTAATAATGCATACACTGACAATAGTAAACTGGAGCAAGAAAGGGAGAAGTTACTGTTAATATGGGTACAACATCATACTCAAATCCTCAGTGCATGTCTTCTTCCAGTGAAATTATACTTATTTAAAATAGGTAGAAAAATTTATTAGAAAATGAGGAAAATTAAATATATTTATTGATTTTTTAAACACATTATATTAATTTATAACATTTCCATCTAATAATTCATAATGATAGTATCTTAACAAATGCAAAGTGGGTTTTTTATTTCTTTTTAATAACATTACAATTGATCAAATACGACAACCGATCAATAGATAAAAAGGGTCTAAGGTGTCCCATTACTTGCAGGACCTGAACAAATTGCTATAATTTCATGTCCCAACTTTTACAGGTCATAAAAATTAGTTTTGAAAATAATTAAGGGTGTCCCAAGTTTTTTAGTTTCCCAAGACTTACTGTCATTATGGTAAGATGTTTATATTTTTATTTCTGTTTTACAGCAAAATTCATTGTTTTTAAAAAAAATTGGATTTAATTTTTTTTTTTCTCTCCACAAATGGAGATCAGTATGTGCAACATTGTATTGATTACTGGTCTTCAGTAACACTGCAGTAAATGTGTCATTGTATTGGTTACTGGTCTGCAGTAACACCTGTGCAGTCAATGTGTCATTGTATTGGTTACTGGTCTTCAGTAACACTGTGCAGTCAATGTGTCATTGTATTGGTTACTGGTCTTCAGTAACACTTTGCAGTCAATGTGTCATTGTATTGGTTGCTGGTCTTCAGTAACACTGCAGTCAATGTGTCATTGAATTTGTTTCTGGTCTTCAGTAACACTGTGCAGTAAATGTGTCATTGTATTGGTTATGCAGTCAATGTGTCATTGTATTGATTACTGGTCTTCTGTAACAATGCAGTAAATGTGTCATTGTATTGGTTATTGGTCTTCAGTAACACTGCAGTAAAGGTCATATTGCATTGGTTACTGGTCTTCAGTAACACTGCAGTAAAATTGTCATGGTATTGGTTACTAGTCTCCAGTAACACTGCATTCAATGTGTCATTGTATTGATTACTGGTCTTTAGTAACACTGTGCAGTAAATGTGTCATTGTATTGGTTACTGGTTTTCATTAACACTGCAGTAAATATTTCATTGTATTGATTACTGTTCTTCAGTAACACTGTGCAGTAAATGTGTCATTGTATTGGTTACTGGTCTACACTGCACTGTAGTAAATGTGTCATTGTATTGTATTACTGGTCTACACTGCACTGCAGTAAATGTGTCATTGTATTCGTTACTGGTCTTCAGTAACACTGATCAGTCAATAATGTCATTGTATTGGTTACTGATCTTCAGTTACACTTTGCAGTAAATGGGTCATTTGTTTTTATTATGCACCAACCGCTATAGAAGCAGGGTTGATGGATTGCCATGAAACTTGGTAAATATTATGGTCATCACCGGACCAGAAGAGTTTATGTGATGGACTGTTGTCCATCATCGATCCATTGTTCAGTGTCTTGTCAATTAACACAAGTTTGTTATTGCTATTCCTAAACTACATGGAGGATTGCCATGAAACTTTACACACACACACATTATTGCCAAGATATAGTTTGTCTTAAATCAAAATCATGCCTCTTGGACATCCAATGTGGTCACCATGGCGTGACCATCTTTAAAATCTTACTGTTACTCCTTCTGAAAGGATGGTCATGTTGACATGTGGTTTTCACTAATAAACTTCTTATGATGTATATAGTTGGTTGTAAATGAAAATGTCGCTGATCTGACATCCAGTATGGCCACCACAGTTTGACTGTCTTGAAAATGTTGTTATTGCTACTCCTTCTGAATGGATAGCCATAGTGACATATGGTTTTCACTATTAAAAAAAACGCGTACGATATCTAATTGGACCTAAATCAAAATGGTGCTAATCTGGCATCTAGTATGGCCATCATGGTGGCTGTCATGAAAATATTTTTATCGCTACTTATTCTGAATGGATGGTTGTATTGACATGGGATTTTCATTAAAAGATTTTTGATTATGTCTAGTTGGTCATAGATGATAATGGTACTAATCAGACCAACAATTGTATGACCATGGTTGCCATCTTGAAAACTGCATTGCTACTTCTCATGAATTGATAGTCATAACAACATGGGGTTTTCATGCAAAGACTTTTTATTATATGTAATTGGTCTTTAATAAAAAGGGTGCTAATCAGACCTCTAAAATGGCCACAACGGTGGCGATCTTGACAGTCTTGTTATAGCTACTTCTCAACAGATAGTCAATTAGACATGAGGTTTTCATTAAAAGACTTCTTATATCTTGTTGGTCCTTAATACAAATGGTGCTGATCAATGTCAGCCATGTTGAAAATCTACTCACTACTCCTCTTGAAGGGATGGTACTATCAACATGGATCTTTTACTAAAACACTTCTCACTATATGTTGTTGGTCCTAAATGAAGATCATGCCAATCTGACCTCCCAGAATTTGAAAATCTTGTAACATTAAATGTATTTTATGGCACAGCAACACAAGTAGGTTCTTTAGTGTTAAACGTTTGGCGCAAAGTGCCTTGCCCAAGGACACACCACGGTAGCTGATCGGGGCTGATCCGATGGTAGAATTTGAACCCGCACCCTTTCGGTTGAGAGTCGGATGCACTAAGCACTGAGCCACCACTGCTTCCCAAACAAGCGTAATAGCTAATTCTCCTGAACGGATGGCCATACTGACAAAAAAATATATATATATCTAAAAAACAAGACGAAAAAACCGCTTCTCTCTTGGAATACATAGTTCTATATCCTGAAATTCGTTACATGGTTACTTCTCTTGAACAGATGGTCATATTGACGTGGGATTTTCACTAAAACACTAGCAGTATGTAGCTGGTTCTGAATGAAAATGGTGCTTTTCTGACTTCCAACAAGGCGCTATAGTGACCATCTAACCACTCTTGATGTCACTACTCTTGCATGAATAATAGCATTAACATGGTTTTCACTAAAAAAAACACCTTCATGCAGTATTTAACTGATTGTGAATTAAACTGGCGCAGATATGGCTGACAACTAATCAGCATGTTTGTGAAGGAGTTTTGAAAGCCAGACCTAGCTGATCTTGGGGTCAAATTAAATGTCATTGCTTGCATTTTTGTACTTCATTGAACTTATGAGCCCATTGACATGTACATATTCAAGTGAATTTTGACCAGACATTATATTTAGTTGTTGTTGTGGGTTTAACGCCATTTTTCAGCACATGAAAGGCTATACATGGCGGCCAGTATATTTGGTGGAGGAAGAACCCGAGAAAAACCCGGGAAGAACCACCGACCCATGGGAAGCTACTGACAAGCTTTCTCACATACCCACGTTAGCCGAGCCCGAGACTCGAACCCACGCAGACAGAGGTGAGATGTGTGAGGGATCTGTAAATGCGAGCGCCTTAGACCACTCGGCCACCCGGGGCCCCTTTATATTTAGTTGCATTCTAATGAATAAGTTGATAGTCAACACTCTGGCATTGATTTTAAGGTCAAAGATCGTGACTTTTTTTTAGCTGTACTGGCTTGTAAGCATGACATCACACACAAGTATGAACTAATTTTTATTGAACTCAGTTGGTAGATATATTAGACTTATACCTCTAAAGATGCCACTTAAATAAAAAAAAAATTTGAAAAAAAATATTTATTACAGATTTAACCAAACTTTGCATATGGGTATGTCTTGATATTGCCCGAGACAAGTTCAGTGATTTTCTAACCATGATATCAGGTTCAAGGTCAAAGGCCACGACAGAATTTTTTACTGCACTTACATGCCTCTTGTGCACATGTTAACATGGACATGCAAGAAAATATTTTTGTTACCAAATTTGGTGGTGGGAGTGTTTTCAGAAATATCACATTGTTTCAATACTCAGCAGTTTTCTTAAAAAAAAAAAAAGGATAGAAGAAACGAATTTATATTGGATTCCTGGAGATCCTTTTCAGTCCGTATAGCATCAGTCCCGCAAAGGGCTCTTGTTGTTCTCCATTTTATAGCTATATAGATTGGCAGACATGATTTATGAACAAACAGTGACAGACAAATGAATACTCCAGGCGTCAGAAAATATGTAGTCATATTACCTTGCTGCGAAATCAGCACCATTGCTGCATTTACCTAGGACCTATAAAAATAAAGCCACACTCTGCCCAGAGGTTTTGCAAATGGAACTCGCGCACACATTCCTCTTCCAGATGGCATGTGCTCTGTCAACCTTTTGCTTTTCAGATCAGAAAATTTGCTCATGAGCAAAGTTGTCTGAAACGGAAAACAAGTCTACAAATTCCATATGTACACTCACACCATCTAGAAAGAGACACGAGTGAAGGATGAGATTCATTAAAGGGCGAAGGAAGATGTGGTTTTTTGTTTTACGGCCAAAAAAAACCCACATGTATATTTTGAAAGTTAAATATGGTGCCGAGACTAATAAAATGCCTTGCACACTTGTGAACATTCTACACGAGACGACTGCAAAAAATATGATACATAATTTTTTTGGCTGTCATGTGAAACCCACATTTGCAGGCCAGAGTGATTACAGTAAAAATAGCGATAGTGAATTGATTGCGAGAATAAAAAAATTAACTGATTGCAAAACTGACAGCACGTAGCACTTACATCTATCTAATCGTATTTCTTTATTATAACACAAGACATCAATCAACTTGTCATTTATCAATCGATGTCATTCATGCAATTCTCGCATCAAATATCTGAACAGGAAAATTTTCGGCTTCTAGCCAAAGTGACAAACTGACAATAATAACCAAGAGTAGACCGAAACGGGTGTCACGAAACACCCAAATCCACACCAAATCCACCCAAATCCAAATGTTTAGTAATAATTTTCGGCATATATAGTTGTCACAACGCGAAATATAGGGACACAACAAAGGGTGAGTCCGTTATATTATCACATATATTGATGCATTGAGTCGGAGGACATAGTGAAACCCGACTTTGAATGAGAATCATAACGGACATGCGCAATATATTGTGCAAAGTAATACATGTAAGTTATAAAGTAACAAGTTATAACAGAACAATTTACGCGGGAAAAATATAAATTTATTTAATGACTAAACGTACACATATGCAAGTATATTAACTACAATTTGTCATTTCATTTATAATATTTTTTAGTCCTTTCTGCTGCTGGACGTTTCCGCTGGCCTGGTTTTTTTCCAACATTTTCTGTAGCCTTTGGACACTTGAAACATATGTTGCTTGCACTTACATACTTTGATTTTGTAGCTGGTGGCGGTTTTGCACGCATAAATTTTTGTAAATGTCTATCTTTGTCCATTTGCGGCATACCATGCCATACTAATTGTGGAATGGCGTGCTGCTCCATTGATGGCGCTAGACGCCAATCCCCTTTGCTGTAAATAGCACATCGGACGTGCAAAAAATCTGGTTCTTCGTGATATTTCCAACCTCTTCAATAAGTTCTGGGAACTTGTTTCTGTCCCAATTAACAGTCGCCTTTAACTTGTGATTCATTGACTCGCTGTTGTTGTTTGTCCACGGTGCACTTATTAATCCGTCCCGTAATGGACGGTAAACGTAATTGCTAATTTTCTCCAACACGAACCTCTTCCAGTATGCTTGAAATTTTGGAAATTGTTGGAAAAAATGTTCAAAATTCTGACATCTTGAATCGAATTCGGTGTCATCTGTGGCATATCATATTCCATCATTTTTTCCAAAAATGATTTCAAGTATTCTCTTACGGGTCTGTACACATGCACCATTTTCTTCAAGATGCCGTCGCACATTGTCATAAATGTGTTTTGTACATAACAAAAATTTTGCCTGTGGGAATTTGGCCTTCAGGGCGTTCGTCATGCTCTTTTCTTCATCACTTCCTATCGGTAATGTCAGAATTTATCGCTAACGTGCGAGAAAAATTTCCCGTAAGTTTGTTCTTCGGCATCAAATTGTATCGTATATGGCCCAAACATAACCGGAAAATCATTGGTTCTATTGCTTATCACGCATAGGTTTTTGTAGGAAAAGATTGTGACATAGAAACGTCCCAAGTTGAAAGTTCTATCAACGCCTAGAACACTCCCGTCAATTCCTTCACAGTTTCTGATCATATCATCCATCTGTTGATTGCTGTAAACAATGACAACAGGTTTCTTGTGTTTCGTTAGAATTACTTCTTGGATAATTGGATTATTGTGAAGCTCACTTAAAACACTTACTACATCATCAGCTATATTTATTCTGGAATTGATATTTTTTCACGTTTTCTTTTCTGAGCTCGGAATTTCTTGTCATTTATTTGTTTAGTAGATTTTGGAGCTGTGAAACTGTTGTTTTCCATAAATTTTGTCAGAACATTGTGGACTTTCTCTTCCTTTGCCATTTCATCTGCTCTCTGAAGAATTTTCGGGTCTGTCCTTATATATGGATCCAGTTTCTTGGAATTTCCGTGTTGTTTAAAGATTACTGGCATTTTGCAGCAGTATTCCACACTGGCCAGCATTTTCTTTTCTACAGGAAAGGAAACTGGCAATCCAGCAATTATTGTTACGCGTTTTTCGAATGATTTTTCTGCCATCAATTTAGTATAATATCTATGAAGTTTTAAAACACTCGATGGCTGAGGCAATAGTGGTTCATATGTAATCGTTCTATTGCCCATTTTCTTGACACAGTACTGTTCGTTTTTCATATGCACGCCACGTAATTTGTTAACAGAATCTGCGACCACAAAAGTTTGATTAACTGTCGTAGCAGTTCTCCAATCCCAAACACCACAGTCATCTGGGAAGTTTTTGGCACAATTATCGTCATCAGGTGCTTCAATGACTATGTATACATCGCTTTTTATTCCTTGTGGGATGTTTTTTTCTCCTCTTACAGTAGACATGATTACCTTCAGTAATTCATCGTTGGTCATTAAGTTTCCAGGGCTGCTAGCTGGCATCATATGTGGAAATGGAGGTGATTTATGGGGAGTATTTACATCTGACACGTCCGGTTCCATAATGTAACTGTTGTCTTCAGACTCATCGGTATGTAAAATGTCAGTCAATTCATCAAAACTCACACCGCAATTCAGCGAATCAGGAACTGTTAAATTATCTACCTCCCTTTTGTCAGATTCTTCACATCCATGGTCAACAGACCCCAAATATTCGTCATCCAATATCAGAGACTCGTACTTATATTTGGTAATCGATTCGCCTG
Source organism: Margaritifera margaritifera (assembly GCA_029931535.1). Taxonomy (NCBI): domain Eukaryota; kingdom Metazoa; phylum Mollusca; class Bivalvia; order Unionida; family Margaritiferidae; genus Margaritifera; species Margaritifera margaritifera. The sequence continues at coordinate 1,453,081 of JAQPZY010001262.1, read as the reverse complement.
ATACCAAAGAACATGTCTGTTCCATATCATCATTATTATACGTCAAAGGGCTCTTTGACTTAGATTTCACATTGACAACATGGACAAAGTGGTTTACAGCATACCAAGATCCTTGCTTTGGGAGTTGCCCTTGTGCATACCAGAGAATGCTGATTGTTGAATGTCTTACTGGCACGTCTACAGAAGGTTCGAAAGTCGTGTTCAAAGATGCGTGTGCCACTGGTCGAGTTCATCACTACGTAGCCGTTGGCAAGCCGCATGAAACCATGCAGAACACAATCCATATCGAATGCAGTTGGAAACCCAATTCGATTGACAATTTCCACACGGAAATCTAGATGCACGCTTTCTAGACATTAATTATCATCTTAAATGGACACAATTGTCGCAATTAAAATAAAAGAAGTGTAAGTTTCTCGTCATCGAACAATTCATTATTTGTTCTTGTTTTCACGGTATCTTTTTAGGCGGCATGATTACTGAAATTCCATCAAAGCAATATTTGTTGGTACATACTAATATCAAACAATTCATTATTTGTCATTGTTTTCTCGGTATCTTTTTAGGCGGCAAGATTACTGAAAGACCATCAAAGCAATATTTGTCGGTACATACTAATTATAGGATTAAGATAATTAACATTTACCAGTTTGTCACGATCATTGCCATATGGTGAATTTCGGGTAATTGTCGGCCTTTAATTTAAAATTTCTTTATCAGTCCTTTATCAGTCCTGTTTACTAGGTGTTTGTTATGCATTTTCATGCTGCAATTATTCATTTAAAATAAGTGAAACGTTTAATAATCTTTGACTGTTTATTTATTAATGGCGTGAAGATTATAGTCTAAAGATATACGACTCGTAAATTACATTTGTATTTATATATCAACCAAACACAGGAACGTCGACTTTTAATGAAAAATGGGAGTGCGTTGCAATTTAGAGACGAGACGGTAGACTCAATAAGATTTCGTATATTTGGTTTGGATTTGGGTGGATTTGGGTGTTTCGTAACACCGGACAGAAACAGTCTCCACTTTCCCTCATTAATTTCACTTTTTGATCATATTACTTAAATTATTAGTTTTTAAAGAAGTTTCAACAAACTAAAACGAAATAACAATGAAGCAACACAGTGTTATGTATATATCAGTAAGCGAGGACCAGCAAATTAAATAACATGAGTATAAATGGTGTCGAACGTCCACAGAATTGTATAGGTGTATCAAAGCATTCCGTGAACTCCCACAACGAGAGACTTGACGAAAAGTGTCTGCTGATGAATGCCACAAAATATACGAGACCCACTGTATACATTTTATAAAGGCTTCAACAGGAAAAAAATAAGTCGGTTTTCAAAGCTTGATCTTGAAAGGAAGTTTGACATCATTTCTTTTCGAATAATTCATAAGTATCGTGTAATTAACTCATACTGTCCAATAAGAACATTGATTCGCATTTGAGTGAATAATCAAATTCACAGTTGTCACGATTCAAGCACTTTCTAAGGACTACTTCAGTTCGAACTGGTAGCGCTTCAGCTGTACGAATGGTAGCAATTTTGATAAGGACGTCTGTTGCAGATTTGCTTTTAGAGTTGAAGAAAACCGACACTCCATCCATACAACTGAGATGAGTTGCATTGATGGAATTTGAATTATCGTTATTATATATATATATATATATATATATATATATATATATATATATATATATATATATATATATATATATATATATATATATATATATATATATTGCTAACGAAAAAATTTCGGCAATTGACAATCAGGTCTTCAATGTACAAAGAGAATTTTTTTATATACCAAAACAGATCCTAGATCTCAACATGGCAGATCTGGAGCAAATAGCTAAGTACATCCTTTTTATGCCCTGTGATTAATTTTGTTTTAGAGAATATTGATTTTGATGGAATCTGGGGACACTTTTGCTTCATAGTAACCTTTTGTTTTGTCTGGGCCCAAGATTCAGAATTTCTGGAAAATCACATACCTTCAAATGGACGAAAAACTCTATAACACGGCAGGCTTATCATGTCGGACGGTAATTCAAAAGGATAGTCAGTCATTAGATGCCATAGAGGATGATAAATGGATGTAACACTACCGACTTTGGAAGTTCCCAACGATAGCCATAATATATGAAGTCAATTTAGGTCACTGACTGCAGACTGGTCTATCTGCAACTATCAGTCAATTAACCTTCAAACTACGCCAATCTGTGGAAGATGAACTGCACTTGGCTTTAAAGTACATCAAGGCTTGTATCCAACACAGCATCCATCATAAATTTATGCAACCTACCCAAAAAGACCTTCCATTTCGTGCTTCAATAATATTATTACTTCTTTCCTCTGCCCACACCAACATTATGCATTCAACTAATCAAAAATCGTAAGGTCTAAGAAAAATAATTAAAATACAATTTTTAAATTTTGCAGCAGCTGAAACTGTTGTGGTATAATTGTAGATCTGTATTACAGCAAGTTTATGACAATGGAATACATTAAACATTTGTATTTAGAACTAGAACAAAACTTTAAAGACCGGATTTTGAAAAAATTAGGCATTTTCCTCTGTACACGTTGCAAAGCTGGGTTTATAAAACAATCAAGCACATAATTGACCATTCGGATGCATATTTAGAGGTCGGTTCACCTCCACAATCATGCGAAAAGGACACAACTGAAGTTCATTCTCCTTTTATACCTCATCCCTGCCTTTAAGATTCAAAGGCTGTTAGAATTTTGCGGTCGCACATTTCACACCGACAATGGTTCTCGTCCCCTTTCCTTTACCACTCCTCCAGCTTATATTGCCATATTGAATGATATGTATCTTTTTACCCCGTTCCCACCCTTCTCTTTATGGAAAATTCAAAGTGCAACTTTTGTGCCTTGTTGGTAAAACTGTGCAGTTTGTGTTTTTCTATTCATTCATTCATTCTCACATCCTTTTGCCTTTCTCTCAGTACTTTGCTGGCATGTTTATCATGAAGATCAATTGGTACAAAGTAAAGTGCTTTAGGCTGTAGGAGTTGCAGTATAACAAAAGCTACTGCGATCATGGGAAGTACACTTCACGCACTGTAATTTACGTAAATATTATACTTATGTCAATAATTTCTTTTTAAAGTCTATCCAGTGTTGAATATTATTATTCAATTTAATAACAAGGTTACCCAATTTGTCTATACCATATTTTTTACTTCAAAAAATAAATAATTTGATGAAATTGTTCATGAAATATTTCACCTGCAGAGAAATAGTCCCCTTCGTTACCATAATCTCCCGTGCCCCATGATATCGACAATGTGACCTAACAATGCAAATAATGTGCTGACTTGCCAAAGTTGGGGCTTGAAAATTAGCACATTGCTTTTTACAATGTTTAATTTCTTTATTAATTCGCACAAGAATGTTGAACATTTACAATTTTAATGTTCATCTGTTTGACGGAACACAATGAAAAGTCTTTGAACCCTTAGGCCACATTTTACTTTATCCTCATGTACAGCCACACACTTGAATTTTAGCAAACCATATATGATCTCGCAGAGAAATATAAAGCAAGTGAAATATGTATGTAAGCACCGTATCAGCTGCCAAAAGATTGCAGTTCTTTTCTGTTCAGTAAAATCCGTATGGTATAAATGAAATTAGCAATAATCTTTGAGACCTACCGGTACTTTGTAGAAAAATCTCATTTTGAGTTTGGTCCCTGAGCATAATATCTTTTCGCCCGTGTTTGAGTGTAGTGCTAAAAATGTTTCTGGAATAGGTTCTGTAAACAGAAATGTCAAATAAGTGGGTTCTAAATTAATTTTCCTTGTTTATTTGATAATCATCTGTATTGTAGATCAATAGTGTTCGGAAATTCTTGCTTTTTATTTTATTGTTTTAACAGTTATAAAAATGCATTTTATTCAACAATTCGATGCTGGTGACAGTGTACAGATCATGCGTGACCCTATTATCTGTCACCACAGCCTTTTTAAGTTCGATATGCTATCATTTTGGAATATTTCACATCTTACGCTCTTTGCCTTGATCTGGATGCACATTGCTCTTCAATAAGTTAACATCATTACGGTTCTGGTCAAGTATGAATGATACACTTAATTTCCTGCCACATCTTTGATAAAAGCCAATACATTATTTGGTTTGTCACATTGTCGATATTGTGGGGGAGGTGGGATTAAGATACGGAAGAGGCTTATTATATTACTGTAGAATGAATATTTACAGAATATTTCTGCAAATTAATTATTTGTCTAAATTTAAGAAAAAAATTAGTGAGAAATTTGAACAAACGGTATTATTTAAATTGACTTCTGGGGTGTACAAGTAATTTTCATTTTTCTTATTCCTCTTAGAAACATTGACAGAACTAAAACTGGGTGCATTGTGCGCATGTGCACTGTAATGGTCAGAAACTTTGTAGGAGATGTGGGTGTGTTTTTTATGTGAAGGAGGAGATGGTGAACATCTAAAGTTATATCTCATCTACGTACATAGAGATGAGAATCTCTTTAGCTCTTAGGTCAGTGATCATAATGGGAGACTGCACGTGTCTTTTAGTGACACACGCAAAATCGATCTGACAATGCCATACAAAGGTGATAGTTTAGAGCTGAGGAAAAATAAAACCGACCGATGCAAGTAAGTTTTGAGCTTGATCATGCACTTTATAGGAATGACGAAAGCTATCCGTCGTGCACTTTTAAGTGCTTCAGGTCTCAGGTAGTCGTACACCATAGTGACTAGAAGGTGTACGACACTTGCCACACATTAAATGTATCGTACACCAGAATGACATGGCTTTGGAGGAATGTATATGTTCATTATATCCAGCACGGTTGACAAGCGCTGACATTCAAAAAGTTGAAACACCTGGACTGAAAAAATTTTTCTTCTGCTTGGACATAACTCGCAAAACATCGCATCAATGGCGGCGCAAGGGTTAGAGGCGCCCGGGGGCAATGTTCTTTAGTGGCGCCTCCTACTGAGGCGCCCGGAGGCAATGCTATTTAATTGGCGCCCCTACTTTGCCAAAGAATTTTGTTTATGTCAGTTACCAACCTTCACCCCCCCCCCATCCCCCATCTACGCCCCGGCTACAGCGGCAAAAAAAAAAAGCTCCCGACGGTGGCGCCCCCTCCCCCTCGCCTAGCGCCTGGGGGAAATCCCCCCCCCCCGCCCCCCCCCCCGCGCCGCCATTGCATCGTATTCAATGTTTTGTCTCACCTCAGCCACGACAAGTAGTCCATCCGTTTGCTGTTGAAACCTCTTCGGAATAAAATGTTATCCCGATCATGTCTGATTCTCATAATCACGATGGTTTATGCTTGTTGTGTATATTTTAGATATGTGATAACTTGGGAGGGTGGGGGCGATAGTGCTGTCTCCAATGCTGTTATTAATTATTAAGTACTTAATCAGTGGTGATTTACCCTAAAAAGCTTATTTGGTGGTCTGTTGTTACGATGAACAACCAATTAGCAAAACTTGGATAAGTGGTTTGTTTGCTTGATTGATATGTTTGTGTTTGTTGTTGTTGTTTTCCCCATATTTGCTATGTGTGTCATTACTTTTATTTGAAACGAAGCCGCAATGGTATTTATTGGTAGGCCTATAGCAATGCCAACAATGTCAAGTAGAGATTCTGTTTAATGTTTGACAGTATGCATAGCATTATGGATGCGATCACTCGGGCGCTGTAGTATATACTACCATCGTCGCTAAGTTAGCGTCTCTGCTATCTGGCGATATACTATACAGTTTTGGATATATTAAATTACGCAGACGAGCTTGGCGGGCATGTATGTGTGTTAAAAGTCTAACAAAATAGTTCCAAACACTTGGCTTCTTTACTTTGTTTGTTGTGATGGCTTCTCAAGGTCAATCTGATATATGTCTTGATTGTAATTTTGAACTAGGTAAAATTGTTCGTAAAAATGAGTTTTAACATGTCGGTTTGCTAAGCAAAAAATTGCTCATGCTCATTGGAGAATTTCCGTTGTAAAATCTTCAGTTTCAGAGGTACGTCGTTTTCGCTCGTTGTAAAGCTCTTCAATTTCGGAGGTAAGTAAATCTTGCATGTAGTCCGCAATCCCATAATGCCTAAATAGAAGTGATCGGTTTTGAAAAACAAAAGAACTTATGAAGCTTATGTTGGTGAAAGCGCGAAGCCATGATTACGGAACAACACTCGAAGCAGTTTGACTCTTGTCATGCGACGATTTTGCCATTACATGTTTGTTTTGTCACATAAGGAGTTTGAAATTATTAGATTTTACAGTTGTGACGCTAAATATTAGAAAAAGAAAGAGTTTTACGTTTATAGTTACTTATGTCCGACAGGAGTATTTTGCAGTCAATCAGAACATCGGTATCGTCGGAAATATCCGGCATAAACAGGGGTTTCCAGAGTCACGGCGGGTTAGTAGGTAGGTATATATGCATGTGGTTTAACGGTATGTCTGCACAATACTGGCTATAAAGTGCTGATTAACAGTTAAAATTTTAAATTGTAAAAAGACTGAAAGTTAAAATGTAAAGAGAAAAAAATTGCCCCCCCCTCCCTCCCCCCCCCTTTCCCTTGGAATTAGAATAGTGTCCAACATTTTGTTGTAGAGATTTCTTTATTCTGAACTTGTTTTCTGCATGATATTTCATGTTTACAATGGCTAGTGGAGACTACTAAAAGCTTCGTAGAGGTGAGCTATGCAATCACTGATACAGTTCTGGTTGGAAATCTGTTCCCGTTTCATTTATACCTATCAATTTCATCGAGTGTACACACCCCGCTTCAATTACACGTTCTTCAACAGGTCCTGAGTAGATAGTAGGTTTCCGATCGATATCAAAAGGACTCCCACTGGTGTTGCATGATTGGTCTTTAGTGTTCCTGTACATTCCGAATGGTCTTTATGATTACGATGGTTATGCTGTATTTGTCGGAACTGGTTATATAGTTTTATTTTCCGCTTTGAAGATGATCTTATGGGATGACATACAAATTTCATATCTGATGGGTTTCGTAACCGGTCTTTTCACACTATACGGTTCTTAAGATTCTTAATATACTTTTTTCACGAAGAAGAGTCAAACGGTGAGAAATGAGAAGTTAATTTTAATTTGTTAAAAGCTGCATCGAAAATGTATCGCTCCGAAAAAGCAAAACGAAAGTAACGAAAAAGCAAAATGATAGTAAATATAGCTTGTGAGATTGTGAGACTCCCTTTTCCATTTTTAGGAATTAATAATGTATTAAACAAACATATTAACTGAACAAATTTGTAGTTTAGGCCCCCGCTTATTCTCAAAAGATGCACACAAAAAAAAAATGAACAATGCAGCACGCAAATAAGAAATCTATATGTACAATTGACAACGACGATCTATACAACAAATTCTAGTTTACCAACAAGCACTTTGTCAGGGGAATAAACAGCTTACATATACAAAACAGACATTACATTCTGGACTCCTACATGTTAAAATCACTAGGGGGAATTTACAACAAGAGATATAATAAAAGTGGTGCCACAATAATAATAATAATAATAATAATAATAAACGAGCAGGTTATTGTGTCTATCACATAGAGAACCAACATGTTTTGACCTAATTCCACGTTGTGAACAAAGGACGGAAACACAGCATGACGAAAATCAGCTCCATCTACTGGATTTGCGAACGAAATTATATCCCGGTAGAGTTATGCATGGAGGTTCTAAAGGAAATATATCAAGAGAATTGTGTAGCGGGATAATGGACAATAATAATAATAATAATAATAATAATAATAATAATAATAATAAATAATACATGTTATTATTTGGGTAAATATTATCGCAAAAAATTGCGTACGGGTGAAACACTGATGACTGTCCGTAATTTTGATAAGACTGCAACGGGAAGGTTAGATTTGTTCATTTAGTCCAAATCTCCATAAGTTTTGAATTGTAATATCTAGTATCGTTCCTTACGTCTGCGTTCTGTGTCGGTCCACCACACACTTAAAGAAATCTTATATCACTTAGAAATTTTCCATAAAGAATTACTAATCTTTCGTCGGAAAACACTGAACTGTAGACAGTAGAAGTATATTTCCTATTATTAACAAAAATAACTTTGCTCAAATATAAAAAATACGGTAATACCTTTTTGTCCGTACATTTCCTCACACCTAATACAAATTTGTAAGTGTACTCTTTCGACAGCATATGAGGAGATAAATCCCCATAATTTGGCACCATAATTCAAAATTGGGACAACTAGAATATCAAATAATTTACAAAACACATTGGGAGATATGTCAAAGAATTGCTTTATAAGTCTGTCCAACAAGTATTTATTGTTATTCATTAGATGCACCACCTGAAGTAAAACCAATGCAAAGAAAAACAAATTTATTGACTATTTCTAATCCAAAGCTTCGTCAAAGAATTGATCACAATCTAGAATTCTTCCACTCCTTCGAAATACCGTAAGTATTGTCTTGTTTGTATCTACTTTTAGACTCCATGTATCACAATAGTTACCAAGAGTATTCAAACCCTATTCTAAAGCGTCTATTGTTTCGGAAAAGATTCCAATATTATCTGCATAAAGAATCAAGAACAATTTTAATGTGATTAAATTTATCCCTCGAACCACATTTTTAAAAATCCACTTTTAAATCGTGAACACACATAGCAAATAAAAATGGCGATAAACATTCACTTTGACGTACTCCAGTTGAGCACATAAATTCTTCAGACAAAGTATTAATGTATCTATTGTATTTAGCTCTACTTGAAACATTTTCATACACAGAATATATCATCGTTTTTTTGTTTTTGTTTTTTTTCTTTTCCCTCTAATTCCTAATTTCAGGACTTTATACCCTAATATACCTCTTACAACATAGACAAAGGCTTTTGAAAAATCAGTGACAGCGCAATATTGTTTCTTACCTGAATTTAGACAGTGAGTTATTAAATCATGCAATATAAAAAAGTTATCCACAGTAGACGTATTCTCTCTGAATTCAGACTGAAATTAAATATAAAATGATAATCTTCTGCCCACTCAACATGTCAATAGTTATGAATCCGGGTGAAAAGTTTACCAAATACAGTTAATAAAGTGATGCTTTTGTGATTTTCAACCTCATTAAGTGACCTTTTATATCAATAGTAACAATGATTAATTCAGACCAACTTTCATAAACAATTACAATATTTTTTAAAAATAAATATGACTGTAATACATCATTATCATGAATCCAAAATTCTTTTTTTTTTCTTCAGTTTATCGGGCCCACTGCTCTTGAAACGTTTTAACTTCTCTAATGGCTTTACTTATCTCTTCTTATATAATATCTACATTCAGTAGTTCAAAACTAATTTGAAGATCACCCCTTTCGTATTAATTGTCAAAATTAAAGGTATCCTCAGCAGCACTAAAATAAGGATACGCGGGTATATTGATAATTTCGAACAAAGCTGCATATTTTTCGACAGTTATTACAGTCGTTTGTTTAGTAGCGCTTCCTTTTAGTATCCGCCAAAAATTCTTTCGTCCATTTAAAATGTCATCTAACAGTTGTTTATATATATATATATATATATATATATATATATATATATATATATATATATATATATATATATATATATATATATAATTTATTTCGATCAATGAATTGAGTTTTATACTGTCTACTATTCTTTTTAAATGCTGCACGTGCGTATGGCTGGTCGATAGACGCTTTGGTACTTGGAACTGTAGAAGCAAAGAATCCTCTACATAACAAACTATTTCAGAAAATTTGCCCATGGAGCTGTTAAATGTATCTCGATTCACATTTAGTCCAGAAATGCGGCATAATATTTCATCAAATTTCTGTTTCACAGGGAAGGAATTCAACCCATTGGCGAAATCATCAGTCATTACAAGGCTCCCGTGCGTATTTCAGCGCGACATTGAGTAGTATCATTATAGGAGTTTTAGATTTTTAATACTGATTAGGATTGACCACTCCAGAACCCCAAGACTTTTCCCCTTTTACAAACTCTCATAGATTTGTGATGCATCCCCTTGAGTTCTGAAACGAATCCCCGTGGGTGACAAACAGAGTTCCGAGACCGCGATTGTCCAAAGGTTTTCATGAATAGTTTCAGATAAGGGTTAACCCCTCCAGACCTCCGGCCGCGTGATGAATCCCCATAGGAACACAAACAGGGATCTGTGACCAAGTCGCTAAAAGGTTTCAGACCGCGATAACCGATCAGGGTTCCCAACTCGCGCGAATGACCGCCAACAAGCGAAGCTTCCACAGGCCAATTTAGATTTTCAGCATGTAGATATTCTACTGCAGTTCAACATTGTGGTTGCAGCACTGCGAGCTTTTACAGACAGATAGCTGCATATACCAACAGATCCATATAGGCCGATAACGCATAAGTGATTCACTATTAGAGAATTGCAGTGGAATATTATATATAATGCCCTTGGAAGCTCCACCGTTTGACACATATAGTACTGTGAAAGAATTCGCGTCTGGCGCTAATGCGGGAATTAAATTGCCCGATATTTGGTGAGTTTGTAACGTCACAGCAAAGATTAAATCATTATCTACCTTGAATGCATCATATCGGTTCATCAAAGAAGCCCAAAAGATGCTATATAATTTTTAAAATACGTATCAGGAGCACCTTAATAAATTAACCGAGTTAAGGATCGTCTTGGAGTGAGCACGACGAAAACTCGACGAAGAATATAATAAAGCGTCAATAAAGTCATTGTATGATATTGTTCAGAAAACTTCAAGTGTCTGACGTTAACTGAGTCACCGGTGAATGAAGACTGTGAAACGCCTAGCGAATACAGTGAAACGTCCAGCGAACACAGTGAAGATTCACAGTGAATATCTTCGGCGATAACCGCAATGGGTAAACCAATTAGAGAAATGTCCTTAACATATAATATTGAAACACTAATGGAGCTTGCACGTAGGTATGATACATTCACTAGCAGTGAGAAACAATCATAGACAACGCAAGAGTAGTGAAAGGACGCATATGGTTTCATTTCTGTCAGAGGATATTCAAGTACAAAGACACAACTACTATAGACTCAATATACAAACCCTGCAACACGTTCACAATCATTGGAAGCAAATGCACAATGGGTGGCCATTTACGAGTTGGTGTGATACTTAATAGTGGCAAGTATGCAGTAAGTTGGCCAAATACTGGCTTGAATAAAATCCGTAGTCTCTGCAGCCTGGTTACACAGCCTGCTTACGAGACGCGACGCTGATTTTTAAAATTACTATCATAGGTGAAAGGTATTTACGGTTAATGGCCGTACGATCAAATACTATCCACTGCAGTATACTCTGGAACACAAAGTACCGCCTGAAATAAAGGACAGGATGTGTGAAAAGTTGCTCAAAGCAGCAATTGAGAGGAGAAAGGAGTACGAGAAAAAGCATTGGTTGAAATTCTATTAAAGAATATAGTCCTCGTGTATATAGGAAGTTCGATGGCATTTGGACGCAATAGATGCAAAGGCGTATGCCTTGGAAGACGTAAATTTTGCAACAAAACATGCCATTATGAATACTGTAAATCCCACTTGCTCGCGTTACGTGATGCACCATTGCTCGACCATGCCGTAAATGTAGCATCGAAATCAAGTAGCGTAATCAGCTTTGTAGACCATGCGGACCCGTAGCTGAACATTATCGCGATCGGCGGCAAGACTTGCCAGCACGAATGTGGAAAAAGCCGGATGATGTCGTCAAGGAAAAAGACAACGACAAATGAAATAATATCTAGGATTGAAAAGATTGCTTTTTCCGATCCTGATACTGTGAATCAACTCAAGCAATCCGCGCGAGACCATGGAATAAGGATACCAAGAGGTGCAAGAAAGGCAGGTATACTTGCATTATTTGGACTTCCTCTAGATGAGCCACGGTTGACTGCGAGGAAGCTTCGTGCAACGGCAGCACAGTTACATATCAAGATTCCTTCACCGGCCAGACGGGCTGAAATCGCACGTGTGGTCGTTGATGATGAAAACCGTCACCGTATCGCAGCTACTATTGCACAAGCTCGTCAACAAGTCCAAGTTCCAGAGTTTAAGTCGCACAGGCGCTTTCGTGATTTCCAATATTATCGGGCAATTTATCCCAAAAGTAAGCAAACCAAGGAGCGATGCTGTGAAGCTTCTTTCAAACATGCGTCCGGGAATCATATCGACATTGCAGCATGCGGGCACCTCCGGGACCAAGATGAACATTATTTATGTTGCGGATTTTATTATGCCTCTTCCCGCGCAAAAACCAAAGATTCCAACGACGGGTTTAAAAGCTCACTCAGGTACTTTGCTAGTGGTGCCCCTTGTAGTCTTAAACCGCGTTAATAGTAAGGCTATACAAGACTAAATCGACAAATGTTTTGCAACAATTTTCAGAAAGTTGGATGATTACACCTGAGAAGGTTCAGGATGGACTCTTTCCGCATGCTAATAAGTTCATGTTGGTGTTTCCCATAAGTACCTTTTCGCGGGTTAGCGCGTATTCCACATCGATAGTATAAAATGTAAAAAAAAAACGACAACCGGTGTTTTGCATGGGCGAACCGCTCTGCATCCTGCGCGCGACAATACAGATCAGCCTCGAAAATACCAACAATATATGGGTGAACTCGAGTTTGACAGCATAGAATTCCCTATCCATGTTACTGACATTGGTAAGTTTGAACGACTCAACCCTGATATCGCCATTAATGTGTTTACTTGGAACAGCGGCTTTCAGCCGATTCGATTATCCACTGCTTTGCGCACGCGGGCTAAAATTGAGCTTCTGTTGTTGAGCAGCATGGACGGCTCTGAAGTGGACAAGAAAGTTGTCCCATTGGCGCGGTACCATTATGTGTGGATAAAAGTTTTTTTCCCGAATGGTTTACCGGCACAGTAAGTACAATGAGAGAAAGTTTTTTTGTCGGCGCTGTGTCCATGAAGTTAGCCTTTGAAGATCATGACTTTTACTGCGGGGGAGTCAGTGAAAAGTCACAGCGTATGATTATGCTGGAACCTGGCAAGAATATTCTGAAATTTACCGCGGTGTAAGGGAAAATGGAAGTCTCATATGCCATTTATGCTGATATCGAATGCCTAAACTTTTCCGTGAACGATAAGGAAATCCTCGCGGTTCCGTCAAATACAACGAAAGTTGCTGAACAAGTCTCTTGCGGTTTTGTTACACTGTTGTCAGATGCGACGGAGCAACTGAGCCGCCAATGTTATATCGGGGCAAGGGCTTAGTTGAGTTGTTTGTTAAATCGCTCGAGGTTACAGCGAAATGGATCTGACAGCAGCTTTCCTCGACCACAGATATGATTATGACCAACGATGACATTCGCGAGTTTTCCGGGGCGACTCATTGTCGGATGCGAAAAAACCAATCGCAGACGACTCTGGAAGCTCCAAAGTTTGCAATCACTGTCACATCACTGGCGCGTACAGAGGAACCGCACACAGCGCATGCAATCTACAGCTGCAAATTTACCCTAACAAAATAAGAATTCCGGTTGTGCTTCATAGCCTGCGCGGGTATGATGGTCACTTATTCATGCCATGAGTCGCAACGGCATCGAATGCGGAAATAAGTGCCATTCCCAACAACATGGAAAAATATATGTCGTTCCGACTGAGCCAGCTGCAGTTCATTGACTCGCTGCAGTTCCTCAATTCCAGCCTGGATAAACTTGTTAACAACCTTGCGGTAGAAAACGAAGTTTCCCACGACCGCTTTACGATTACTTGCCGATACGGTGGCGCTGAAACTGAAAGCTTCCTCAAGTTTCTTACGCGCGAAGGAATCTATCCTTACGAGTACATGAGCGATTGGGAGAAGTTTTCTGAAACTCAGTTGCCACCAATAGAGGCCATTGATTCGTCACTGTCCCGAGAGGGCATTTCTTCGGACGAATACGCGCACGCGAACAACGTCTGGTCTTGTGTACAAGCTCGACCCCGCGCGTTACTTTTCATCACCGGAAATGGCCTTGGAAGTACAGCTGTCCAAAACCAAGATCGAGTTGGAACTGTTCACTGACATTGACCAACATTTGTTTATCGAACGTGGTATCCGCGGCAGGATTTCCACGGAGAGTCACCGTTGCGCTTGCGCGAACAACCCGTGCGTGGACGGATACGACCCAAATATACCAAACAGTAATAGCATGTATCTTGGGCAATGATGCAGCCAATGCAAGTAGCCGAGTTTTGTATGGGTTGATCTGGACGCTATGCGTCTCGCGGACGTGGATATTCATAGACACAAACACGACTACGACAACAACATCCATCATGGATACTTTTTCGAAGTCGACTTGGAATACCCCGACGAGCTTCACCGCGCCCACAATGATTATCCAATTACCCCGGAAGCGTTATCGGTTCCCCGCAAGTGTTTGTCCCCGTACCAGTGTGCACTTGTGGAGGGTTCCGGGGGCAAGTTTGTTGAATGCACCAAGCTGGTTCCGAATCTCCGCCCGAAGCTCAACTCTGTCGTCACGTATGAAACCTGCAGTTGTATCTGCGGTTGGGACTGCGTGTGTCGCGAATCCATCGGGTTCTGCGATTTCGTCAGCGCGCGTGGATGGCTCCTTACATTCAGATGAATACGTATCTGCGAACGGCTGCCACGAACGAATTTGAAAAGGATTTCTTCAAGCTGATGAACAATGCCGTCTTTGGGAAAACCATGGAAAATCTGCGACAACGAATTGGCGTCGACCTTGTCCGGGACAGTGATCAACGAAAACTTCACAGGTTGATTGCCGACCCGGCATTCGAGTCACGTAAAATATTCGATGGCGGACTCGTTGCCGTTGCCGTACACGCAAGAAATCCAAGCTATAATTGACGAAACCTATTTATGTTGGCGCGTCGAGCTTGGATCTAACAAAGCTGCTCATGTGCGAGTTTTATTACGACTCGATTAAGCCGCGTTACTGCGACAATATTTAAACGCCGTAAACGGATACGGACACGTTGATGATGCAAATCACCACCAATGACATCGCTTGTCAACGGTTTGACACAAGCGAGTATCCGAAGGACCATCTGCTGTTCTGCAACGCCAACAAGAAAGTCGTGGGAAAATTCAAGGACAAGTGCTTGGGAAAGCCCATTGAAGAATTCGTTATGACGTACTCAGAGATTTTGCGTGCGCGCTTGCGTCTGCGACCAGCGAAACTGCCATTCTGTTCTTTTCTGCGATCGATAAATCCCCTATCAGTGACGATCTTGACCCGGAAAACAATAATCTTGTCGTGTACGACGATGTGATGCTTGACCGTCAAGACAATCCCGCGAGAATATTTTCGAGGGGTCGGCTCAAGAACACGGACGTAATCTATGTGACCCAACGATACGCACACGTACCCAGAGTGATCTGGAACAACTTGTTGATGAAAATTGGTGGGGTTGATGCGAATGGCCTTGCAAACATTCATTGGACCTGGTGTGCCGTAGATTTTTTGTGGGATGAGTTTCGGAATATGTTCGCGGAAGTTACCCAGGACCCATATAGTCTTCTAACGATTGACTTAACTTGTGGACCGCGCAAGTATCGCACGGGTCTGGACGCGAATTTGTGAAGCAATTTAACAACCACGATAAATATATACAATTTTAAAACATGTCAGCGACCAACGCCGCATAGCTGCCCGCGAACAACTGCACTTCTCCGTGATTACATAGGTATCCACGAACGTGTCAAAGATATGTTTCAGTCGCAACAGACCACACGGGAAGGCCTCGCAGCGGGTATCGAACAAACGTTTACACCACGGATCAAACCCGCACGGGAAATCGCGGAACAAGTGACAAGTTGATGGGAACAGAAACACAACCTGGCCCCGTTGTCAAGACAGCTAAACGCGTCAAGTGTATCACAAAAGCCACGAGAGAAACCGCGGCGACGATCAAACGCTTAGCAGCACAGATTGCGGAAATAAAAAGGCCTAGATACAACTAGAAACGGGATCGAGGACACGCAAGATGATGTCAATGTGGTAGTAAAAGCCACCGATAGACTCACCGAAGACGTCGGAGAGGCAATTGCAAATCTTCCACAACAACAACCACCCGCGTACAAATCAGAGTTGCCAACACTACCTCAAAAATGTAACGAGTGGCACGCCATGCTTAAATATATCCTAACGTTTGCCGCGCAAAGGCCCACCCCCACCAACTTGAAATAATTTATTTTGGAGCACGAACTACCCAAGGATACGCGCCGAGTTACCTCAAAATAACATTGCTCAAATGGGTATTTCGGGACTAGGTTTGAATTCTAAAACTTGCCAGTGATAATACTATGTGGACGGAGTTTATAACGATCGTTAACATGCATAACAGAATTGGTGCAGAAGGGATTAATCTATACTGGAAGTCTTTTCGCCGTGACTCCACACTCCTCTGAGACTCTGTCACCGGGGGTGGTTCTGCCTCCCGAAGAATATTATTCCCCACCGGAGGAGACTCTGCTTCCTAAAGAAGACCCCAAGTAACCCAAACGTGGAAAAGGTCTTGGTGGACGGCGTAGACCCGCGGGGTCAAATGCATGTCTGTAGACCAACAGTGGCTCCATAAACTTGTGGATCGGTTGAAAACACTCTTGTGGTCGGTTCGCACCGGCAACAACGTGCCAAAAGTCATCAATGAGGCCACGTTAATTTGTCAGCGGTTGCTCACTAACAATATTATGGACCCGGAGAAGTTTCGCGCGTTAACACAAGAACTTTTTGAAGACATCGATGATATATATGATGAACGAAGTTCTTACACCGATAATGAGTTCTGATACGCTTCGTGTCCCCGAGAAATCACTACCGTAATGCAGCGTCTCTTTGCATATACAATCCCGAGCGTCACCCAAATGATTACAATCTCGTCAACGAAGTCAGAATTTCACGTGGTTTTTCTAGCGCCAATTGCCTTGGAGGAAGGGACGTGTAACACCCATTCGTGTTATCAACATGAGAAAACCCGTGTAGGCGACATATTACGGAAATGGCTTTGGTGATGTCGTCCGGGGATTATTCACAGGAGCGCCAAAGGTGTTGGCGGGCCTGGTCTCGAGCTCAGCACCCATCGCTAAACAAGTTGCAATGCGAGTCGTTGACAGCATCAAAAGCGCTGCTGCGGATCGGCTGAAATATATGGGATTGTAGGCGGTTCAATCAAGTCGAGATCGACTACAACGATTAGCGACTAGGAGAGTTTCACTCCCGTTCACAGCAACAATGCCAGCCCCGATTAGTAAAATTGTCAATGAAGCTGCTCAACGACGTCTGGCTGAGTTGGCATACGCCAATACCGATTCGATGATTGCAAATCTGGCAATGGGGAGCGGCCACAAAAGATATTAGACGAAACCGATAACGTATAAACGATGGCTCTATTCAAAGATGTATCCGATCCCGCGTTGGACATGGACGCGCCTGTGTTGCGACATCGAAGCATATCATTATTATTCGTACCGAGCTAGGGTCCCCAATGAACGTGGGCGAATAGAATTACAAGTACAGGACACATCTAGATATTTTCTCCCGTGTGAGGCCTTCTTGTAAATTGAGGCAAAACTTACGTGACAACGGTAGCAATTACGACAACAAAACCAAGGTTGGATTTGTCGACAACGGCATCATGGCGTTGTTCAACAGCGCACGATATCTCATCCACGGAAAGGAAATCGAAGCTTGTTTGGACAACGTTGACGGTGCCACGACGATATTGGGATTCACCAGATACAGCGACGATTGTGCGAGATCCGCTAGCCCAACTATGACGTGTATCAAGGATGCAGCCAACTGTACAGACCATACCCAGCATATCATTCGCCAACTTGCGCAGGATGTTGTCCTTGGCTCGCTAGCAGCTGGTATGCCCGCCAGACCTGGTGTTGGCGGTGTCCCTATACTATATCCAAACCCGAATTTTAACCTTGGATTTGCGACGCGTTGAGGACAACTTCGCAGAAACGAATTGTTATTTTCCTGTCCGATTCCCTTTAGTCATATATTTTGGTTTTGCAGAGATGTCTGCAAGGTTATTTTTGGAGCCAAACACACAGTCATGTTAAGCCGAAAGGATGACGACAATTATGCAATTTGGCGTGATGTTGGTGCCGCTGCTGGTCAAGTGTTGTGGTCAAAATTGATATTGTGGATGCCTGTGATAACCCTATCATTGGCCACAGAAGCGCGTTTATTGTCATATATGGAGTCTGGATGTACGTCAACATTTTCGTTTCTCGCGCTCACCACAGACCCGATACAAAGCGGCGTTCAGGGGCAGTTTTCATGACAATTAAGTACCCAACAAGGTATCAGCGCACCGAGATACGTGTTCGTGGCGTTTCAAAATATGAATCGATTGGCCGACGAGCAAGCCGGTAGCGTAATGATATAATGCCATTGAGGAGTGTCTGAAGTTTCTCTGCGGTTAAGCGGTCATCAGTAACCCTCCGAAGTAATTGTGCTCGATTGCGAAGCCAATAACAAGTTATGTTCGTACATGCCCCGGATTAAAACATCGACACAGGTCTGCAGATTTCCCAGCATGAGTTCACTACGTTGTACCAGATTTATTACTTTTCGTTGCAATACCTGGACCTGTTTAGGCAGTCCATGGTCGACATGCACTTTAATGCACGTGTTAATCCGGCTGGTGCCACTTACAGATGTGTGGCTGTGATACTCTCCGACATGACTGTTGTTGGAGGGCTCAGGTGGCCGAATGAGGGTCATTGACACGCCTGTGGAAAATTCATAGTGCTTTCTCAAAATCGTAGTGGGTAATTAAACCTGTAACGTTTTTAAATAAAATGTCGCACCAGCGTAAACCTGTCACGTTGAGCCGAGGTCAACTCGAAAAGATCTCAGCCGCGATGAGAAAACAAACCGGAGTTCATTTGAAACTTTTCTCGAACAAGTTATCCGGGAAAGCCCCACTGATGTTGATACCGACGCAGGCGCAACAGTTTGAAGCAGCCAAACGTCAACGTCGAGGAATAACTCTTATGTTATCAGCTACCGGGGGTCGCCACGATGAAACACGACGGCGGAATATTTCCATTCTCGCGGCCATTCCAGCGCTGATGGCGGCCGCAACTTCTTCCTTTGCAAAAGCAGCTGCATTAAGGGCCGTCGGTCCCGCATCTGGAATGGCTCTGAAAAAGGCTGTGGAAGGCCGCATGGCGTCTCTGTGCCGCATAGCGCCTTCAAAAAAGAAAAAAAATGAAAAGGTCTTAGATTATCCGGACGGACTTGGGACCAAGGTTTTCGGCTGTGGTCTAGCAGTTGACGGCCACGAAAGCGAAGCGTCTCGGGCGTCCATGGACTAATTTTGATTTACTCGCTACGACATTTCAGAGGGGTCTTTAGGCGGGATGAACTTGTGTCAATGATCCCCCACACGTGGGAAACCGGAATCGTTAGCCTGAATTCATCAACAGAACCTGTAATTCACTGGGTCGCATACGCGTACGCCTCGAAATCTTTTGTATTTTGACTCCTACGGGCTTGCACCGCCACGTGAAGTCGTTGATTATGTACGTGGTGGTTTCGCCACTGAACGACAAAGTCGTCTATCGCTGCTGTTTCAAACACGAACATATTGTCCAATGCATTTGCAGGAAGCCCTACTCCGCAAACTCTTGTCGATTTTGTGTTGTCACTTAGAAGCAACGTTGGAAAGTATATACGAAATGCCAGTTGACATTTACGGACGATCACGAGCGCGCCAACGATGAGACTCCGATGTGGATTTAACCAGGTTGGCAAGCAAAGCTGATTTGGTCGAGTTGAGCAACCGGGTTGTTGCTGGCGTCGACCCAAACGAGCTTGTGATTTTTCAGGATCGAACTGAAAAACTGCAAACGTCCAACATGGACATCAACGACATTGGTTTGAAGCCACGAGGAGCCGAAATCACTGAGAACGAGGGAATCATTGACTTGGGTGTGTCTGATGCGTTTATCAAAATTATGTCGACGATGCTGATACTGTGACGAAACAATACGTGGAAGTTAAGGCCGTCCAGGTGCTATCGGCCCTACCGTCACCAATACGCATAGTAAATTCATTGGGCGTATTCAGGGGAATATTAAACAGCGAAGGAGAAGAAAAACACAATCACATAGCAAATGGCCGACTTGTTTTCACTACTGTCGGGGATGGTATTGACAAGCCCAAATCATAGATCTTAAAGGTGCGCGCGTCCGGATTGTTATTGTTTATCTTAACCGGATATAGAGGCAGGTGAGGTACAATGGCAATATTGACAAATGATCGTTTTCATTATCGCCGAAGATAAAATTCAGCTCGAAGGAGTCAACATGTATCCAAACGGGTACTTAACCATCTTTGGCGTCTGTGTTTAAGACTTATCTCTACATGTACGTGATGGATTTCTGAACAACCACGCGATGACAATCTTGCGGAATTTACTGACTGGGTGTTGGATCAGCTGGTAGGGGATGCCAACATCGATGGCGATTTTGTTCCACTCGTCGACAAATACCTGCGTCAGAGTGGCGTTAACCAACCCTCATATACACACACTGAAATATAATTTTGCTAAGGGCCAAGTAGAAATCGACCATTGGGACCACTCTGGTGTGTCAATACCAAGTCAAGGTCAGCTGGAATCATCACATTAGCACGCTAAAACGCACGGTCGCTGACTACGCCGGTAGTCGTGAAAACATCCAGGGATTGTTTCTACAACGGTGAAGTAATATTCATCGATAAGTCCACCGCGATAAAATTCTCCGACAATTATATCAATCCAACATTAACTCGACCGGCGATAGAAAGACCCAGACTACTTTTCAACAAAGACGGTCTTGTCCCTGTAACAGTTCTTGGACGAAAACTAGAACAATCGTTGAAGAGACAAAGCAAAGGTGTAATCGATGTATTTCTAGACGAATGTGGCAGCATGCAAACAATCGCCGGAGACATAAATATTCCCGGGAAAATATTTTCTATGATTGCATGACAGGTGTACCAGTGAAGAAAACTAATTGGCTAGAAGTGCGTGTGCGTTTTGCACCTGAACAAGGCCAGCCTGTAGAGCAATTATACTTCGCGGTGACAATATTAATAGAAGAACTGTATTGAACCCTCAAAGTTACCGACGCGATAAAATAATTGAAGCAGAACAGCAGCTGCGATATGAAATCACAAAGAAAACTGTTATACCGGCAAAATATAAACGCGTGTGTTGTCGTAGATGAAATTAGTGCACTCGCCGCGGCAACAACCGTTGGCCAAGGTGTGGCGGAAATTCCGACTACGGCAACTATCATAGGTACACTAATTGGATTTGTTGTCGGAGATATATCTTTAGCAACTTTAGTGTCTGGCGGCGCTGGAAAAATAATTTCGTTACGCTTGCATAAACGAATACGTGTCTATTTTGAAATTCTCGCGGCGGCACAAAGTAGTATTAGCACAATTACCAACCTGTACTTTGTGGCCACTGATGATAAAACGATTACCACAGCCGAGTTCGAGACGGTGCTGGCCGAAACGGAAAACTTCCGACAACTCCGCGCACAGATACGAAACCCGAAAGAGGTAATTGATTGGCATCAAGTAAAAATCGAGTAAATCTGTCGCTGTCGTGAGAGGCGAAGCCACCAAGGTCCATCTGGTCTGGACGAGTTAACCGTGGTCTGAAACCTGATCACTATCCCCCTTCGGGCGGAGCGGTCTCGGATCCCTGTTTGTGTGCCTATGGGGATTCATCACGCGGCCGGGGAATGGGGGGTTCTGGAGGGGTTAATCCTGATCAGTAACCGGTCATGAGAACCTTTGGACAATCGCGGTCTCGGACCTCTGTTTGTTGCCCACGGGGATTCGTTCAGAACCAACGGGGATGCATCACAGATGCATGGGAGTTTGTAAAAATGGAAAAGTCATGGGGTTCTGGAGTGGTCAACAGTAATCAGTACTACAAATCCAAAATTCCTATTATGATACTACTCATTGGGACCATATTTGTATAAGATCATCGCTTTTACTGTTATTAGCTCTCAAGATATCTAAGTCTAATGAAAAACTGATAGCACAGTGATCATAACGAGGGCTCAGAGAACTCGCTGTAAAAGTATAATATAAGAAAATAACATAATCGATCAACTTCAGCCCCTATTGTTTATACATGGGAATTCACCAACACATGTATCTTAACCAACACGGCCGTTACAAAGGTCAAGTAGAGGCATTGCGTGTTCATTAACCTATGCACTATCACGCAATGCACGAGGCATAAAATAATGTGCTGTATAGTCGTCTGGAAGTGGTATACTGACATTATCATCTGCCACAAAGCCCGGGGCAGTACGCGTTCCGGCGTTAAAGTCTCCATATTCTAAATACATGCATAGATTACTTTCTGAAGTATTGACCTGATTTATCGAACACGGTTGATTTAGTCGCATACTGACGACTAGAGCCGTCGGGTATTTCATAGTACAAATATAAATAAATATCATAATCAGTATGAAAATAGTTATATTTCAATCTGACACACAATAAAATCACCAAAATCTCTGTGAATAAATTCAGCTCCATTTGTAACAGTTTCTATAATAATGTATTATGTCCCTTTTAGGAATCCTATTCTTAATAACTCTATGTAGAGATAAATAACTTAAATTTTCAACACATGTTAGACAAAGTGTTTGAACATGTTTATGTGAATAAAAGGATTTGATTTTGTGGGGTTTAACGTCATTTTTCAGTACATGATATACATGGCGGCCAGTATATTTGTTGGAGGAAGAACCCTGGATGAACCACCGACCCATGGGAAGCTACTGGCAAGCTTTCACACATGCCTACGTTGGTCAAGCCGAAACTCGAACTCACGTGGACAGAGGTGAGATGTAAAGGAGAGCGCCTTAGACCACTCGCCCATCGCCCACCGCCCACACGTGAATGAAAGAATATCATTAGTGCCAACAATTTAAACTCTGGTCTTAAAATTTTTGGGCAATTTTGATAACTTGACCATATACATTACAAAGTACAATACGTAATGGAATTTTCTTCCTGTAGCCCTAGCGTGAATGCGCGTTTAATACATTTCTTCTTTCCGTTAACGTTGGTTCCGGACGTTGTGTGTTAGTTTTTGGCATTTCGCTGAGTACCTAATACTGGCCCGTTTGCCGCTACCTTCAGCTGATTTATACTGTTTTCATTACTTTTCTTCTTGACGCGATTTCCTTTGGGTAATCACGGTGAACTTGATATTGCGGTGTAATGTGTCCAAGCTGCTTAAAATCAGTTCAGTGTCTTCATATTCGCCGAAAGCAACAATTATTGACTTAGATTGAATCGGTTCATCAAATCCACGTGGCTTGTAACTCTTAACAAATGTGTGAGCTCGTAGAATGTAAATATGGTCAGGATCAAGGTCCAAATGTATTCTAATGAATTTCTGATCCAAATACATACAGCTTTTTCCACTTATCTCCGGAATACCTCAAAATATATTCAATTTACTCTCTTACAATATGACCTATAAACCAATTGATTTAATTTCCAGAAATGTTTACGTTCTGATTAATTACATTATTCTCAGCATGCAAGTCACGTACTGAGTTCCGTTGCGGATAAGATATTGCTCATGCATTCAAAGTGCACCAGCTTAGTTAACAGCTTAGTTAACTTTTGATTCATCCATATACTTAATAAGTATGTAATTCGGTAGTATTTGTATTCATAGACATAATGGTCCGATCTGTGTTATCTATTCGCTTTTTTATGAACAACTTGGCATTCTGTCAGCACGTGTCGCCATCTCAAAAAAAAAAAACGAAGAAAAAGAAAAAAAAACAATGGACTACTATCTGGCTTGAGATGTGAATTCACCAGACTCAATACGAAAGAGAACTCCGCCCACTAATCACATGATGCCTTTCAGTTGAAACCGACGACAAGCTTCAAGACAATTATAGCGACACGATATGAAACAACAACAAATTATAACGTATTACAAAATCGATAAGCACGCATTCATGTTTAACCATGCGAATGTGTGAACCCCGGTGCAACATATCCTGTCAAATATATATATATATATATATATATATATATATATATATATATATATATATATATATATATATATGCAATTGTTCTTCTAGGTGTGAATTCTGAAACGACTAATCGCCTTCAAATATTTAGGTCTGAATTTGTAATTGTCAGTTCTGTTAATCTCTCCGAATGGATGTCCTGTCTGTGTTCTTAGCCGCGATAATATGGATTTTTGTGCTAATATTTTGTAACAACAAGTGTTTCCAGATTGAGACCTGTCGTCACACGCTGTGAGCACGATACTTTGTTCTCGCAGGAGGTTTTCCGAATTACAAACTCTCGCTAGAAACAAAGAACCTGGAGTGTAAAACTTACGAACCACTTTATGTTGCAATAGAATCACCTGTTTGTACTAAATTGCCTAATTGCTCTTATTCCGTATAAATATTGTCCATCTGCTCGTCTCTAAGAGAAGATAACACACGGGCTGTCATTTACATTAGATGTTATATTTACATATAAACATAACAGTATAATTTTCATTAAACTTTAATTATAATGAATCATCTTACCTTTGATTATATCAGTAGCATATAAAACTACCGGTCCTGGAATAAAAGTTAGATACAAGGCTTAAAAAGTAATTCTGAGTCTTTCTACATGCAATTAGTAAGCTTGCAGAAAGCATCAAAATCTTATTGTAAGCCTTTTATCTACTCTTTAATCATGACCCAGGTAGTTTTATATACTACTATAGATTTGTCCCACACCATGAGTTAACTTAATCCGACTCTGGCCCAAGGTAATCATTATCGTCGTCAATACCTGATTCTCCAACATCATCATACTCATATAGTGACATAACAACTTCTCCAATTATCTTTTGTTACTTGCTTTTTAGGCAAAACAATGAATGATGCAATCTGAAGCTGGTATTGCGTCATACATGATATGAATTGCATCATGTTATTCCTAGAAGTCATGGATGATGCAATCATAACTAAGCTTACATCACTCTGCTGAAGAAATTGCCTTATATCAGCTCTACAAATCATATTGTCGTGCTCTCTTATTTGTCAGTGTTTGATTTTGCAAAGGGACACATTTCTGTTTAGCCAAAGGGAGCAGAGATGCCTCGTACTTGTGTGAATAATGCAGATAACTTCTGCTATGTTTGTGGAGAAGTGACTTTTGCATATGCTGCAACACTTGTGCAACAAATCTTCGCCAGTGGTTGAACAGGAAAAGGAAATCTATGCCTTTTGCAGTGCCAATGATTTGGAGAGAGCCAACAGATCATATCAGCAATTGTTACTTCTGCGTGGTGCCTCCAGTTGGGAAAGACGTGTCAAAGAAGAAAAAGTGGACTGTCCATTATCCAAACATTCCGTCATCTATACGCCCAGTATTCCACGGAGAGGGACTGCCGGTTCCTGATGCACCAGAATCATTCTCACTTGAGTCAGACGAGGAAAAGGAAAAGGATGAAACTTCTAGTCCTGAACCATCAATGTCACATGACCCATATTTTCTCGCATCCTCCTCCTCTGAACCACACCTCATAACACAAGGTGAACTGAATGACCTTGTCAGGGATTTGGAACTACCCAAGAGTAAGGCAGAGCTGTTGGGCTCCAGACAACATCAGTGGAATCTCCTAGCAGGTGATGTTAGGGTTTCCATGTTCCGTGCCCGTCAAAAGGATCTTGTCCCATTCTTCTTCATGGAAGGTGATCTTGTAGCCTGCAACAACATCGATGGTGTGATGGCAGCCCTCAACATCGTTCATGATCCAGATGAGTGGAGGCTGTTCATTGATTCATCGAAGACGAGACTTAAAGCTGTTTTGCTGCATAATGGCAGTGTTTTGCCATCGATTTCAGTTGGTCATGCAGTCCAATTGAAGGAAACCTATGAAAACATGAAACAACTTTTGAGGTGCATAAACTATGACCAACATCAGTGGCAGCTTTGTGGCGATTTCAAGGTTCTTGCTCTCTTGCTTGGTCTGCAGACTGGATACACAAAGTACTGCTGTTTTCTCTGCGAATGGGATAGTCGTGCAATAGATTCCCACTACATCAAGAGAGATTGGCCACTCCAACAGTCATTGGAGCCTGGGATGAAAAGTGTTCAGCATCCACCACTTGTTGAATCAAGGAAGATTTTGTTACCACCCTTGCACATCAAGCTAGGTCTGATGAAGAACTTTGTCAAGGCCATGGACTAAACACAAGCAGCTTTCAAGTACCTCCGTGGAAAATGCCCAGGGTTAAGTGAAGCTAAGATAAAGGAAGGTGTCTTTGTTGGTCCTCAGATTATTGAAGTTCTTCGAGATGATGCATTTGCTTTGTAATTATCTTCGTATTGGCCTGGTCTTAACGGCAATATATCAGACAACATGTTGTCAGTTATTTTAAATTGCTTTATTGAGTCATCCATGTTCTAACTCGTTCCTCTCAAATAAGATCTTATCTCGTTCATTAATTTGTTGTAGGTTATAAATGCCAGTTTACAAACTGATTTTTTTTCTTCAAATTTTTAGACTCTACTCGTTTTAGCACAACGCTTAAGGTGATACCTACACCAGAAATAATTAACAAAAATGGGTTTAACATAGCACCTCCTGTTGCACGCCCACTCCCTGTTAGCAACATGGGTCCGTAAGAAAATTAACTTTAGCAATTTACCATAATATTTAGAGGCTTTTTTAGTACAGAATGATTTCTGTTGTAATACGGGATTTGTTTTTTTCTTTCAGACAAAGGTATGTTTGGCGATATGTGGTTGAAATCTAGTGTATTTTTCTTAACATCATTATTATTTTCTTAACACAAAAACATTAAACGTGTTGGCCACCTCTTTTATTGTAGCATAAAAATCAGCGTTTTCGGGCTTATCAAGGAAATCTTCGTATTTTGTGAAAATCTCTGAATCTTTGTCGGCAAGTTGTTTTTCTTTTTCTTCTGTAACAGCAAACTCTGCAATATGGCCTAGCTCTGCCGGTATTTAGTCTTTATCAATATCGTTAATCCTTTCTATTGTTTCATATGCATCAATAAACGTTACAGCATCTTTAACATAATTTATCAGTAAAGTATTTGTGCAAGATAACGTACGCCGCAGCAAACTTACCATTAGTTTCCACATTAGCTTCATCTACAATTGGTTCATGAACAACTGGTTTTTTTTTCTCTTATGGGGGCCAAAAATGCGCTGTTTTCAACTTTATTCAAAAATTCTCTATATTCGTTAAATAAAGGTGATTGTGGATTCCTATATATTCTTCGTTCCTCACTGGTTATTGGTGTCATATTTACATCAGGGTCCCTTAGATTAACTATTTGTGATGCATCTGTAACACTAGATATTTTTGGTAATTTTTGTAAATGGTTATATATGTTAAGGCTCTTTATATAGCAGATGATGATACTTGTATACTCTCAAAATGCTTATTTAAAATTGAATATGCATCATCAAATTTACCTGCATCAACATAATAATCATCATCATTAAAAACATCAGTTTTTATAACTTCAGCCTGCTTACTTACGGCGTCTAATAAACGAACGTTTTCATCTTTATATAAAAATTCTCTGTATTTTTCAAAATAATCTGACTGTGTGTCTACTAACTGTTCTTTTTCTCTTGGCAAAAACAAAACTTGATCTGGCCAAGCGTATTTTGTTATATGCGATGGTTTTGAAATATTAGCTATACCAGGAACATTTATATGATCATCTATAAACTTTAAAGCACTTTTTACAATACCAGGTTTTACTCTTTTATTACCACATGTCTATACACAACTGCATATGCGCTAGCAAACGTGCCAGCGTTTTCAACTATATGTTCGCCTGAATATGCATTTAGCTCTATATCATTAGTAACAACTCTGTTAGGTAGTAGTATTACTTCAAATCTTAGTTCTGAATTAGGAAGTATATTGCTAACTAATATTGCACCAAAGTATTCGTTAAATGCTTTAACGAAGTTATTTGAAAACAAATCTATAATCCAGTATAAAAATCTATTTAATTTCATAATATTTACTAAATTTTCCTGTTCTTTGTTGATAGTATTATCATATTCCCATGTAATACTCGTGTTAATACTGTTAGAAGTGGTAATGTGTTTTAACTAGCTCAGCATTTGTGCTTCAATATTTTCTGTTTAAATTTGTTTTTACTACTTCATATGCCTCATAGTATTGCGCCATCGTGTATATGTTGTAAAGTTTATTTTGTTCATAATATAACTAAATAGCACAAAAACAGATGTTGAGAGAATGTCTCTATCACCCATTTCTTTGTGGAGTTCCAATATTGTATCAGTATCAACAAAATGCAGACCAATATCTCGATGAAGCCTTCGTGTTGCAAACTTTCCACGTAATTCTCTTTTTATGTCATCCTGCTTATCAGTGCAGACATGCTCGTCCTTGTGTTCTTTTCCAGCATCTTTACTCTTTTGTATTACTCTACACTGAAAAATATTTTGTATTGTTTCATTATCAAGCTCGGTAATAATATTATGTAAAACATTTTCAAGTTCGTCTTTTAACCTGTTGCTTCCTTTTTTGTTGCAAAATTTAAGCATTATATAGTATTTATTTATTTTTTCGATCAGTTCATTAGCTCTCACTGCGCTAACAAAAATATCGTTTTTTTCCACCTTATTATTTGTTTCTTTTGTAGCTTGTTTTAAAGCATATAACTTTTCTATAGCATCCTTTTGCAGTTGTCTGGCGTCTGCTGCAATAACTGGCTTGTATGATTTATCAAAAACAAGACTATAAAATTCTCTACAAGTATCAATAAAGTCTGCCATTATTTATCTTGTACTCACAAAATTTATAACTGATCATCTAGAGTAAAAATCTGAAAACAAGTTAAACCAGGATTTGGTTCTTCTGAGTTTATACACCATAACCTAAACCATTTGTATTTTGTTGTTGCGATTGGTGTTGTCAGTGAAAATTCTTGTGTTACCGAATCAATATATGTTGGACTTACCGCGCTGTACAACGTAACCTAATTTATGTTATCGGTTTATCCTTGTAATCTCCAGTTGTATACTCATTTGATACCAAAACTTGATCTTCCACGCAAAGCAAATTTCCAAATCAAAATTGAGCTTGGACACTCAGTTTTTATCCAGAAATTACTATTTTGTCCATAAGATGCACATTCATATGTTCTTGTTGTTCCTGTTAAGTGCCACGAGAACGCATAAAAAGCATTAAAACCAGGATATAAATGAAGAAGCGCTTGCAATAAACCCAGACCTATTTGGGGAATCTTCAGTTAGTGATGGAATAAAACCAACATTGTTTTTTATTCGTTTTACTCCACCTACCGATATAGAGTCAACATAAGTTTTATTGGCCAAATCCTCTCCAGCTGTTGGAGTTGCTGTTGTTTTTACTCTATTAGCACCAATATTGAGATAGCCTGTCATTGTGTCTCCGTATTTTCCGACACTCGAAGACATAACGCTTAGTAAATTTGAATAAGGAACAGCATCACCTGCAGCTACTGGTGCTGGAATATTAATTATTTTATTGTTTGCCATGTCAAGATAACCAGACATAGCGCCACCTGTTTTGCTTACCGCGTAACCCTGTAGCAGCTTATAGCTTACTGCATATGTTAAATCCCCAGAAGCTGTTTGAGATAAACCTTCTAATTACTATATTGTTCATGTTGATTGAGCCGTTCATGGTAAAACCATCAAGCGGAGCATAAGCTGTCAGCGCTGTTGTAACCTGTCCATAGCTTGTAGCATCATTTGTTGCAGGAGGAAAATTTGTTGGAAGACCTGTTATCTTTCCTCCACTTGTAAATGACAACGTGCCAGATACTATGTCTCCACTTTTGTTCATTTTGAGAGAATTTAGTGTGCTTAGCTGCTGTTAACTTACTGCTTGTGATAGATTACCATCTGGCAGCCGATATGTTGTTTCCAAGTTGGTGATTTTTTTCCTGCCATATTAAGGTTACCTGTCAATGAGTCACCATTGCTTTTTACATAAACTCCACTAGCAACAGTTTCACTTGATCCGTCTACGGTTAACGTTCCAAACTTTGTAAAACAACTCATTATTATATATTTTTGTATAAAAATATACATAATGAATATTTTAAACTTTGACACAGAAAATGTGATTAATCACCAATACAATTTTAAGGTACCAAATTGCCATTACTTAATTGTTGGTCGAACAGGGTCAGGTAAAATCTTTTGATGAATCTGATTCTTAATGGTGGATTTAACTACGACAAGGTTTATATTTACACAATAAACCCACAGCAAGATAAATAAGAACTGCTACAGAAATAAAGTGACAAAATGAAATCAGAGTTTGGTGCTTGCGATGACTTTTTTGTTATTCTCGAGGCTGACCAAGTAACACCAGTTTCCGAACTTCCTTCAACAGAAGATAAAATAGTAGTTTTTGATGACATTCCTCCGGAACACAGGAAAATGGAAAAAATTAAGTCATATTTTTCTTTATCACGAAACAAGCGCTGTGATTCAATTTATCTTGCACAAGGAATTTATAAGAACAGCAAAAATTGTTTTTAATAAAAACACTAAGTGATTTTGAAATTAAACATTTATCGGATCTTCCTTCACTTGTTACTTTTAGGAAGTGGGATGGTATGAAACAATGATTTTTTTCGAAAAAATGGTTTTACTGATTCAAAGAGATAGTAATTTGGAGCAAAAATCTACTTTTGATTTTACTTTTGAAAAAGCGAATAATATTCGTGATGCTTTTATTGCTAATGCTTTTTATGAAACTGGCAATAAATATCTTCACAAAGACTACACAATTTCTTTTAAGACTCTATTAAAATATACAGCTAAAAACAGATAGGTAAGCCTTTAAAACATTTTACAGGTAGCGGCATAAAAATATACAAATCACAAGACGAGATTATCGACAGGCTATTGTTGTTGATATCATCAATAGAAGCTGGCAATACCGGAACAGAAATTGATAACGAAATTGTTGAGATTCTAGATCACCTAAGAGCCGACGGTGAATTGTCAAACAAAGAATATACTATTCTTCACGACGACCTTGTTGCGTCTAAATAGTTTTTTTTTATCTAATAAAAAATATAATATGCTATCAACAACTCTGTTACATGACTCAAAACAAACAAAAAGCAATAGCGCAAATTTTTCTGTAACTTATAAACCACCAATACAACTAGACCCAGACTCGCAATATGAAGTTGGTTTAATTTCAGCCACAATGTGGTCGTCAATTTTTAATGTGAGGGCTGATGTTAATGATGATTTTACTTATAAAGGAACAACAGGCGTTTGGTTAACTTTAAGATAACCCCAAGGGCCTACAATGTAACAGATCTTAATTCCGTCATTCGATTTAAAATAGCAGAGCAAGAACAAGACAAATAAAACTTTGTTCTTGCGCCTAATTATAATACGCTGTGGGCTGATATCACACTAAAAATTAATTTTATTGCATATTTTCCAAAACAAACTACAATTTGGGTCCTTGCTTGGATTTAATAAAGCACAATACGGATCAACAGTGAGTTTGTCGGTTATCTATGAAAGCCCAGTAAACATTACCGATGTTAGCACAATATTGATAAATTGCTCAATCGCAGAGGGCTCGTTTACAGCACAAGGAGGCAGAGGCCAAACTATATATTCCTTTAGTCCTAATGTTCCTCCTGGTTCCTTGCTTCAGATACAGCCGCGGCAAATAATATATTAATCAGTTGGTCTTGAAAACCAGATACCCAAGTATTACAATGATATTAACAAACCAGTCTGGGAAACAAATTGATTTAAACGATTAACAAGTAACTTGTTATCTTCATTTACGAAAGATTGTGTATTCTCAATAATATAATAAAATGAAGCTACGCAGAGTTTACAGAAAAACAATTGTTGGTGGATTTAACTTTAGTGGAATATTTAAATCGGCCGCTAAAACATTGGCTAATGCTGTATCAACAGTTGCTCCAAAAGTTATTTCAACGATAAAAGACATTGTACCAAAAGCCGTTTCAGCAGCAGCAACAGGTGCTGTGTCAGTAGCTGGAACTTCTGCTGCTCAGGCACTAATTAATAAGATAAGAGGTCCGACACCAACAACGGCAGAGATAAAGGAAGTAATTAAAGAAATAGCTTCTTCAAAAGAAACCGCATACGCAATGGTGGCCACAACAACAAAAAAACTGTTGTCGCCGCGCGGTGAATAAATAATACAAAAATTAATTGATAAAATAAAAACACCTGTTGTTGCAACTCCTGTTAAACGTGCTGTTGCTCCTGTTCAGAGTTAAACATCACCTGCACTATTTTAATTTTGTCTAAACAAAATGATAAATAATGTAAATCACAGAGTTTTTAAAACTTAATGAACCAATAGATGTTGATGATACTACAACGGAGTTTGAGTATGTTGAGTATCTTGATGAAAATTCCAACGAACAAGATAAAGATGTCCAGAGAACAATTAACACAGAAGATATTTATCTGCTGCCCCACAAAGCTTTTATTGAAGTTAGTGGAAGATTGATGACTGCCGCTAATCCAGAGGTTGAATTTGCGGCTGGTACTGAAATATCACTTGAAAATAATGGTTGGAGCTTGTTTAATAGTGCACGTTACCAACTTGCCAATCAAACGATAGAAGACATTTCGTTGCATCTACCAATTGATAGCACAATACTTAACATTGTTTCATTTAGCGAAGACTACTCGAGGAGCATTGGCACTGACATGTTATGGTTTAAGGACACTGGAACAGGCGAGGCGGTTTCATGTTAGTTTAGAACAGTCGCTGCTACTTATGCTGATGCCGCTTATGGCACACTTCTTGTAACAGGATTAAGAAATGCTTTTGCAAATTTACGAAGATCGACATACAACGAATGTTATGCAAAGATACGTGCAATTATAGACGCTGGTGCTACCATAACAATGTTTCTTCCACTTAGCTCTATCTATGGATTTTGTAGAGATGTTAAAACGGTTTTTAGAGGCGTAAAGCACACAATTATCCTGAACAGGTCAACCCCAGGTGACTACATTTTAAGAGCTGGTGGTAATGATGGTCAGTTTGTAATCAGCAATCTCTCGCTTTGGATGCCAAAGGTTATTCCATCACTAACAAAACAACTTGAACTTGATAGCGCTCTTACCACATTCACAAGAAAACTTTATTTTGAACAAAATAAGATCTACAGAATGACTATTAATGCTGGAACAACACGTTATTCGCGGAGAATGACAAGCGCTCCAAGTGAGCAGTTGCCGAAACATATTTATATTGTGTTTCAGAAGCAAATAAGAGACAATAATCAAACAGAAAACGGTAGAGTATTTGATAACATGGACGTTAACAGAATCAACGTGAGAATAAACCCAAGACAGTATCCTGACAGACAACTACAGTGCGATTTTAACGGAGCCACAAGAAACGTTTCTCTTGCTTATATGATGCTAATGGAAGCCATGCAAAAATACCAAGACACATATACTGATGCACAAATCAACATTGAGGTGTTTAGATCGCTTTATCCAAATTTCATTTTGATGTTTCAAAACACTCAGAACGTCTTGCAAATTCTCCTGCTGAAGTTGAGGTTTTGTGGAATCTTGGCAATAATTATACTGCTGCCGCCCCTGCTGTTTACGCTGGTGTTGCTTATCATGTTTATGCGCTAATTACTTCAGATAGATATTTGATTTTAGAAGCGATTAGTGGAAAAATGTCAATTCAGATTTAATTTTGTCTAACAATACAATATAATGAGTTACGTACAATCCGAAATAAACTTGTCTCAAGGTCAGATTAAAAAAACTACTAAGCGCTGTTGCATCTCGTAAAGAGGTATCGTTAAAAGTTAAAACAAAAAAAAAGACGGATCACCAACAAAGATTTTGCTAACGAAAACACAAGAATAAAAGGTTGTAAAGGGTGTTCCATTTGTTTTAAACCTTTCGCAATCACAAATAACTGCTCTTGCTAGATCTGGCGGGTCAATTGGAAGTACTTTGGTTTCCTTGGAAAAAACGTTTCTACCAAAAGTATTACCTGTGCTTGGGAAGCTTGGTATTTCCTTTGCAAAGGGGGCGATTGAAGAAGGCGGAAGAAGAGCCGTAAGTGGTAGCAGAGTAAGACGACGTAGAGAAAAAACGTATGGTGCTGCTATAGCACTCTCAAATTAAATAAAAGTGTTAGCAAAAGAAGCATTATTAGAACTAGCTACAAGATTTAAACCTCTGACTGAAACCCGTGTTGGAAACGGAATCAAACAAACCATGTAATATAATTATGTAACAACAAATAATAGTAATGCCACCAAAAAAGAAAACTACAAGAAAAAAAAGTCAACAAAAAAAGTGTATGTGTTCAGCAAAAACCGTAGCAAAGACTGTAAAAACAAAATGCGGCAAAGACTGTAGAAAAGCAAGGAGGGTTTATAGTACCACATCTGGCGGGATGGCAGGAACACTACTTCCTTGTTTGCTGGAAATAGGAAGATGGCTAACACTGCCTGGAACACGCCGCTAGGACTACATCCTAGTGTTGCTGGTCATAGCCCAGCGTCGCTAAACATTAAACCACTCAGTAATTTTGAAATCCATAACGCGTTAAGCAACATAAAAATTTTTAACGCAGTTTATTCAAAAGACCAACTTCCATCAAAGGCTTCTAAAGGATCTTGTTGTGTAATTAATATAATAATTTCGTGACGTCTCTGAAACACATTGTGTTGCTGTTTACGACAACTTTTATTTTGATTCTTTTGGGCTACCACCTTGCGATAATATCAGGCGATATGTGGGTAAAAACATAAATTACTCATCAAATCAGATACAACCTTCAGGGACAATGGCGTGTGGATATTATTATGTAATGTTTATAAGACATATGGCGACTCAACGAACCAGCAAAAAATCTTTTTAAAATTTTATTACACAATTTGAATCTACACCATCATTGGTCAAAGATTTTATAGCGTACGCGTCTACGGTAACAAATTAAATTTTTTATATAACATGGAATATAACATAAACACATACTGTCTAGCTTGTAAAACCAGAACACCTAATAATAATGAAATAATCGTTACAACAAATAATAATAGAAAAGTGATGAAAAGGGTATGTTCGATTTGCAAAAGAAAAAAGAGTGTATTTATATAAAAAAATAAACCAATCACCGGAGAATCACTAATCGCTGGTAATGTAATTGTTGTAAAGCCAGATTCGCCATGTTAGGATATACGTATTTATTTTGTGTAAAATCAAAAATAATAATGTGTAATTGTAATAAAGATTGTCATCTATGCGGATAGGGTAACAAGATAGTCACATATTGTAAACGATGTAATCACAGAAACATAGTAGGAGGTGCATTGGATATACACAAACTAATCTGGAAGGTGCCAAGATCCAAGGGAGGGGGGGCTGGACACTACCAGGACACAAGTACACAGGAGCATGGAACCCGCTTGAAGAACAATTAGATGCCAATGATCAAACGCTGCCAGGTCAAGAACCATATAAGCAAGTAGATGCAATTGCAGTGCGACATGATATCTGCTATAGAGATGATGCACCAACAGAGGTTGCGACAGGGTGATGTTAAACGAGTTGCGCGATATGAAACCAGAAAACATACAAGAAAGAATTGACAGAAGATTTGTCCAAGGAATTATTGGAGCAAATCACAAACTTGGAATAGGCGTTCCCCAGACATTCTTAGAATTTCTGCAACAACAAAAAAATATTTGAAAAGGGATATACCCTTAACTGGTCAGAGGAAATTTTTGTTGTAGATAAGGTATAATATCGAAAATCCCAGTTACTTACGCGCTAAAAGATCTCAACGGGGAACCAATAATAGGCTCGTTTTATGAACAAGGCTTAGCGCGAACAGCCCAAGATGTTTTTGTTATAGAAAAAGTAATCAAAAGGTCTGGCAATACAAGTCTGGTAAAATGGAGAGATTATTCTGATAAATTGAATTCGTGGGTCCCAACTGGTAGTATTACTCATCAAAAGTATTATCAAAAACTGGATGGTGTTGATACTCATCTTGCAGTGATAAATTTCTTAAACTGTTGTCGCTAGTTATTCCATTAATGTTGTAAACACGCTTTCCATAAGGGATAGCTAAAAAAAAAAAAAAATCTTCCCAAACAAATTCACATGAAAACATCTCTGATCAAGCAACCAGCTGGTGTCGTTCTGCCAAAGAAAAATTCATCACGTAAACATTTTATTATACCAAGTTTGTTTGCGGCAAAATAGTTGTAGATCCTGTGTTTATGAAGTTTATCTTGGCTATTTTTTTTCCTTATCACGCTCAGAAGACATTATATATTAATGCTTGCTCTAAAACAATAAAAAAAAATATTACTGTAAAATATATGTGATACTTAACTCAAATAAAAAAATATTTATTTTGGCATTTTCAAAGGTTTTTGCGTAAGCTGATTTGTTTTTACCATCTGCAACATCTTTAACTGATTGCGGATGAATACCAAAATACTTTAAGGCGGCAGATAGTGATGAAAATTCTTTTTGTTCATTATCAAACACCGATAACACAGATCGTTTTCCATATCGTTTACACAACCCAGTTCTTTTGCGCACACTATTTTCCTTGGCAGCAGATTCTAAATTATTCCGTGAACATTTACATAGATAAGCCACTATCATTTAAATTACCTAGTTCTTTTTTCCTATCTTGCTTCGTATGATCCCATATCGGTTTGCCTCATATAAATCAAATGTGGGGTGTGTTTGAAAACAATCGTGTTTAATTTTATTTGCGTTCATTATATAATTTTTTTTTTCAATTAAAGAAAATCATTTAAAGAATTTTTATTTATGAATAATGAACTCGAAAAAAATCATATGTTTATTTAGACATTACAAAAACTAATAATATGGAGACGAAAAAAAAAATTTTTTTTCATAAGACTAAATCCACAAAAAGCTCTTAAAGTCTAATAATTGGCGAAGCAAGCTCGCCAAGGTGATTTCGATAAACACGACAAATTAAAACTTGCGGCACCAAGTCTAAAGCGATATGACCATATCAGATTTCGTGATGTAATAAAAATATACCCAAAGAAGATTTGCTAAGCACAACAAAACCATTATCGGTTGTTGATTACAAGGCGACACAAAATTAATTCTGCTTTTGCCGGTTTTGATAGTACATGGAGTTTTGTTAATAACAGCAATATGTTTTTGTTAAATCTTGATATGATAGTAACGTCAGTTGTTTACATAGAACTTATAAAACATGAAGCCATTAGGATGGTGGTTCAATACCATGTTCAATTTACTAAATCAAATATTACGAACATAGTTCATGGAGAGGAAATATCCACTCCATATATATCAACTAAGCCAAAAATAATTCTTTGTGGATCTAACATAAAAGAAACCTTAAAAGTTGTTCAAGATGAAATTTGTAAAAAAAATAGACGAATACACAGAAGGTAGATCTGGATGGGTTTTACAAGAAATTACCGAAATAATTTTTCATACATCAAAATATACACCACTTAGAGGATCTTCTTACGTAGAGTTACCAAAAACAATAAATGATAAAAAGATCTGTATTAACGTGCAAAATAACGACAACAAGTGTTTTATGTGGGCTATTCTTTTTGCGTTGCATCCACCAAAAAATAACTCCTCTAAAACATCTTCTTATGAAAAAGACAAATCAAACTAAACTTTACCGGGATAGAGTTTCCTGTGAGCGAAAATCAAATTACCAAGTTTGAAAAGCAAAATAATATTTACGTAAATGTATTTGGGCTAGATGAAAAAAAAGCATCTGTATCCTAGATTGATTTCAGACCAGACATCACAATCCACAATAAATTTATTGTTGTATAAAAAAAATTACGTTTGGATTAAAAACTTGAATAGATTAGTTGGTAGCTAGTACAGCAAAAATAAACATAAAAAATATTTTTGTTATAGATGTCTACACGGTTGTACTACACAAGCGATTTTAGATAAAAAAAAGTAGAATATTGTAAAAATGTACAAAAAATTTCTTTGCCTGGCAACAAAGAAAAAATACTAGAATTTAAAAACGTTAACCACAAAATGAAAATTTCATTTATAATTTATGCCGGCTTCGAGTCGCTAATGAAACGAAACAACGATAACAATAATCGCTCGTTTAAAAAAAAAAATACATGATCATATTCCATGTAGCGCTGCTTACCGCGTCGTGTGTTCGGTTAATAAAAACCTTTCTGTGCATATAAAAATTTATAGTAGAGAAAATCCTGCGCGGTGGTTAGTAAAAATCCTGATAGCGGAGGTTGATAGAATCAATCAAATACTAAGTACAACAGCTCTTATGTTACCTCTCACAGAAGCAGAAAATATATCGTATAATAGCGCTACTACATGCTGGATATGTGAAAAAGCACTAGAACAAGATAGAGTAAGAGACCACTGTCATATCACAGAAAAGTATAGAAGGGCTTCTCATGACCTCTGTAACTTACATTTCAAACACCCAGATTTTATTCCTGTTGTCTTTCATAACCTACGTGGGTATGATGGTCATATAATTGTGGAAGCGTTTGGGGATCCAGAAATAATTGAGGCTACAAAAATAGGATCAAGCAACAAAATAAAATGCATCCCAAACAACATGGAAAAATATATGACCTTTTTCGCTTGGCAAGCTCAGGTTTATTGACAGCTGTCAGTTTATGAGAGTGCCGCTAGAAGAGTTCGTTAAGGGTTGCAACGTGTTTAACTCGCTAACTAGTCATTGGGGTGATTGTGTTGATTTGTTAAAACGCAAAGGAATTCATCCTTATGAATACATGAAGTACCAAATACAGTTTGATGAAACGGAGTTGCCTAGCAAAGAGGAGTTTTATAGCAAACTAACTTTGGAAGAAATAACCGATGATGAATATGTTTACGCCCACCGGATTTGGAATGAATTCGATTGCAAAACTCTTGGGGATTATCACGACATATATTTAAAAACCGTCGTGCTGTTGCTGGCAGGTGTATTTGAGGAATTCAGATCGATCTGTCTTAACCACTACCAACTAGACCCAGCTTGGTACGTTTCATCACCAGGATTAAGTTGGGACGCTGCATTAAAATTTACTAACGTTAAATTGGAACTGTTAACGGATCCGGTTTATGTACTGTTTTATTGAAAAAGGAACACGAGGAGGGATTTCAGTAATAACCGCAAAATACGCACGCAACAACAAATACTTAGACAACTATAACCCAGATGAAAAGTCGTCATATATAATTTGTCTTGAAAACATTAATATTTATGGTCATGCATTGAGCCAACCCTTACCACACAGAGATTTTAAATGGATTAGCGTAGATAAGTTTTTAAAAGAAACAAATAAACAAGTACCAGATGACGTTGGTTATTTTGTTGAAGTCGATTTGGATTATCTAGAAAAATTACACAACCTTCACAATGATTATCCATTTTGTGGTGATTCACTGTTGGTCCCTGATGAACTACTTTCTAATGAACAAATAGCGCAAAAACAAAAATATAACACAGGATCTAGCAGAGTAAAAAAAATTATTCCTAATCTAATGGGTTTAAACGCTATGTGTTACATAGTAAGGCGTTAAAACAAGCGGTGGATAATGGATTCATTTCAAGAAACGTTCATCGAGTACTAAAGTTTAAACAGTCGCCGTGGTTTAAAGATTATATCGATTTTAGTACAACAAAAAGAACGTTAGCGTCTAATGATTTTGAAAAAGACTTTTTTAATAATAGCGTGTACGGTAAGACCACGGAAAACATTAGAAATCGTATAGAAGTAGAAATAATCAACAATGAGGAGAGACGAAATAAAGTAATTGCCGACGACAAGTTTGTCTCAATGAAAATATTTAACGAAAACTTAGTTACCGTTCATAGAAGAAAAACAAATCTTGTTCTTAACAAACCAATTTATGTTGGTGCAGCTATACTTGATATATCAAAATATCTTATGTATGATTTCCATTACAATTTTATCAAGCAACGATATGATGAGGCTGAACTGTTGTTTACGGATACGAATAGTTTGTGTTACAAAATACACACCGATGACATCTACGCAGACATGTATGCGCACAAAGAGTTGTTTGAACTTTCTGATTACCCAGTTAGCAGTGGTTTCAAATGCAATGACAACAAAAAGGTAATAGGAAAGTTCAAAGACGAAACTAATTTTATTCCCGTAGCGGAGTTCATTGGGTTACGCAGCAAAATGTATTGTCTGACACTGGATAACGAAAACCTTAAAAAACGCGCAAAGTGAATAAAATAGAGTGTAGTTTAAAAAGTATTAACACGCAATGACTATAAGGAGGCGTTAATGGTAAAAGCATCGCGAGTTGTAATGACGGTGTTTAGATCAAACCGACACAAGATACAAACTGATGTCGTCAACAAAGTTGGTTTATGTCATTTTGATGACAAGCGATACTGTTCTGATGGAATAAATACGTTTGCGCACGGACATATTTTAACTAAAAACACGCTGAACAATATTGATTTGTATATAGAGTCGCTGGGATTATTATAATTTTTCAATTAAAAATTTTATATTTAGTTAAGTATAATGACCAACATTAATAATAATACCACTCAACAAAAAGTAAATGAAATGTACATTGGTCAAAATGGGGGGAAAAAACCAAAGTTGCCTTTTATTTAAAAAGAAGAAAAGAAAATATATTTGATATTTTTGAAAACTTAGGAAGTAAATTTTGTGATAACACTGAAAATTATTTCCAGTTCAACCAAGATGACCACGCAACTAATCCAGACAACGTTTACCCAATTAACAAACGGGGATTGTTTAAAAAAGTAATGGATAAGTTGATGTGTTGGTATGAAACATTGATGATGTTTATCTAATCGCCAGCCCTAGCACCATACATGTTGGAGAATCAGTTATTGACGACGATAATGATTACCTTGAGCCAGAGTCGAACTAAGTCAACTCATGGTGTGGGACAAATCTATAGTAGTATAAACAACTACCTGGGTCATGATTAAAGAGTAGACACAAGGCTTACAATAAGATTTTGATGCTTTCTGCAAGCTTACTAATCGCACGTAGAAAGATTCAGAATTACTTTTTAAGCCTTGTATCTAACTTTTATTCCAGGACCGGTAGTTTTATATACTACTTATATCTTTCTCTGTTTGTGTGCAGAGAACGCTGACAAACGTAATTATACCAAGTAAAACATATACTAATCTAATTTTTCTCTAAACATTTCACATAACATACGTACGTACGTACGTACAGAACAGGAATTTATATGATGAGAAAGAACTGAATCATTGTAAGTAAGATAGAGTAGACATAATATAGAAAGTAAAATTGTGGTGGGAAATATTTCTATGTCAAGACTTAATTTAAACTTAACCATTTTAAATGATCCAGCTGATAAATAAGAACAATTTCCAACGAGAAAAAAAAAAATTGGTTTCGAACCAGAGTACCTTGATAGGATTTTCAGGAAGCGAAGGATTATAATCACTCGACATTGTCACCTGCAGGCAGGTTATTGTTGCAATATATACAAAAATTATGTAAATTAGTTACTGGCCTCTAGGCGTGGTCTTGAATGTGCTCTCAGACCCCTCACGTGCGCAGGAAAACCTTTTTTGATAACCTCGCTCGATTTGCCTGTACACGTGCCGGGTCTGTAAGCACTTCAAGACCCACGAATCAACAGGTGACTTCTGGAGAGACATTCCAAAAGAAAAGGGGAGTTCGGAAACGATTTTGATGAAACATTTAATGTTTAAAGTCTCAATTCATGTCAAAATTCACGAAGGTAATTTTAAATTATAAGTCGCAATAAGTAAAGAGTGGAAATTGATTTAGGTGGAGAAACCGTCACAATCTGTGGTTTCGTCGTTTCTCCATATCCGAAGATCTCAAGTCGATTTTTTTGATATCCACTCTGTTCAGATAACTTTTAGCCCAGATTTTCTTTGTCCGCACAGGCAGTCAAACTTTGCACACGTCTCAGTGGCTGAGTTGCCTGATCGGCCACACACACACACACGCACATACATAGACGCTTTTACCAATTGCTGTATGAATATACAATAAAAAGAAAAAAGAAAACAAAAAGGAATTAGAAGTTTCTACCTGTAGATATCGATATCGGCAAAGTTATATAAACCTCGCATGGTTTTGGACTCATTTCTCATGACATAGATAAAACATGCGTATTATATATTTTATGTACATACAAAATGCAATAGAATTGATTTGTGAAATGCCGCCATTTTAGGTCCGATTACTGAATTTGAATATGCAATTTCTTGTAAATGTCCAGTAAACATTGCAGTAGTATTTATTTTTTAAATTTGAGGAAGATATTGACAATAAATGCACTGAATGTATGAAAGATATCACTGTCTTGTTCACTAAACTTAATGCTAAGGTGGGCTAAACTTAGTGCTAAGGTGGGTTGAACTTAATGCTAAGGTGGGTTAAACTTAATGCTAAGCTGGGTTAAACTTAATGCTAAGATGGGTTAAACTTAATGCTAAGGTGGGTTAAACTTAATGCTAAGGTGGGCTAAACTTAATGCTAAGGTGGGCTAAAGTTAGCTCAAATACATCTGCGTGGATCGACGCTTTAGACTGATAGCTGAAATACGTCACGGCTACGTTGTACCGGCACTACGATTTAACGTCCAATGTCAGAAGGTACGTTTTGTTGCCTAACTTGTAAATGTAAATCAAAGGGATGTGTGTGTGTTAGTGTGTGCGTGTGCGTGCGTGTGTGTGCGTGTTGGTGTGTGTGTGTGTGTGTGTGTGTGTGTGTGTGTGTGTGTGCGTGTGTGTGTGTGTTAAATATCACGAACACCATTTATCAAGCACATACAGTTGTCATCTGCAGAAGCTATTAAATTTCAGGTTGATGAGTTTTACTGCACTCTTGACAGAAATGCAAGTTGGTTAGTACATAAACTGCAGTTCTGGTAAAAGATATTGCATGATTTCAGAATTGTGACACATAACAAATGAGGATATTATCGCTTAATTACCAAAATGCTTCAGACTGCACCAAATACATAATTATAAACAATATTTCTAATTAGCATTGTCCCACTTCAAAAAGGCAGGCGAAATGGCTTTGCATTTTAATTGGGGATCTATGACTTCACACAAACAAAAAAGAGAACCCACTTTTTCTTGCCGACTCGGTATATTACCTTCAGTTAGTGGTTTTGTAGTAATTGCACTTTATAAGCGCAAACTAAGTTCAGAGCGTCTCTTTGTGGTCCTAATACCAAGTCACTGCGTCTCTATCTGTCCACCAGTATACCGACCTATTTCAAAATGTTGTGACATCTTGCTTTTATTGTGATAAAAATGACATTCGGGACGAACCTCAGTATTTATTCACTTGCCCAAAATTTCACAAAGAAAGAAGTAAGTTTCTAAAACCGTTGTATTGTCACAAACCCGGTATTGCAAAATTACAAAACTTATTTTCTACCAATAATTGCAAAAATCTCCGAAATCTTGCCAAATTTGTTACTCTAATAATGAAATCAGTATCATAAACCGTATGCTATTCGTTGAATTGAAAATTTCTCATACTTCATATTGATATATTATTTCTTCTCTTTTTTAACTTTTTTACACTCCAGGGCAGTTATCATATCCATTACTCTCCTTTATTAGTATATATTTTGCCCCCAAAATGTTATATTCATGGATCTAAATGTTATATTCATGTATCTAAATGTTATATTCATGTATCTAAATATTATATTCATGTATCTAAATGTTATATTCATGTATCTAAATGTTATATTCATGTATCTAAATGTTATATTCATGTATCTAAATGTTATATTCATGTATCTAAATATTATATTCATGTATCTAAATGTTATATTCATGTATCTAAATATTATATTCATGTATCTAAATGTTATATTCATGGATCTAAATGTTATATTCATGTATCTAAATGTTATATTCATGTATCTAAATGTTATAGTCATGTATCTAAATGTTATATTCATGTATTTAAATATTATATTCATGTATCTAAATATTATATTCATGTATCTAAATGTTATATTCATGTATCTAAATATTATATTCATGTATCTAAATGTTATATTCATGAATCTAAATGTTATATTCATGTATCTAAATATTATATTCATGAATCTAAATGTTATAGTCATGTATCTAAATGTTATATTCATGTATCTAAATGTTATATTCATGTATCTAAATATTATATTCATGTATCTAAATGTTAGATTCATGTATCTAAATATTATATTCATGTATCTAAATGTTATATTCATGGATCTAAATGTTATATTCATGTATCTAAATATTATATTCATGTATCTAAATATTATATTCATGTATCTAAATGTTATAGTCATGTATCTAAATGTTATATTCATGTATCTAAATATTATATTCATGGATCTAAATGTTATAGTCATGTATCTAAATATTATATTCATGTATCTAAATGTTATATTCATGTATCTAAATGTTATAGTCATGTATCTAAATGTTATATTCATGTATCTAAATGTTATAGTCATGTATCTAAATGTTATATTCATGAATCTAAATGTTATATTCATGTATCTAAATGTTATATTCATGTATCTAAATGTTATATTCATGTATCTAAAT
The DNA here is from genome assembly GCA_029931535.1 of Margaritifera margaritifera. Taxonomy (NCBI): domain Eukaryota; kingdom Metazoa; phylum Mollusca; class Bivalvia; order Unionida; family Margaritiferidae; genus Margaritifera; species Margaritifera margaritifera. Next base: position 1,408,196 of record JAQPZY010001262.1, on the reverse strand, counting down.
GTTATATTCATGAATCTAAATGTTATATTCATGGATCTAAATGTTATATTCATGTATCTAAATGTTATATTCATGTACCTAAATGTTATATTCATGAATCTAAATGTTATATTCATGAATCTAAATGTTATATTCATGTATCTAAATATTATATTCGTGTAACTAAATGTTATATTCATGTATCTAAATGTTATAGTCTGGTATCTAAATGTTATATTCATGAATCTAAATGTTGTCACATTCTCTCCGAATACTTAAATCTTCGAAATATACCCTTCCAGCTGAGTTTTGACCTCACCGTCATTTCCTGATCTGAAGGTAACATCTACGTATTGTGTATAATTATAATACGTTCGGTGACAATGATCGTTTTATTTAATATTAGTGTAAATAATTGCACATAATACTCAATTATTATATTTTTAAAATTTTGAACAAACATATTGGATTCATTTACATACCCACCTAACTGTTCATTCGTACCAATTTTACCCTTCCACCTTCCTACACGTACTTACGTATTTACGCATGTATGTACTTCCTACTTTCACATATCTACCTACCTACTTATCTACCATACATCTACCTACCTACCTTCCTATCTCCATACCTACCTACCTAACTACCCACCTACATGCATAGACATATACGAATAGAATGTAAAATCATTATTCAAACAATATTTCTTGTAGAAGTACTTGACCTCGAGGGAGCGGGCAATAGATAGATGGATATACAAATAGATGGATACACAAATAGATGCGATTAAATCTATCTTAATTATCCCGTACAATGCTTATTACAAAAAAAAAAAAAAGGATTTGAATAGAAAAGAGCCTAAAACCGTACAGGATTAGGTCGAGGTCACACCGTCGGTGGAATCTCAAAATTAATTTCAGCTCCAAAAAGGTTAACCCGGAATTTTTCTCTTTTTCTTCTATCCGATTTTGATCAGTAGATTGTGTGCTTAATGTCATTCACTCTCAGATAATAGTTACTGCAAATTATGCTAAAATGTTTAGACATATTTTATTTTGTCTTTACAGTCGTATGTTCGAAATATACCCCTCTATCCTAACGCACACACTTATTTCGGTTTCCCTTACATGATGCACTTTTACAGTCCAAATTATACACTACATATGTCACATTTTGTGTATCACATGAAATAATATGCTGTTTAATTATAAAATTTGTACCCGTTTTAACAATATTTACTGTTTTAATTAATTAGAACATCACACAGCTAACAACGGTTAAGTTCACACTTATACTAACCAGCATACTGGGATGCAGATTCTGAACCCCTATTGAAATGAACAATGAACGAAATTATGTCTTGTGTTTTGCTCTTGATATTCATTTTCCTAGGTTCTCTGATTTTGTAACCTCTTTGTCGTAGTCCTGAGAAAAGCAATGAACAAGCGTCATAAAAGTCTTGTTCTTTGTTGAAAATCGGGCGGAACCTTGGTATTTGGGATTTAACAATGATCCTGAATGTATGCCATGGATGAAAACAATGTGTATGTAGCAATCGACGATTGTCAGTTTCCTTGAAATATACCAGAGAACCCCCTTTTGCAAGGTTATTTCCCTTGAATATTGTTACCACTAAATGTGAAACTGATCATCATCAAAACATTAGTTATTACTAATATAAGTATTTACCTCGATGGGTCAAGTTAATGGGCAATAGATAGACTGATCTTCAACATTTGCAAATATATGGGCAGAAATTGTCAAATTAAAAATATATTGTCTACTTTGGAACTATTCTCATGGAAATGTTCTGTTTAACTTTCTAAACACAAATTTATTTCTAAAGCCTCAATAAAATTTAATTTAAGAAGAAGCCATCCAAAACTTCAAAACATTAAATAAATGCTCTGTGGAGAAGCAGTATAAAAATCTTGTCACCGTCAGTCTGATCAAAGCCCTGCACAACTTTAAACAACTTGCAGTCATTTCACAACAGGTATTCGTATTCCACAACCCTAAAGCGGTTAATCAGTATTCTGTGAAGAAGCAGTTCGAAAACATTTTACCACACTGAAAGGTAAAACAATTATATCTGCTAAAAATGAATTGCAAAATTTGAATATAATTTACATCATATCTTGCAAAAACGGTCACCTATTTCAAGTCGATTTGTTGAGAAAGTAACTCCACAAATGCATAAACCCCCATCGTTCTGGCCAAAGCCCTGCAAAATTAAAACGACTCGAAGATCCCCAATCGGTCTGACCAAAGCTCTGTACAATTCAAATGACTTGACGTCATTTCACACCAATTATTCATATTCGACAATAAACGAGTTGACAATTGTACTGATAGAAGAACCTGACGGTTTTCAGGTAGAATAATACAAGATACGCATATCACAGTTTATTGGGTTTTTTTCTCAATGTAGAGCATTATTTGCCTCCATAGTCCATCATGTGTTGCTAGATCCTGATGCACATACTGTCACCCTAACATGTATAGATTGTAAGCAATTTTATATTATCATTCATATAGAACAATTTTTCTTTTAGTCTATCCATTTTAACTTGTTATGTCTTGACATGACTCGGTCAACCCATTCTGCAATAAAAATCCTGTTTAGAGACAGAATCTCTCTACGCATGTTTACCAATTTTTAAATAATTTAACTGAGAAAGATCTAGGGATAACAAGTTCGCTTTCAATAGATCAGATACGGTTATGAAATTTATTTTAATGATTGCAAAATATTAGTATATTGAAGATGAAAATGTTTTGCTCGTTAGAACCTAAAAAGTAACCTACATTAGTCGTAACTTTAAGGCAAATATAAATGTTGATGAATGCCTATTAACTCCGGCGGAACTCTGAAAAGATATTAATTGGAACGATATACAACACGTGCAAAATTGGGTTGTTTGAGCATTTACATGTACTGGTGTCTGTTCTCCTCTGCAGCCAGTTCTCGTCATGGTTCTCAAAAAGCAAAGATTCCGAAATTGAAAATTACTAATGCGTTTTCGTATTCTTGGGTGCCTTTCAAAATAAGTTTGAAAAGATCAATAATCAACATAAACTTGTAAACGCGTTTATTTTAAATGCAGACCTAAATCATAACGAATTCATCTTCGTTACAAAGCTGTATGGGACAAAAACACGCGCTGCATTAGCACGTGCGCAATATAAGACAAATAAGGGAAATAATAATGGCACGTATTTTACTACATGGACATGTGGAGGGCTAAATAAATGTATGCATGTAAGAAAAAAATTAGCGATAAATTATATGCAGCACATGAATTAATTCCACGGATAACATCAACTTAAAGTTATTTTGAGATTCATAAGTTTGTAAAAATTTGGACACACACTGATGAAACTTCCGACGACATTTCTAGGTCAACGGTGCATCTTGACATGGTCACCACTTCTAAGACAATTAAGTAAGAGAAGTTAAAGGAAATGCACTCACTGAAATAAAACAGACACTAAAATAAATTTATAACAGTGCCATAAAAGTGGTTGACGAGAAATGTTTCAGTAGGTGAAGACATTTTTTTTTCAATATAAGTTATTTTTAGAAACATCAAAAATTGGAAGGTATTGGCGATATATCAATTTATGAGGCAGTTTACTAAGAATAAAGAGGTAAACGAACTTTTGTCTTTAAGCAATGAAAAAATTTAAAAAAATTATTTTGAAAAGTGAAATAAGGTTTGTATTTTTGACAAAAACTTGTAGAACGCCCGTGTATTGCACAACGTCTGTATGACATCTTTACTACCTTTTTGGGAAATTTATATATTTTTTGTACACTTGTGGTTCTATGTATTACTACACAAATTAAGTTCCCTATATATTTCCTTCATTTTGTCTACATTTGTTTAATGAAATCCAGTGTATTAGTTATAAGTTCAGATGCACCAAGACTACTTACTTATGTTAGTCACTAACCTGGACACAACATATAAAAAAATCAGCATAGATTATGCTTCATTTTCTAAAAATAGTAGCATATATATGAAATGACTGGATATTTCAGTGCAAGTGGCTTTTCCGGAACCATTTGTAATCAGACCCGTTTGATTTGTCATCCTATGCAAAAGCTAAGTGGCTCAAATGAATTCACATTTAATTTTCTGTTCATACTTTAATGCTGCTTTCTATTTATCGTGTATACTCGCGTATATTCTGATACCAACTGCAAACTGCATAGACTCACATCTACCGTCGCATAATGAGCCGGCAGATCTAGGTCTATGCAGTTTGTAAGGACTAATCAGTAGAACAAACAACATAGAACCTGATCTGCCGGCGCATTATGCGACGGCAGATCTGGGTCTATGCAGTTTGCAGTTGGTATCAACTTATACTCGAGTATATGCGGTAAATATTACTACGATGCCAATGACTAAAAATATAATAATAAAAAGAAACAACAACAATAACAAAAAAACAAACAACCACCCCTCCCTCCCAAACAAAACAAAACAAAACAAAACAACAAAACAAAACAAATAAACATTGTCCCATAAAATTTGAATAACCAAACTACCCGTATGTGTCCTATTCACACTGTAGCAGTACCCCAAGGGTTAAGGAAACTCATTACAGTAACAATTATGCAAAACACGTTTTGCATCCAAATGAATTTTCAGATAAATTAAAAGTTATGTACTCATGTGACAAATTAATGTGTGTTGTAGATGCATTTGTAAGAAAGAAATCTTGTCTAAATATGATACTTTCCACTTTTAAAAGGAAAAATTATGTTTTTCAGCATCGCGTTCTTTAAATATGCACCAAATAATTTAATTATATGACTTATTTTACTTATATGTATACACGAATTAGCTACGAATACATCTAGGATGCTTGATTATCAAAATACTATATTCACCTTTGTACTATTCACGGTGTTATTACACTAATAGTTCCGTATATGTTTCATTCATTCTTCTACATTTTTAAAAAATGAAATTCAGTGCATTAGTTAAAAGTTCAAATGTACCAAAATGATCTTACACATTATAGGCACTAATCTGGATGCAACAAATGAAAAGTCAGCATTGGGTTTAATTAATAATAGTTGCATTTGAATAAAATGCGTGGAAATTTTAGTGCAAGTGACCTTTTCAGAAGGGATTGAATCACAGCTATTCGCTTTGATACCCTACGCAAAAGCCAAGAGGCTGAAATCAATTAACATTTAATGTTATGTTTAGATTTTAATGATTTTTTTCTATTCAATTCAAGTACATTCCTCACTAGGGTAGCAGATCTCCACAAAGCAGAAGAAAAAAATATTAATGATTTTCTTAGGAATGACATTAGTATGCAGTTACAGCTGATTAGCTCAATTAGTGTACTAATACTTTCTATATCCACCGAAATTACTATTTTCCAGGTAATAAGTAATAAATCTGATCTTACGCTTCTAGTTACAGGTAAAATGCTAATATCGGTTGTTTTCAGACACACACACACACACACACACACACACACACACACATACACACACACACACACACACATATATATATATATATATATATATATATATATATATATATATATATACATACACGCTGGTTTGTTTGTTTCTCTCTGACTGCGACCAGAGCAACCACGCACGCACTAACACTTAAATTCGGCATAAGTCTGGGTCGAACCTAAATATATCGTTGAAGGGGTAGGGGGAAGCGGCATAAACAAGAAGGCAGAGGGTCTGTGGGATGGAATCTTTGGTGGGGGCCCAGGGGGACGAAGCTCCCGGAAGCTCCTGCATTTTAAGTTTTTCCAGGGCATAACTTAAACCCTCTAACTGTACAGAAAACTTACTCTAGGAATCGTTCTGGTTGTTTTTCGGGTGTGGGGTATAGGGTGGGGTACAGGGCGCCGGTTTACACCCACCCACCCATCCGCTCCTGTAAGTCAGGACAAAAGAAAGCTACATTTAGGTACATTTTCATATTATCTAAGGATATTACGAGAGAGAGAGAGAGAGAGAGAGAGAGAGAGAGAGAGAGAGAGAGAGAGAGAGAGTGTGAGAGAGAGAGAGAGATTGTAACTATGATTATAACTATGATATTCTGGAACTTTTGAAAATTGGGAATCGTTTTAAAACTACATTTCATCCCTTGAGTGAAGTACGGGAAAAGCATTCCAGATAACCTAGAAAAATAAGAAATACGTTTATTAGCGGATGTTTTTAATCCTTTTGTCGGATTCGCTATAGCTCTATCTGTTTCATAAATCTTCCCCGGCAAATTTATACTTTTTTCGCCCACAAATTGGTGGCGAATTCAAAGGATCATTAGATGAGAGTATTGGGTGTCTTCAGGTGTGCATGTGATCTTACATCCTTGAGTTCACGTGTGAAACGCACATTATACATTTATTGCCCTAGTTAGGAGGAAATATAAAGATTCGTTCACTCAAGTCAAGTCATGTACCACGAAGACGAAGGCCGAGGGACTTACACGTGCCAGGGATTGGAAACACATGATTATTATAGCAATGCCACAGGGCTCAGGAAAACCACTCGTCCTCTCTTCCTGACCGGGTAAAAATTGGATGTGCCGTGTAAAACTTTACTACGTACTCGTCCCTGTGCCGAGTAGATGCAGATTCGCACCTTGAGAATAAATCTGAGTGTATTTTCTACCCTTAACAAGCGTTGAAGTTCAACGTTGCTTAAAATTTGGCTTGCGTCAATTATAAATAACCTTTGCCTAATTTTTGTACTTGTTGTCAGTCTAGAACATGTCGCAAAGGAAACGATTTCGTTTTCTTTTACTGATTTACCCAATGTAAGCTTAATACTAAAATGGGTAAATATTATGAACATATTATGTTGCAGTTTCACACCTAGCCCTCGATTTCTTAATGGTGTTCGCATTTACAGTGACACTTTTCAGTAATCTAGACGTCATTTTGATGCGGAGAAAGTTTCCGTTCCAACGAGCTTTCGCACATATTTGTGAGTCAGACCTCTGAGAAGTTAAGAGACACAGAATGTCAAAATGTTTGTGATTTTTCATCTGGTCAGGCAATGTTACAGTTGTCCCAGGTAACGGTATTTTCAAGAACTGAAGCTTTATTGACACGTTGTCATGTCAAAGAGAAGATGCCAGTAGATATTTCTATAAGTATGTAATTGCTTTACACAAGAAAAATGTTGCCAACTTACATTCGAAAAATGAGTATTTTAAGTGTCTCAGCCGATTCCCACCAACTTTCACACAATGCATGATGTTGTAATCTATTTCTAAAGCATATAATGTCAAGACAACAGCTGATTGGTCAAAATCTTGTTTGGATAATATCCAGAAATGTTCCAATTCTTTTGGCCAATCAGCGAATGTTTTTTTTGTTTTTGATGGCACTCATGTGTAGCTCTCTAAATTGGAGGTTTGACCAAAATAGATTATTTAGTAAGAAAGTTGGTGGAAATTGAGACGCTTGGAAGTCTTTCAAATGGAAGTTACCGTATTTTACTGGCGTCTTTACTTTGGCGTGACAATGTATTAATAAAGCTGAACAGTCTTGAAAATACTGGTCAAGCGTAACAATATCTGACCAGATGAAAATCATGCAATTTTGACATTATCTGCCTCTTAACTTCTCCCATATCTAACTCATAAAGATGTGTGATAGCTCGTTGAAAAGGAAGATTATGACACTTAGATTACTACAATTTTTCATTGTAAACGCAAATACCACTAAAAAAAGCAAAACTATGTGTGCAACTGCAATTTCTCGAGTGACAAATATTGTCTCTTATTATATGTTTATCTAAGAAGCCATGCATTAGAACATAATATTGTCATGACTTTGACCCATTTTAGTATCTAGCTTGCGTGTGGTTTTTTAGTAAAAGGTAAGCAATGTAGTGGAGAAGTGTGCTGTGCTGAGTATAATGAGGACACAGAAAAGTAACTCTTGCAACTCACCAGTCCCAGGGACGAGTGCTTGGAAAAGTTTTTCCTCAGCCCCGCAATGCCCCAATTAGATAAAGCGTAACAGCCAAATCTCGCGAGATTTAGAGGGAGTGAAAAAAAAAGGAGTGCACAAAAAGTACGGTTCTGATGCCCCATATTTTAAGACAAATATAGTATCATTTAAATGAGCACAAATTTCTTGAAGTTCTAAAGAGATCGTCTCTTTAGTTTATTTGTAACTGACATTTAAGTTTTGGTTAAAGTAGGTCAAAAATAGAAGTGCTTCATTTCCTGAAGGCTTGTCTTTAGTTAGACATGATAACTTTCTCTAGATGAGCATTTTTGTAAGTGTTCATTAATTGAAAGTTTAAATAGAATCTGACTAATAGAATTTATGTTTTACAATTTAGAGTTAATAGGTTGGCGTGATTGACAGCATCAACAATTCACCGGATGTAAGAAACACCACAGTGCGCTTGCCCAGGTAACTTTACGATAGAGCTATAGCGAATGTGATATAATACGAGAGGCGAAAGAGTTTCCAATCCCTCTGGATATGTAAGTCCCTGCCGACAAAATGGACCCTCTGACCCTCTGAACTGACCTCGTCATCAACTGGTGGTCGAAATGTAACATGTACCTAATATTTAAATTTCCTTGTATTTTAAAACCTAATTTATATTTTTATATACTTGTAATTCGTCCAAAGACCAAGATTATCACAGTGTCGTAGAAACATGGCGCAAAACGATTCAGGGTGGACTGTTTACAATGTACCCATGCTGATCGCGTTGCATAATTTTATCCCGCTGTGTAGCAACTCTAAATGTAACCTTGCAGCTAAATTTTTTCCTCTAACGTTTACTTTGGCAATTACTGTGCTTAGTGTATCACCCGTAAACATAAACTCGAGAGTGGCGCATTTAACCGAAAGAGGTTTATGTGTTTATGGATTTCTTTTCCCATTGCATCGACATATGGTCAAATTGTCAATTTTTTATGTGGAACACCTGGTGTGCTTTGACCTCAGGTCTTTTGAAGTTTCCAGGCTCTAGTCGAACCGAAGGGTGATTAGGTGACTTTGCGAGATGTTATATGTAACCGATATTTAAAGATTACAATTTCACTTCGAACAGATATATCTGTTGGATCTTTTCATGTTATGTCATGTGTTTATTTGGGGTTTTCTTCATACCGCTTCTTAACGTGGCATTGATTCAGTGTGTACAAGTTTTGATGGGAGCTCTCATAATTTGATTTTACTGAGACTCTGTAAGCTACCGTATATACTCCCGTATAATCTGGCTCCAAATGCAAACAACATAGACCCTGATCTGCCGTTGTATAATGCGCCGGCAGATCAGGGTCTATGTTTTTTTGTTCCTTACAAACTGCAAAGACCCAGATCTGCCATTATGCGACGGCAGATCTGGGTCTACGCAGTTTGCAGTTGATATCGAATTATACGCGAGTATATGCAGTTATCATCTTCTCAATGCCACACGGAACTTTTCCAGCAAAAAGTGCGGACATGCGCAGTATGTTCTATATTTGTCACATAGTTGGTACACTTTTCCAATAAAATGTGCGGACATGTACAGTATATTCTGTGTTTGTCACATAGTTGGTACACTTTTCCAGTAAAATGTGCGGACATGTACAGTTTATTCTGTATTTATCACATAGTTGGTACACTTTTCCAGTAAAATGTGCGGACATGTACAGTATAGTCTGTATTTGTCAATTTCTGCTCAAAATATATATTGCTGATATTATTCAAGATCTGTCTATCTTCGTTTTGAATCCTCAGCTAGCTCATAGCCATTTACACCACTAGGGCAGGTATGTAAGTGTGTAGGTAGTACGTACGTTGATGGATAAATATCTAGATAGGAGTGAATGTATGGATTATGAATATTCCAAACTATCTGTATCGTATCTTAAAGTATACTTTCATTTGTAATGTGTACATGTACGAAGAATGACATTTTTAGGACTCAGATATTCGTCACAAATCAACTAACGACTTCACTGAATATTATAAGCAAGATGGTTTGCAATGCTGATTTGTGCGAAGAGTCTTTAAGTTCACTTTGACAACAACACATACGACAAGTGAATCAAAGACGACACGTCTTGTGTATATCAAAGTATATCCCTAACATGTATCATACCTAATATCTGTCACGTATTTATATGAATTACGTAATTTTGTACATCTGTACGAGGTTTAGAGTGGCAGTAGTATTAATATATATATATATATATATATATATATATATATATATATATATATATATATATATATATATATATAAACAACGTAATTCGTCTATGTTAGGAAGGATTTCTTGATTATTTGCTTCTTCTTGTGAAAAAGCAATGCGAAAATAACTCACTTATTTTGTTTTCTTTGGTTTGTTTTTGTTATATCTAAATAAAAAAGGGGATTTCTTACTGGTACATTATTGCAATGGTGTGAATTTTGAATATGAGGAAGCAGATTTTATGATTTTTATTTTTACAGATAATTACAACGATATTCAAAGTGTCTTAAAATGCTTTTCATCAATAGTCTAAATAATTGACATGGATGGTTAATTTTGATATAATAAAATAACTCAGTTTGGTTTCAAAAACCCTTAAGCATTATTATATGGTATTTATTTTACAATTTACATTTTTGGAGCCTTCTTGTGCTGTTACGACACGTGTATCAGTAGTCAAAGGTGAAAAGGTTAAATGTCTATTGTTCTGCGTAGTAAAGTATTTGAAATATGTGTTTTTAAGCATGTGCGCAACTTTCTGATTTTAGACAATATTATTAATCGTTTACAATCTGGATTCACCAATAATGATTCAGCGGTTTTCCAATTATATGATATTTAAAATACATTTTGGAAGGTTATTGATGATTGCAAAGAAATAGAAATGGTATTTTGTGATATTTGTAGAGTCTTCGACAAAATCTGGCATACAGGTATAATATATAAACTTAGGAACGTCGGATTTCGTGGCAGACTTCTGGACTGGTTTCATGATTATCTTACTGATAGAACAAAAAGAGTAGTAATAGACGGATGTACGTTGGAACAACTGCGAGTTCGGGCTAGAGTTCCCCAAGGTTCTATACTTGGGCCGCTCTTATTTTAATCTATATAAATGATATTTTTATGGCCTACTGTCTGCAATGAGACTTTTTGCAGATCGATATCAATTAAAGTGGAAAATTCATCCTTAGCCGAGGGCGTTCTGAACAAAGACCTTCAAAAATACAATCGTGGGAGAATGAATGATCCGCTGATTTTGATCCAAACAAAACTGAATTAATGATTTAATCTCGAAAATCAGAATCTTTGTCCATTCCAACCCTTTTTATGAACAAGGTTCTTATTAAGACTGTTACTTCCAACAAACATTTTGGGCTTAAACTTGGATGAAGATCTAACATAGCGTTCTCATGTCCAGGAAGTGACTTCTAAAGCATGGAACAGAACAGTAGAGCTTTTTTCTTTTCGTGTATCAGCCTCCGTGTGGAATACGGAGGTATCATTCTGTATAATATACCTATTATGACAAAAATTAAATTGAAAAAATACAAGCCGAGGCAGACAAAATTGTCTGTGGTGCAGCTAAGTATACCTGTTATAGACACGTTTTGGATGAAGTAAAATGGTAAAAACGCTCGATCAGGCGTTGAAAACACAGATTGGTGACACTTAAAAATATACCATGATATGGCTAATAATCACCAAGGTTTCAACTGTTAAGTAATCGACAACTCTATGGTGGATTTAACTTCTTGAAGTTTATCACTTGATGTCATAAAAGCATTGGCAAAAAAGAATGTTCACGAAGTCTCGTTTTCCAGTACGCACCTGCCAGGGTAATTTTTCGAAGCACTTATTACTTAAACGTATGCATTGTTTGTGGTATAATGTTATATCACGTATCCTTCTGTCTCTTCACAACCCATTTCTTGTCTGTTCTTCTATTAAAACTTAATCGAACTGATATCCAAACAAAAAGGTATATTAATAATATTCCCTTCGGTTTAAACAGAATTTGTTTGCAAACATCATCATAGAAATTACATACACTATCACATCTTGAGACATAGAGGCTTGACAAGAACTAATTTCGAGCTGTCTCCTCATTGTCAGATAATCTTTACTTCAAAGAGGGAACGTCACTTCAACACGATGAAAACCTATGTGAAAATTCCCGACATTTCTGAAGAAAATGGAAATATGTCTCGACAATAGTTTGCAATGTTAACTTTGAAATACTTTTTTGGATACTTAAAAAGTTAATTAGGATTTTGTTTAAATTTGAGCTGTCTGTGAGCGGTGGTTAGTCTCTCTCTCTCTCTCTCTCTCTCTCTCTATATATATATATATATATATATATATATATATATATATATATATATTTTTATATATATATATATATATATATATATATATATATATATGTGTGTGTGTGTGTGTGTGTGTGTGTGTGTGTGTGTGTGAGCTCAAGCCATAACTGTACAAAGTGTGGTTATTTGGAGATCAATACAGAGTGTTAGCAATACAAAAACGTAAAGGAAGCAAAAATGATTAAACATTTATGTCAGTTTAGAATGATGATGTTCCAAGAGTAGCCCAAAATGATGGGGAAGTAAATGCCATATTCGAGGAAGAAGTCTGGAAATAAAAAGTAATGAAACTACCCACCAAACACAATATTGAGAGGCTGGTTGATGTAGCTTTGAAGGATGCTGTTTCAAGGCACAATAACGAGATTAAAAGACATAAAAGATTAAATGAAAGACAAGTTGAAGTAGGAAATCGGGGATGAACTTACGACTGAATTTATTTCAAGAGCTGACTCAAAAAATTTAAGATGAATTGAAAGAAACAGGGGATAAATTAAAGGCGGTAGAAATTTCAAATGTGAACTGATTGAAAAGCTTGCGACGTTGGACGAGGAGTTGACAAGTTTCAAAGAAGAGAATACCAAATTAAAAAAACAAACAAACAAACAAACAACAACAACAAAAAAAAACCCCAACAAAAAAACAGCAATATTCATGGCTAACTATAACGAACAATATAGTACAAAAATAAACATTCGTGTGATGGGCATGGCGCAGAAAAGAAAGGGAGAGGATCTGGAGAGAAATTTTTATAATATGATAAAAACATTCATCGATATTGCCCTGCAACGCCAAGAAATCGCAGCTATTCATCGTTTACTCAAGAACAACATGACCCTAGACCAGCTCTTGTGATAGTCAACTGTTTAATCAAAATAAAAAAAGGATTATGAGTACACGAAGACTTTTGAAAGCGAAATGCTTGATGACGGAGAACGACGATACCGAAAAAGTTAAATCTGGATATTCTGAGCAGGCATATAGTGCCGCTTGAGGTTGATATTGCATGGTATTACGATTACAAAGTTTTCTTTAGACTTCATGACAGCTAGAGGTTGATATTGCATGGTATTACGATTACAAAGTTTTCTTTAGACTTCATGACAGCTAGAGGTTGATATTGCATGGTATTACGATTACAAAGTTTTCTTTAGACTTCATGACAGCTAGAGGTTGATATTGCATGGTATTACGATTACAAAGTTTTCTTTAGACTTCATGACAGCTAGAGGTTGATATTGCATGGTATCACAATTGCAATTTTTTTTTAGACTTCATGACAGCGTACAACTGTTTAAAACTGAACTTTTGCAGAGTGTAACAGATGTCGTTAAAAATAAACTGTGAGCTATCTTACTGCTACTGTTGATGAAACAAGGTATTTCAAAATCGATTGGGGAAGAACAGAGAAAATATCAACATGTATATTACATGTATAAAGTGGATAGAGATTTTGGTTAAGAGTATAGTTGTTACATTTTAATTTTAGATATATGGTAGTATTATACAGTATTGTACATTCAAGATATTCATGCACATTTGGGGGGGGGGCGTGTGGTGATGGTGGTGGTGCGGGGGGGGGGGCAGTGATTTGAGCGGTTTTCGTGATTTGGCATGAGAATCGTACAGGTTGTCCTACAAAAAGCGGGCTCATGATGCATATTGCGATGACATACCCAAGTCGATAATAGATGTGCGTTTACATTTACGGTTTGTATATTGATATCCTGAACGCACTATAAGCTGAAAGTATTGTAAATATATTTAGATAAGTATAGATTTAAGTTGATGGATGTTTTTTATGTAGGGACGTTATTGGAGCGTGTGTATTGTGTTTTATGGAAATATAACCAGAATTTTCGGAAATAACTATGTTTTATAAGTCACCAGATAAATTAAGGGGTTATTAAATCCTTTAGACTGGAAATTCTAGTTGTGAGTCTCGCTTTTCGGCAGTTATGGGTTAGGTAATTTTTCTTTAGGGAAGGTAGATCCAAGTTTTTATTTTTTTAATTTTTTTTTTTTACTTATAGTCGACATCTTTATTTATATCCAGGGCTTCTTTATCATGAAACTTTACTCTGTTGTTATGCCAGTGTAATGTAAATATAAACATGACAAACAATTAGTGTGACTTTTTTCGATTTTAAGATTTGTTTTTAAGAGTAAGATGTTTGTGTCAAAGGATGAAACGGAGGTCGGCTTTTAAATTGGCTAAAAAAAAGTCACCTAATTTGTTGTCAAGAAATGTATAGTAAGGAACAGTGTGAAAATATTTGAAGTATGGGGAGAGAAAAACTATTTTGCTCTTGAAACAAATCATAGTCAATGAGTATTAATTCTGATTGAATATTCTTTCAACGGAGAAATTCTGAAGGAGGATAGAAATGTAAGTGGTAAAATTCTTTATTTAAAAATCAAATTAAATGAAAATATCATTCATTTTGCGAAAATTGTAATATTCAAACACAGAATCGCAACAAACCGAATTGTATGGACATTTAAGAAAATGTATGATTAGTAAGCAGTTGAACTCATCAGACGATGTTATGATTGGCGGTAACATACATAAAATGTTTGATGAAATGGATATGAGGGGTTGGTTAACTAGGTTTAAAAATGTTGTACTTTGGGAACTGAGTAATTTGATGTTTTCGTATTTATATTTATTAGTGTCCAAATATCGTTTACGTGTTGTTTATATATATATATATATATATATATATATATATATATATATATATATATATATATATATATATATATATATAAACAACACGTAAACGATATTTGGACACTAATAAATCCGACAGTTAAGAAATTTACGTGGAGACAAAAATATCGTTTGGATTATTGTATTACTTCTTCAGCCCTGATAGATTTTGTTAAAGAAACAAATATTATCAATCTAGAATTTTACTTGAATTTCATAAATTAATGCAAGAACTTTTACAGATGATAGTTATATTTGTCAGTTTAAGGAACAGCTGCAGGAATGGAAATTAGAACAAATAGACAATTCAATATTAAAACGGCAATATATGAAACAAAGTACGCGAGGTTTCCATAATTTATTTTAAAAAAATAAAGGTTAAAATAGGAAATGCAATGAAAAGAATTACCAGAGAAATTAGATAAGTTAGAGATAAAATTTAAATAATTAAAATGTTAAGGAATATGAGAAGATCAAGCGAGACTTACAAGTTATAGGATCAGACAAAATAGAAGGGGTTATTATGAGGTCGAAAGTAAGATGGTATGAACAAGGGGAAAAAAGTAGTAGATATATTTTGTTTTTGTTAATCTTGAGAAACGTAATTATACGCTAAAACTGTGATAACATAATTAATGATGAGGGTATAGAAAGTCGATTGGAGAAGAACAGAGAAAATATTTTGTTAATTTATAGATGAAAACAGATACAAGTCATACTACTTATATATGCTTTTGGGAAATGACTTGGCTATTTTAAATGAAGACCAGAAACACTTATGCTATAAAAATCTAACTGCAGATGAGTGTTATAAATCTTTGAAAACATTTAAATCTAATAAGTTTCCTGATAATTATGTCTAATTGTTGAATCGTATCATTTCTTTTGAAAAAAAGTCTTATTCATTTATTTCTTATAAAAATCTAATTTATCGGTGTGGGGAAATGGGTGTGTTGCATAAGCAAGTTACAATAACGTTGATTGATAAAAAAGATAAATATATGGAAACATTGGTGCCTCATTTCACCAGTAAATGTCGATTATAAAATTTCAAAGTCTCTGGCTGTTCGATTGAAAGTTATGCTCCAGCATTTTTATACAGGAAAAGCAAACCAACTTCGTGAAAGTTAGATACATTGGTGATAATATTCCTGGTATATTACTTAGTGTCAATTTAAAAAAAAAGAGCCTTTAACTTGAAAGACTGAAGATTTCAGAGGTTACATGAAAAATTTAATTTTGAAAAGTACTTTAGAAGATGATTGGATATATTTTTTAAAGATATAGAACCATGTGTTATTAATAATGGTTTCTCCTCCAGGGTAAGACAGGGAGACCCATTTTTACCATATTGTCTTATTACTGTTATATATTCACCGATATGGTTAGATTTTCTAATTCTGTAAAGAGTATACAATTAGAAAATACAAAATATAATTCAGTTTGAAGATGACACAAATTCGTGTATTGCAGATACTGAGTCAGTACGAGAATTTCTTGATATTTTGTCAAAATCTGACATTTTTTCTGGTCTTAAAGTAAATAAAGTAGGAAGCAGGGCCGTCGTAAGGAACGGGCGATTCGGGCGACGGCCTCGGGGAGCCAACTCGGGTGGGTGGATGGGTAGGGGCACCATTTCGCAAAGTTTGCGGTATTTTTTCCGAGTAAGAGGCGCCAAAGGCGACTCTTGCCCGGGGCGCCGTTTCGTAAAGCACAAATAAGAAGGCATGATCCACGAGTCATAACGATATATATATATATATATATATATATATATATATATATATATATATTGGCATTCGACTTATTTTATTTCATTTTTGGTCGTATGGTGTTTTGTAAAATCTGTTTTTCCGTTTCATGCGATTTTATTTGATAATTTTTGTTTTCCAAAACACGCTGCACATTTTCGAACAAAAGAATTTTGTACGAAATTTCTTCTGACAAATTGATAATTCATCGTTTATATATAATTTAGTTGAGAGCAATGATCATGTTCTCAATTTATATTTATTTTTAAAAAGATTAAAAAATAATTAATTAAACTGTCTTTTGTTTTAATCTAAGTTTATTCGGATTTAAAGAAGCTTTCTCTTCTGCTCACTTTTTATATTCAACATCTCTGACGTAATTACTGGTGAAGGGTACTTGTAAACATACAGATTATCTCTTTGGAAGATACAACGTTTTGCATTATATCGCTAATGAAGTTGCCAGAATATATATATTTTTCAGTGGGTACAAATATACTTCTTTTCCGCTCTGGAGTTAATTAGGTTGCATTTATGTTGTTTTTTTTTACAAATTGCTTGTCAAACAGATGTAAGACATAAAACATAAACGTGTCTCTTTGTTGTGGTTTACACTGTTTAAAAATTAATCACTATGATATAATTTTCAAATGTAACAGGAAAAAATAAAGATTTAAAGTACTTGTGAGATCCATTTAAGAAATATCAACATAAAGTTAACACACGACTCAGACATTATGAATTTTGGCATGCCATTTCAGCTTTTTCAGGACTCAACCAAATATGCCCCCACACGACTACCCCACACTGAAAAAAATCGCTTAACATTGGCCAGAAATTTGCATTTGATTTCAACCACAATATAAATGCATAAGAACATTAGTACTGATGCCATAGGTCGGACCGTTCCTTACTGCTCGATAATAATTAATACCCGGCTCCACTTTGCTATGTGCTAATGAAATATTCAGTGCTTTAACCTATCGTGGAGTGCTGAAGGTACTCAAGAGATGTATTTTGCCAATAGAATATTAGAAAGCTAACTATGGTACAGTATGCCGGCAATCCTCTACATTAACATTTCGGGTGTTATAAAGAATTGTAGGGGAGGCTGTGCGCCGATTGCATCATTTTTTCTTATACATTGGCCTTTTATATACAGTTGCATACATCTTTCTAAGTAATTGGTTCGCTCTTTTCCCTATTAAGCCTTTACGATTTCATCCAGTCTAACAATCATCTTTGTATTTGCTTTCAAATGTTGATGCATTCTGCAATGCATATACGTGTCAACATTTCGATGATGTAAATTTTGTTATTTGTTAATTTGTGGACAAGACTCTGGACTCATACAGAAATAATGTTGGTATGGTTTCAGATTTTTTTTTGTTGGGCACCAGTTTTATTTAGACTTTCCCTAATGGTCGCTTCAGTTAGGAACCTAGGTAACATTAAAATATGATACGATTGTCTATACATGCACAACTTTTGTAAAAGGTCTTATTGGTTCTCGATTGCAGCGTGGAGAAAATATTTACTTTTGTCTGATAACACCCAAACATGTTCATTTTAAGGCAAAGGGTCTATTCCTTTTTACAGTCGTGAATACTACCTATGTCAAAATTGCCTTAAGCAAAAATGTATACCTTCATGTGCAAAACAAGGTCAAACTTGCTCATTTCAAGGCCTGCTGAAATAAAATAAACGGTAATCCGGGTAAAATATTGCCATTAGATGACTTTATCTTTTGCCCACGAGCCATTTAAATATTTTACCATTAGTGTCTTAATTTTACACATGGTTAGTCTCAGATTTTTGGACATAATATTTTGACACTTTGCAGTACAGTTCCATTGTTGCAAAAATACATTTCTCATGAAATAAAAGAGGCTTACAGAAACATATTACTTTTACGATGGATTATCATTTAAAGCTACTGCCCTATTGTAGTGACGTTGCCAGAAAGACCACAGTGCCACTCATTACTTCACGCGACTGTAGCTCTAATAATTTATGCCTCAAACCACATCTTGATTTAATATTTCGTGTATAATTTACACATTGAATTAGTTTCAAAGTAGCATGCAGGTATTTCCTAATTCAATAGAAACGTACTCCTCCAATAACACAAAAGATGTCATGTAATGTCACACATATACCATTTTTGTCATCATAAAATAATTATTGCCACTAAAATGTAGGTTCAATATTTTGTACAAGCATACAGAAAGACTTAAAGTCTCCTGAAACATTCAACTGTCTAAACGTATCTTATTATTTTCTTGGAGCACTAAGTATTGGTTAAAGAAAGACGATCAGTGAGGCAGAGTAAAAATCGGCTCTTCAACAGTTCATGATACAACATTTTTTCTGACATTTTATATCAAGATTTTTTTTTATACATATATTTACTTTTGTTCTTTTCCTCCAATTTTTGCATCTTGTTTGATTTTAATCCCAATTTTATCTAACGCTTTCCGTCCCTGGAGTGAATAACGTATCTCTCTTTGTTTTTCAATGTACCTAACAGTTTGTGTAATGTTGCTGTTATACCCTTGTAATAATGTATCATCTTGTTCATCAACTTTGATAATCATTTTCATTTGGAATTAATTTGTGAACGCGTCAAGGAATCTCTCAATCCAATTCTAAAATGCAACCGGTATGATTGTTATCTAAAATGTATTACCTACTCAACTAATTGAAATACGAGTTGCCGATCAAATTTCTGTTTTACCTTCAGGTATACGCTCGTGACCCACGCATAAAGATCGCCAGCATATAGGTACACAATGAATGACCTTGACCCTTTGTACTCACCGTCCTTTTTTCTTACCATCACCGTTTGAGTATTATTCATGATATATGTTGCATTGTGCTACTTCCACCTCCTAGTTCACCGTCAGATATCAGGAACATTCATAAAAAAGTCAAGTTTTACATCGTATATGTTTAAACTTGTAGCTTGAGCTAAATTGGGTGCAGTGTAATAATGTGATGGGGCACGTTTATAGTTTTTTGATAAACGCATTCCTAAACTATTTAAAAATATCGCTCACCATTAACGTATAGAGAGGATATCTACGTTTTCTGAGTAGATATATGGAAATATTTCACAAGTGAAGTAGAAACATTGTATTGTCACGAGTGGCGAAGCTAAGAGTGGCAATACAAACTGTTTCCACTTCACGAGTGAAATATTTCCGTATATCTACTCAGAAAACGAAGATTTTCTTTTTATTATATGTTTTTTAAAGGCAAAAGCTGTCGATTTGCATGGGTTTTCTCCATTCGGTGTCGATGTAATCAACAGCCGCATTACCACGTCGATAACAAGAAGTTACTAACTTTTACAATAATTTTGGGACAGCGACGTTATACAAACTTAGTTTGTGCACATTATGCTTCAAATTGTGTATTTTGTCAAAATAATGACTGTATTTGTACCAAAATGAAGACATTTTTTTATTTTTCTTAACACATTTCATGCGCTGATTGATACTGTTGGGTGGGGTAACTAGAAACATAACAGAGTGCTTGTATCTAACAGACTTCAGAGCATAACATCTTTAAACAAAAGATTGTAATGATTGTGTGTTTACTTGTAAGAACATTCGTTTTTCGTTTTGTTTATTTCTACATTAAAACATAAATTTTTGTGTGGCCTTGGAAAGCTTGCAGTCTAGCTCGATAGCAGACGCTGTATCCAATTTTCGATTGTCACTTTTTTCTGTTTGCAATCAACACAAATCAACGCCTGATTTATCCATCGTTTTCAAACACGATTCTGATGCGAATTAAACTTGCTACTTAAAACATTGTATTACTATATTTAATCACGAGTTTGTTTTTTTTTTTTCGTTTTTTTTTTCTAAAAAATGTGTACCGTTTGTAGTAGTGTATTACAGATATACAAATAATGTACGAGTGACACATATCAACAACAGGTCATGTAAGTTCAGTCACTGACAGTTTCCAAGATTCGCGTAGAAAACTAATTATAACAAAGTTAATACCTGAAGTCAACTTTTTGCTGTTTGGAGTTCATTTTTAGGCATTTCTTGAAGGCACCTTGTTGATTGCGAGTTAAACTTGCTACTTCAAACATTGTATTACTATATTTAATCACGAGTTAAACTTGCTACTTAAAACATTGTACACTAGAGGGCCTACAGCTGACACATTTTAAGATGTGTACATCTTGATGTGGAGGAAAAGGGTGGGGGGGGGGGGAGAAGGAGCAGCAGAAGAAGAAAAATGAAATAGGTCTAAATATGGAAATACGGGTCTGAATAACACACATAAGGGCAGATATACTTCCTAAATGGAAAAAGAAAGTAGTTCCAAAAGTGATATCGTTACTGTGGCGATATCATTTTACTCCCACTGATATATTTCAATATCTCACTATGAAATATATAATAAAATTTATGACATAATAGCTAAGTAGATCACAGAGTGTGCTGAGACTCAATGTTTCCTGACATTGGAACTACCGGTAGTCGTCGTTGGATATGTTTAAGTTGTTTAGAGACGAATATAACTTGTCCATCGACATCACAGCTGTTTCTTTCAACTTTTCAAAACTATTGGTGTATTCATAGGGATAAATATATTTTTTCAGATATTTAGACTTCATATCTCTAAACTGTTTAAGTGGCTCTGTAAACGTGTTATAACTTAAACTTATATCCATCTGTTCTATAGATTGCCAACTGAATCTAAAGTTGTCTGAAAATCTTATAGTCTTTAGAGCTATTATGTATATTTGTTCTCTAATAAAACTCAGCTAAGAAATACTTCCAGAATGAAATATATTTCTCGCGTATGATTTCTACCTCTTCGTCTGGATCGTTTTTTGCAAGTGCTTTGAAAAACAGATGGCTCAATTTATTCTTGTTGTAACACATGCTAAAGGTGGTTGCAATTTTGTCTAACTTGTTTTGGTACTGGTTTATAAATTATAGAAGTCTTCATTTTGATTTTGTAAGTAAGAACATTTCAGTGTATATTTAATTATTTAATATTTGATTTAACTAGAAATATTTCAGAATAAATTGCACTATTTTGCATTTGTTTAACTCACTATCTTATGTCCACAACCACGTCAATGTTTCTGTTGACTTGACGTTGACCATAAGTCGAGATCATCTTTAAGATTTTAACTTGTGCATTACGCCACTGTTTCTGTGTAACGTGACGTTGAACGCTAGTCGAAATCACGATTAAGATTTTTAAGATGTGCATTAAGCTACTGTTTCTGTGTAGCGTGACGTGGAACGCTAGTCTAAATCAGGGTTAAGATTTTTTAAGATGTGCGTTTGATCACTGTTTCTGTAAAATGGGACGTAGTTAAAGTAAAAAGCATCGTTATGAGTTTAAGATGTGTATTACGCCACTCACATATGTAGTTCATATAACAATTGTAGCCCAGAAAACTTCCACAGAACCACCATTGCCTTCTAAATGTTACACACGCACACACGCACACACACACACACACACACACACATTGATTTAAGTTAATTGATGGACTTGCATGTATGCTGACCTGGAAGCATATCATAATGTTATAAGAAGTTTTATATATATATATGTTTTATATTATATAATATTATATTATATTATATTATATTATATTATATTATATTATATTATATTATATTATATTATATTATATTATATTATATACACACCAAACAGAATGGAAAGTGCTATCCTTGAATCCAACAGGAGATTGCTTGATAACATTAGCAGAATTTTTAAATACGAATAAATAATATTAGCATACAGGTTAGAGAATTTTAATTCGTACTCTACGGAGATTCGAATCCGGATTCGCGGGTTACTGTACACATCGCCTTGACTGTAAGCACCAACCCCTATGCCATATGCACACATCACCAAAAAATGATGCTACGAAGTCGGTGGTATAGTTGTGTATATCCAGTGGGCCCTCTGGGTCAGCCTCTTGGTGTTCCCGTTGACCTACTCCACTCCTGTTCAGAAAAAGGCTGACGGACCGATTTACGGCCACATGTCCGTCGAGGTGCTGAAGGGGCTGGACAACGATCCGACGCCCGCTGCGCTGCTGGAGGCGGCGCTGCTTTAGGGCCGCTGTTAATTGGAAACAGACCGGATCACGGCATGCACTCCATGCCTGTGGACATCTTCGGAGGCTCGCAGAAAGACGGTGTCCTGCCTGTATCTCGGCGGACGTCGCCCAATACGCGACCAAGACCACTATTTTGTGTTTCACAGCCAACACCGCGGTGGTTGATGGGAGTACGGCGCCAGACGTATTGTGGTTTTACCGCTGGGACGGAACGCAGAACGTTGGCGGTTTACGGTGATTCCATCACCATCACGGGATTCTACTTAGCTAACCTCCACTGGAGCCACGGCGAAGGGCCGTGGGCGGCGTTTTCGATCCGCATGAATGGGTGTTTGCGGGTCCAGAACGATAGCGCCGGCCAGGTGGCCAGCGTAGAATACGAAAGCTTCACGACCAGCTATGCGTCCATGTTCGTAGCAGGGGACGTCATCCGGTTGAGAGCCTCAACGTCGAAGCGGAGGCAACCGGCGCCTTTGCCGCTTTAACCGTTTTGAGGTTCAGCAGTTAGAACCCGAGCTACCACAAAAAAAGCAATGGTAGAACCGCCAGGCAGCCCTGACGACGACTTTTGGGCGCAGATAGCAAAACAGGTACCCGACATCGAAAAGGGGTATTAGCTATTGGTGCAAGTGTACCTTCGCCAACACGGGATCAGCGCGTACCGGTTCTTTCTGGGGTGGGACGAGGCCATGGGCCAGATAGGACGTGGGGCCATACCGAACACCCGAAGCCTAGCCTCGACCAGCTGGAGATAAGTGCGCTTTCGCTGCAAGAAAAGCGCTTCATATGAAGCGGCTCTTGTGTGATTATTACTACAACGACAGCGTGGAGCTCGGTGAAGCGCTTAAACCAGTTCCCCTGCCTTCGTGGTACAAAACCCCACTTACATTCACGCCAGAGGCCGGAAAACTAGGTTCTTTTTTTAAACAAATGCACTGTGCTGCGTCACAGTCATTGGCCAAAAGCACCCCAATCGCTAAGGCTCCGAGTAGACGGCTCGGTGGCTTTCACGCTGGGCGAGCCCTCTGGCGGCCGTTTCAACAACCGTTTCATAGCGGGGCTGTAACGGTGAAGGAAAGCACTGATATCAACTTCAGTCTAGTCACCAAAGTTTTCTACGACACTAGTCGAAGCTAGTCGCCAAATGTTTTTACGGCTAGTGTCGAAGCTAGTCATCAAAAGTTTTCTACGAATAGTGTAGAAGCTAGTCGGCGGAAGTTATATATCCATATCCTATCACAAATTCTCATTACTAGTCACCAAACGTTTTCTACGACTAGGATCGAAGCTAGTCACACAAAGTTATCACGACTAGCTTTAATGCTAGTCGTCACAAGTTATCTATGGGTGGACCAACATATTTCACTAGTACTTAAGAAAAGAAGGAGCAAATTTGTTTCTTGTACTGAGTGTATATGTGGTATGCATATTCTGACTTACAATTTTTAGTGTATGTATAAGTAGTTATATGAGGCGATTGAGAGCCAAAAGAGGCACTTGAGAGCCATGCGGGAAATTAACATGGAAGAGGCACTTGAGAGCCAAAAATGGACGCTTGGCTCTCAAGTGCCTCATGTAGGTATAAACATAGATGAGGCACTTGAGAGCCAAATTGGTAACAGTGTTAAACATGGCTGACTTCAGTGGGGGTGACATAGTAACATTGTTAGAGTTTACCTCAATAGGCGTCACTAGGTTAAATGTGTCTATAGGTTTAACATGGGAATGAGTTTTATAGGGACAGAAGTGTTTATAGGAGAGAAGTATTTATGGGGACAGAATATACACATACACACACACACACACACACACACACACACACACACACACACACACACAAAAACATAGCAACACCTATGACAATTTTTGAATTGTCTTTTCTGAGAGATGTGGTTGGCCCTGAAAAGGTTCGTTGGAGTTTTGTTAACCAAAGGTAGTTAACACATATTACACCTCTTCACTGGTCTTCTTCTCCTCAAATTTCTACGCACGTCAGGTCCATAAATCAATACTCTCTTCAGTCACCCTTGTCTCTCCACATATATTCGTCTCTTCCAAATAGCTGTAGTTGTAATCTTAGTAATAGCCAATGATGCTTTGACGTACATGAGGTAGTCCGGGTTGAAGAGCATACCCGATACGATACTTGAAGATTCTACGGAAGTATACATCTTGTCTTGGGAACAGGTGAAACTATGTAACAAAAACGCTGGTATATATAGCCAAAGAGCGGATCGAAACGGATCGAAAAGGTCCACCAATCCAAACGCGCGTTACAAAATGTAGGGTCTCTCTTCCAATCAGAAGAGAGCTGGTGTGTTACGTCACCTTCAGTATATAGGCGTCACAGCGTTCGTACGGTTTTACCTTTTGCGGCATAGTTTGAGTATGGCTGATACAACGAAGACGATGTATTGGGGTGAGCCTGCTACGGAAACCTCTTATGTTCGGAGTGATAGTACGACGACGGCAGTGGTCAACATTCGTCCAGAAGATTTTAATTTGGATTTTGTGGATTTTTTGTTATCGCACGAATTTTTGCCTTAAACAACCGCCGTAGTACCACCGTCTTCTCCTTCCTTATCTGTGATCGATGATTTTAGAAAGAGACAGAAAGAAGAATTGGAAAACTTTTTGCAGCGTCAGAGAGAAGCAGAAGAAGCATTTCTTCAGCAAGAAGAGGAAAAAAGAAAGCGAGAAGAAACAGAAGAGAAGCAGAAAACTTTGAAGTGTGAAGGACAGAAGGAAGGAAGTAGTGACAATCCAACGGTGAGTCTGATACAAGATATTTTAGCAGAGTTAAAGAATCTGAGAAACATGTATCAGACTCTTTAACTCAACCCAAGAGAAAGAGACCATCACGGGTTAAACATTCTAAGCCCATCACATCATCCACTCTCACTACTACTGAGATTCCACCACCACCACCGTTGACTACTACTACTACTACCACTACCAAAGCAGCAGCAGCAGGAGTAGTAAGACTTGGCCGTGGAAAGGGATTGAGACAGTTAAAGCTCATCATGTCCAGTCCATAAGTTTGTTTCAAAAACAAACACCCCAACGGTCCTTTGTAGGGCCACCCACATTTCTTAGAAAAGAAATCAAATTGCCAAATCAAGTAAAACTTAAATCCCATCATTTGATTGTGTATGAGTGCGTGTGTGGGTCCAAACTATAAAACAAAATCAAGACCAAGAGACATTTATTTTTTCCTTTTTGGTATATTCTTTTTTAAAAAATCACAAAAAAGATTTCACAACACATCACTCAAGTCCATTTTTTCTTTAACTGTCTGTCTCTCTTTTTGAATTTCTTCACAGGCATCATGCGTTCTTCTTCTTCACTGTCTTCAAGTCGTCTTGACTTTTTTATTTCTTGATGACGGGGATGGGTTCTTCTTCTTCTTCTGTTGCTGAAGAGCCCTCTGCCTCCTCCCTCTTCTCTTGGTTCTCTTTTTTCTTTGGACAGTCTGAAGACCAATGTCCTTTTTCTTGACAATGATAACAGGTATCTTTCCCTTTGTCTCTGTTTTCTTTTCCTTTACTTTGACGTTGTGGACATTCTGGAGCCCAATGTCCTTTTTCCTGGCAGCTATAGCAAGTATCTTGACATATCTCGAGAGGAAGAGTAGTCCTTAGTCTTACTGGTATACTTTCGAATGACTCTCTCTAAATTTCTGATAGCAACAGTCGTCTGTTGTGCTAAATCTCTGACCAGAAGGGTAAGCTTTTCTGACTGCTCTTCCATCTTTACAGTTTGAAAGTTGAATAACGAATAGTTACTCTGAGGGTAAGAAGTTCTCTCTATATATAGGGAGAGAGAGAGTGTGTAAAACTCAATCAGATCAAAGTTGGACACCAAGATGAAACGATCACGCAATTTCAGTGAGAAATTAGAAGAAGAAACTAAGAGGCCACGACAGCGACTTTCCGTACCGCCTCATACGTCGCTAGCTGAAGTGCTAGCCCAAGTCCATGCCAGTGATTTCGAAGAGGACATGAGTGAGCCTGAAACAATACCTTCCATCTCCACAAGACCAAGAGAGTCTAGAACCCCTAAAAAAGAAAGTCGTTCCGTAGCTCCCGAAAATTACTATCACATTCGAGAGACGCAAAAAGTAATATCCAGAAAATTTAGAACGAAGGCTTACACCTACAAGAGTTCAAGTCTGAAGTACCCCCCGAGAAAGCCGCAGGTTTCATTACCGATTTGTGGAATTCTTTGTTAGAGACATTGAAACGCCAATGCCAAGCGAAAGAGGACAATCGGTTAAGACTTTCCATTCATCACTATAGTTTGAAGTCTCCTGTCTGGATCGAGTTTAGTACGCCGGCAGAATTTACACCGTCTAAAGTCATGGACAAAATTGAACACGTTCAACAATCCAATGGTGTGTTTACCATCACCGATGGAAAAGCCACACTTCACACGACCCACGTTTCACCTCCTAAAGGTATCGGACGAAGCAGAAAAGTGTTATTGGTGGACCAAGCAAAGTATCGTCCAAAATTAACAATTCCCAAGACCAGATGTGCTTGGCCCGTGCCATCGTCGTGGGGCGAACGTATGCCGAGAAAAACGAGACTGCAGAATGGAAACGATCATGGATGAACATTCGACGATCGGAGAGGCCCCAACAAAGAAAATAAGCAGAACTTATGTTACAACAAGCAGGCGTAACTATAGAGACCGTGTGTGGCATTCCTGAAATGCAACTTCAAGACGTCTTGGCTCCTCGGTATACCTTGAAAGTATACCCTCAAGTGGCTCTGGTGTTTCGAGGACCCGATTTCCTCGAGGGAAAATACATCCACGTGTAGCATCATCAAGAACATTTTGATGCCATCACTAGTATCACAGAAATTCTTGGATACGCTTACTACTGCGAGAAATGTGACCAAGGATTTTGTAGTCGGGACCAACACATTCATTGCGGAGAGAGATGTCGGGGCTATTTAGCTTCCAAACCATGCATTCCTGAAGAACACATTCATTGCTCTTCTTGCCAACGAACCTTTGTCTATCCCTCTTGTTAAGAACAATATCGCATGACACAAGTTCACCAGCAGAAAAGTGCTTGTGACTTATTGAGATTGTGCTCCAAGTGTGGACAGCTTCGAACCAACAACCCCAAAGCACACGTTTGTCCCGGAAAGACAAGATGTTGTTTTTGTGACCAAATCGTGGACTTTGAACATCAGTATCACATTCAAAAATATGACAATATACTGGAGAAAGAATTAAAGGGTGATCAGCACAAGAAGAAGAACAAGACAAGAGTGGATTTTATCTTTTTTGAATTTGAATGTATGCAAGAGACGGGTATTCACATTCCTAATTTCTGCGTCGCTCATCTGGCTTGTGATAAGTGCATACACGAACCTATCTATTTTCATTGTCCTAATTGTAGTAAGATTCCAGGAGGACGTGAAAAAAAATCTGTCATGGCCCCAACACTTTTGCCGATTTTGCCCAATGGATCTTAGATCCTATCTACGACACTTGGAGCGAAGAGGACATTCAACGTCACGGGGACTGTCATCGATATGCTACCGTCATGGCTCACAATTTCTCGGAATACGATGGACAGTTTCTGTTGAAATATGATGCAGAACAAGGTGCCGAATGCCCCTAAGTCACCATGAATGGAGCCAAACTCATCTACATGAAAGTGGGACACGTACAATTCAAAGATTCTATGAGTTAATTGGCCATGCCTTTGAGTGGAATGCCTAAAACATTTGGAATGACAGAAATGGCCAAAGGGTATTTTCCCCACTTTTTCAATACCGAAGCCAATCAACACGTAGTGCTCCCGCATTTGCCTGACGTTCACTATTACGACCCCGACGAAATGCACACCGAACACCGATAAGCCTTCTACGCTTGGTACCACGCTCACGCTTCAGACCCGTTTGATTTTCAAGAAGAAATGCTGAAGTATTGTCTATTCGATGTGGACATTTTACGCCGTTGCTGTGGAAAGTTTCGACAATTATTTCTAGATCACGGAGAAGTCAATCCTTTGAAGGAAGCGTGAATCATGGCCAAAGCATGTGGACTAGTGTACAGAAAAAGTTCATGCCAGAGAACCAACTAGACATCATATCCCCTAACACTTATCTCTCGGTCAGCCGTCAATACTCTGCCAAAGCATTGCGTTGGCTTTATTACTTGTGTGAAAAGGAAGACAAATGCATACAATATGCGAGAAACGGGGGAGAAAAGAAAATTCGAAGTCTTTCTGTGGATGGTTGGGATTTAGAAAATCCTCAGACGGTGTACGAATTTCAGGGATGCTTATTTCACGGATGCACTACCTGTTTTCCTCAACGAGACCTACAAAATCCTCTCACAGGAGTCACCATGGAAGCGTTGTGCTAACACACATACCAACGCCGCCTGAAGTTAGAAAGTCAAGGATACCAAGTGGTAGAAATGTGGGAGCACGAGTACGATCGACGTTTCAAAACCGATCCAAAATGTAGACGCATTGCCAAAAGTTACGACCTGGTAGACATCGAACCTTTGGACCCACACCACAGTTTGTTTGGTGGACGAACCAATGCCACACGCTTGCTTTACGACCTAGATGAATCTCAAGGAGAAGAAATCAAATACATCGACGTGTGTTCGTTGTATCCTTGGGTGTGCAAATATGATCGATTCCCTAACGGACAACCTGAAATCCTGACAGAACACATCGAAGTGGAACAGATTCGTCAATACGAAGGATTGATCAAATGCAAAGTCTTACCCCCGACAAACTTGTACCATCCTGTATTACCCCATCATTGCCAAGGAAAACTGATGTTTCCTTTATGCCGTCCGTGTGCTGAAACATGTAATCAAGATCACCCTTGCCATCACACGAAGGAAGAACGCGATTTGACAGGAACGTGGGTCAGCGTCGAATTGTTTTGGGCTCTGGATCGGGATACCGCTTGTTAAAAGTATACGAAATGTGTCACTTTCCTACCACCCAACAATACCAAAAGGACGACGCCTCGAATCCAGGCATGTTCTCAAGCTACGTCAACGAATTTCTCAAACTGAAACAAGAAGCCAGTGGCTATCTCTCTTGGTTTCAGACCCCAGAGACCAAGTCAAATTCAAAGAACAGTACCGTTCCGTAGAAGGTATCACTTTGGAAGACGTAGAAAAGAACGAAGGAAGAAGATCGTTTGCCAAAGTCATGTTAAATTGTTTGTGGGGAAAACTGGCACAACGTCCGATCTTGCCCAAGACGGAATACTTGGCAGATTCCAGTCGTTACTTTCAAATGGTTGACGACAAAGGAAAACTGATGACACACGTGGAAATAACCCGTGAAAATTTTATCTTGGTGAATGACGAAGAAGTGCCAAAGTTTGTTCACACCGACGACTTTAGCAATGTCGTCATTGCAGCCTACGTGACAGCCACTGCTTGCTTAAAATTGTACGATCAGGCTTTAAAAGTGTTGGGAGATCGAGTCCTGTACTTTGACACCGACAGTTGTATGTACATCCATCGCCCTGGCAGCCATCACCCCACCGTCGAAGGAGATCGTTTAGGGGCATGGACGGACGAGGACCCCCAAGAGACAATCCTCAGTTTTGCCAGCGGTGACTCTAATAATTACGGCTTCCAATACATAGACCGACAAGACCAACTTCATACCAAATGCAAAGTCAAAGGATTGACATTGAATTATCGAGCGAGTCAACGAATCAACTTTGATGTCTTGAAAAGTGCTTTACAGTCTGGGCAAGATCAAGACTTTCGAGTGAAAACCTCAGAGCCCCACAAAATCGTACGTTTGCCAAACCACCAAATCGTCAGTCGCCCTTTAGAAAAAGTCTATCAAATTGTGTACCAGAAACGAATGCGACTTCCAGACCATAACACTTTACCGTACGGACACGCCGATCTTAAAAAGAGCATAAGAAGGGACAACTGCCAAGACCAACAATTCATTGTGACTACAAACGTTGACCCAGCAAGAAGAAGATGAATACTAATTCCACACAGCCACCGAGTGAGAAACTCACTGTGAACTTCAAGTTCAACGTGGAGGCTAGTACACACACACCGATACTGACGAACTTGACGCAGTCACCACGTGAGGGGCCTACTGTGAACTCCAAGTTCGATCACAACATCGAGTGCGATACGGTGCCTTGCAATGAGTCGGATGCCGTACGCTCGGACATCAGCGATGCATCACGACCTTGTTGCTCCTCTGGGACCATCGAAAACAATGCCGTTCTTGTGCCTTATCGCCCCACTAGCGAAAGCAATGCAGCACGACGTCTTTCTGCTTTACTGGTCAATGTGATGCTAAGTGTGTACCTACCTGTGGATGCCATCCATGCTTTGGCAAAAAATACACGTTGCCTGTGACTTTGCCAAGCTATTGTGACTTTGAAAGTCGATTCCAGACGTTCAAAGATAAATGGCCTAAATATCTGCAAGAACCTACTCCCAAAGCTTTAGCCAGAGCTGGATTTGTCTACTTGGGAGAAGGCGACAAAGTTCAGTGTTTCAGCTGTGGTGTGACACTTCACGAATGGGAGTATAAAGACTCAGTGTACTTGGAACATGCCAGATGATCTCCGCACAGTCAGTACGTGCCTTTGGTCGGTCCAAGGAAGTAATATGTCGGATACTTTAGAAGAGCACATTCATTGTTTGCCTCCTGAGCTGCGAGAACGCATTTACCAAGAGCTGGTCCAGATACAAGAGAAACGCAAATAACAATTACATCCTTTACAGCATAAACATTTTAACCATTGATATCTGAATGCTATAAAAGTACTAATTAGTTTCAAAGTATTCAAATGGCCAGACATTCATGAAGGACTAGATGACACCTTTAAGAGTTTGGATGGTACAACCTAGAATGTGACACTGTTACACAGAATTCGACGGAACGACGTTGAGGAAAAAGTTACAAACTTACAGGAATACAACAAACTTTTAAAAGAAGTGTCACCTCAAGCAGAAGCGCCTTCACGCCGTCTGAGGTGTAGTAAGGTAATCACAAAATGTCTTAGGTATTCTTTACCACCAGATTCCATCTGGCAATTGTGTGACTATTTCATCACAAAGAAAGAGGTGGTTGTGAATGACTAGTTTAGAAGAGCACATTCAGAATCTGCCTTTAGAGATGCAAGAACACATTTACAGAGAATTTGTCAAGATACAAGTGAAACGCAAACTCAGAGTCATTTCTCGATTTATAAACTATTGTTATTTCCACGGTATAAGAAGACTGATTCATTAGGAGAAACTATCACAGATGCCTTGGGGTAGTCTATCACCACAGACACAAACCTTGTCTTCAGTCGTGGAACGAATTCCGTGGAAGGAAATCAATGATAGTGTTCAGACCTTAGTGGATAACAAACTACTGATACACGAACTGTTTCCATTGAATTTGGACGATATGTGGTGTGTGTGTTAGTAACTACTTTTCTTGGATTTCGTTTCCCAGGAAAATCGTTGTGGACTATTTTTGATGAACAGTACATGCAACAACGACATGACCATTCACACTTTATCGGCGCCCGAAAGACAAAATGGGCTCAAAGGGTTGAGAATCGTGATTCTTCGCCCTTCGTGATGATGCCTGCCAAACCTGATTTAAGACCCGTGTTTCCGAATTTGATGCAACAATGGAAACCTATTTCGAAAGTCACTTCTTCTTCTTCTCCGGGGGCATCTACTTCGGCTGTTCTTGCCACTTGTCACCTAACACCAAAGTCCAAGACAGAACAGGTGTGTTACAAAGTTTACTGGATTTATCCAAACAAGAACTGACACGATTTAGTCCATTGAAAACACCTCATCGTCGAGTGATGCCTGTCATAAAGTTGATACGCCGTGGTGACCATCAGTGGAGACGAGTTCCAGTATAAAAAAGAAGTGTGACATCAGAATGACCTCAGTTATATTTTTCTTCTGACACCACAGATGGCCCCAAAAAGTGCACACCACCCTAGTCGTCCTGAAGAAGGCAAAACCAAAAAAGGACTTCCACCTCGTCTCGCAAAACATTGGTATGTGTTGTCCGTCCTGACTAAATCCAAACATCTCATTCAAACAGTCCCGAAAGAAATCGTCGATACCGTGTATGAATGTTGTTTGAATGTGTTGAAAGGAACGGTACCTTTGTCCAGGATACAGAAACAAAAAGTAGGAAAATATTGGAACGTTCTTTGTCAAATGGTCAAAAAAGAAAATACTTCTTAGTCAAAAGAAACAAATGCTGGTGCAACGAGAAGGATTTCTACCCATGCTGATAGGACCGTTGTTAAAAACAGCTACTCCTTTGTTAGGATCGATTGCTGGACCCCTTTTAGGAGGAGTCATGAGATAAAGACGGGAAGAAAAATAAGATAAAAAGGACACCATTCTCTGGAAAGACGGCACACTTGTACCTTTGGATCTTATGGAAGGACAAAAACTGACTTTAGTTCCTTACAAACGATGGATGGAACTCCATCGTTGGTAAGAACAACGGATACCTCATTTACCTAAAAATCTTAATCTCAACGAGATGTCACAGTTACAACAAGACTTACAATCCTTAATGGATCGAAGTGATTTGTCAGAAGCAGAAGAATCGAAACGGTACGGTCAACTATTGCAGCGTCTTCAACTCTTTCACCAGAAAGCTTTAGACCAAACAGCTAAACCCACTCTGAGAGATTTCAAGGCCAAGATGAAAAGCGAACCTAAAACCACTAAAACAGACACCGCCACGGGGATGACAGAAGAAGGCGACACAAGAGAAGTTTTTCAAACTCCGTCTGCTCCCATACCTAGTAAGATTGCAGCTTCCTTGTTGACACCCTCTCCTAAGCCTCAACGAGAAGAAATGAAAGCTTGGGTTAAAAAGATGATGTCCACCCCTTCTTCTGCAGAAGAAAAAAAGAAAATAGGGAAGACAGAAGTGAAAAAAGACATCAAGATAAAAACCACCACTTTACAACCGACTCCTGTGGCTCGTCGGACGCGTCAGGTTTCGTCCAAACCTCCCCTACCCCACGACTCCAAAAGTAGTATCGAACAGTGGGTGACTTATTGAAAAGTAAAAACATGGAGACACTTTTTAGCCAGCATTTACTACAATCCTGGACATGCTGCTGGTTACGGAGGGGTTCAAAAATTGTATCGTGCAGCTAAAAGCAAATTGAAAAGTGTACGTTTGCCAGAAGTACGACAATGGTAACAAGAACAATCGACGTACACGTTACACAAACCCATTCGATGAACATTTTCCAGAAGTCAAACCAAAGTGGCTGGCATCGATCGTCAATGGCAAGCATATTTAGCTGATGTCTCTTATTTGGCAGCGTACATTCCTGGTTACAAATATTTGTTTTGTGTCAATGACGTGTTTTCAAAATCCGCTTGAGTCATTCCTTTGACTTCTAAGCGGTACCGAGTTAGTATGCTTTAAAACTGGTGTTGAAACAAAGTGGTCGTCACCCTTTACGATGGCAAACAGACAAAGGCACCGAATTTCTAAACCAAGCTTTTCAAAAAGAATTGAAACAAAGGCACATTCATTTTTTTACCACTGAAATTCCTGAAACCAAAGCTAGTGTCGTGGAACGTTTTTAAAGAACTTTGAAAGAACGTATGTGGAAATATTTTACACATCAACACACTCTGAAGTACATCGACGTGTTACCACGTCTGGTCAACGCTTACAATTAATCCTACCATCGTAACAACGGATTTGCCCCCGAAGAAGTCACCCCTGAAAACGAAGTGAGGGTGTTTGATCGATTGTTTGCTACACCTAAGATTGGACACAAGAAAGCCTTGGTGCTCAAGACGTGAGATTGGGTTTGCATTGGAAAAACCAAACTCACTTTTGACAAAGGTTATTTACCTAACTGGACTACAGAATTGTTTCTTGTCCCTGGACAAGTTCGTGGACGTGATCCTCCTGGCTATAAATTGGAAGACATGCACGGAGAAGTGTCAAAAGGAACTTTTTACTTGCCTGAGTTACAATGAGTGACCAAAAACGAAGACGACTTGTACGACATCGAAAGCATTCTCGAACGAAGAACACGTAAAATGGGTAAACGTCGAGAACAAGAAGTTAAAGTGCTTTGGAAAGGATATCCTACTAGTTTTAATTCTTGGATAGCCGTTTCCCAAGTTGTCGACTATAAAAAGAAGAAGTAACCAACATGCCGTTCAATACAGCAGCTACTTTTTCTTCACAGAGTTCCTCTCTTCAAGAATTACAAAAACAACCTTTGTGGGTGTGGTGCGGAGAACGTGTGCCTAAAAATCAAATCGTCTTTTTCTGCCAAATCTTTGAGGTGTATTGTGTCATCGGAGCAGCGATTGCCAATTGGAGTTTGCAACAAGGTGACAAACAATTGTGGACCATTTTACTCAGCAGTTGCCCAGTCCTTCCTTGAAATATAGTACGGACAGTAACAACAACAATCACAACGGTGCGGTCAACGCCTGTCATCCTTCTTCCAGTCACAACAACAGTAGCTCTCTCTTGGAACATTTTGCACATCATTCTCCTTTGGCAACAAGTGACTCCTCGAACACCAAAACCCTCGAACTATGAATAACAAATTTTATTTAACTTTACCCAGTGACAGTTCTATGGATGTGTTTCCCAACAATACCTTATGTTGTTTCACTGCCAAATTACCTCAGTCCATACAATTGGATCACCAAGCTCATTGGGAAGTGGCTTTGGTAGAAATCATTCATCCTACGCAAACCCTCAATATCAACGAAAGTCAAAACACTTTCATCGTGGATATCCTGAACGAGCAAGTGCAAGAACACTTGGACAAAAATGATCCTGGCATTTACGAATCCAAAAATCATTACACACCAATCCTCCTTCCTTGACTAGCTATACGCTGAGAATTCCTATGGGGTATTATTTTAATGCTCAACATTTGGTGGACACTATTGCTGCTATCTTTCAGGACCAATTTGGCAAAGCCTTGGACAAAGCCAAGAAAGCTGTTCTGATCGAGTACCATAAAATTGCTCATCGTCTTAAAATGCACTTTTCGGACGCCAGAATATTGTCCATCACTTTTTGTCCTGGGTTGTTTGATATTTTTGGTAGATACACACAACTAGCTCCTATGAAAGACGTTTACAGCAACAATCTATTTTACAAGTATTTTTGTTACTCTGTCGAATTGAACGATGGACTGAATTTATTGTTTGTGTACTCCGATGTGGTAGAGTACAACGTGGTGGGAAACACAGCCGCTCCGTTACTGTGAATCATTCCTTTCAAAGCGGATTCTGCGTACGAGGAAGGTGGAAACACGTATCACGTTCACCGTGAATTAGTACATCCTCATTATCTTCCTGTCAGTAAATCGTATTTTGACAGTGTCAACATTAGTATAAAAGGAGATCTGGGACAAAATATTCCATTCACTAAAGGAAAAGTCACGGTGAAACTACATTTTCGAAAACGGTTCCCCAGTGAATTGTAACACAACATGTATCCTGTGTACCAATGAGTTGCTTGACAACGAGGACATGGTTTAAGAAATATGTTAAAATCCGCTTTTCGTACGGTAGCCCCAATCTTGAAACCCATGGTGACTCGAGGATTGCATGCCTTAAAAGATGCCACTTTGACGCAAGGAAACGAATTTCTTCAAAATGTCCTCGTCGACAAACAATATCCTAAAAAAGCCTTTATGAGACCAGGAAAAAATGTGTTGCTGCAAACTGGAAAAGATCTTTTGGGTCGCCGATAGACTCCTATTAATTCGCACTTCTGGCCCTGGCATTACTTCTTCCTCAACGCCACAGCAAGGACATGTCAGAAAGAGACGTCGAAACCCATTCAGAGCTCATAAACACGGTGTTCAGAAAAAGAATAAGAAAAGAAGAACTGTCAGAGAATTAGAGGTGTTTGATTACTACCTGAGACAAAAAAAAAAAAAAGATACACCGAGATTCTTGCGAGTGTACCAAGTCAGAACTGGATCTGTTTGCCATGCCACCTCCCATGATGTCGATGCAAGAATCCCAATGGGTAGAATTTCATCCTGTGTCGTCTTTGACGACCTCATCCTATATAATTTGAAATCAAAGGACAAACCGAACATTACATCGATCTGAATAGTAGTCACTTGTATCTGAAACTCAAAGTGATCAAAACGTACAACACCAATCCTGGGGCAGAGGCCAGAATAGCTCCCGTCAATAATTTCATATATTCGTTGTTCAGCGAAGTGGATTTGTACTTGAATAACAAACTGGCCAGCAGCAGCATGGATACTTACCCTTACCATGCTTACTTGGAAAATCTCTTAACGAACGGAAAAGAAGCCAAGAACACCCATCTTTATGCTTCCGTGATATGGAAACCTTACGCCTAGGATGCATTCAACGACACAGAGTTGACAGTAGCTGACAATCCTCACAATGTTGGATTAACGAGCGTCGAAAGAAACTCAAACAAGCGCGCACTTTAGAACTGATGGATCGTTTGCATTTGGACATGTGGTTGCAAGACAAGTATTTATTGAACGGAGTGGATGTACGCCTGAGACTGAATTGCATTAGTACCGTCTTCCATTTGATGTCTAATGCAAACGAGTACAAAACCATCATCGAAGAAGCCAGACTTTACGTGCGCCGTGTAGATGTGTTACCTAAAGTAGCCAACGACATCAGTCAAACTTTGAGCAGAACCACCGCCAAGTATCCTGTGCGACGAGTGGAAGTGAAAACGTTTACCATTGCCTCTGGACTCATGTATTCCAATTACAGCTCCCCAAACGTTTACTCATTGGCATCGTCAGTAATACGGAGCCATCGATCAAAATCCTTTCGACTTTCAACACTTCAATGTCTCCAAGATAGAAGTCACTCGAGATGGCCAGACGTTGTGTACCAGACCTTTTGAACCTAACTTTGCCCAGAAAAATTACTTGAGATCTTGCTTGATCCTGTCTGAAGCCGCAGGACAGTTAGGAACCAACAGCAGCCACGGTATTTCGTACGAGGATTCTGCAGGAGGATATGCTTTGTGGGGATTTGATTTCAATCCCACCAAGGCAGCGACGAAGGACATTTCCACCCTATAAAATCAGGTCAACTTCGTGTGGAACTTCAGTTTGCACTGGTTCTGGTGAACACAGTAAACGTTATCTTGTATGCAGAATTTGACAATACTCTGGAAATCAACAGTTTGAGAGAAGTTATGCTAGACTATTAGAAGAAAAAAAGATGCAACACGAAGAACCTATGGAGATAAAAGATGAGGGATTTTGTGATCTAGAACCAAAAGATGAAAAAGAGAGAGTGGAAGTGTCAAGATGGCCAGAACAAGAACAACATTAAGTCTCCTGTTTTGTTTCGGATTTGGCTGAAAGAATTACAGATTTGGCTAGAGAACATTGTTATGGATGTCAAATCAATCATCCTAGTCAGAAACAACACGACAAATGTTTGATGATGAGTGCAGAAGAAAAATTGGAAGAGTATCTGGATGAGGCATGGTCTCTGATTTCAGAAGAAAAGGTGTTGAGAAAGTGGTATAAAGACTTGCAGGATCGTTCCTTACCTCCATTGACTTCTCTGGAGACCCTACGCATCGAAGCTCTCTTGCAAGTACGGAGACTACCCGTGGTTCATCGACTTACTTGACAGACATATTCAAGCAAAAACTCAGGTGTGAATTCATGAATTATCTTTACCTGTGAAAAAATGGATACCTGGGAACTTCATTACATGTTGACTCGCAGTTCGTACACCGCTTCTTGGAATCCTGTGGTGTGTGCTAAAGATGAACTTACACATCGCATACCTAATGGACGCTTGACTCTCAAGTGCCTCGTGTAGTTATAAACATAGATGAGGCACTTGAGAGCCAAAATGGTAACATTGTTAAAAGTGGCTGACCTCAGTGGGGTTGACACAGTAATATTGTTAGAGTTGACCTCAAAAGGCTCAACTATAGGTACGTACGGGAAATCCCAGGTTAAATGTGTCTATAGGTTTAACATGGGAATGAGTTTTATAGGGACAGAAGTGTTTATAGGGACAGAAGTATTTATGGGGACAGAATAAACACATACACCAAACACAACCAAACACACACACACACACACACACACACACACACACACACACACACACACACACACACACACAAACAAACATAGATACATAGAAACACCTATAGCAATTTTTTTATTTGTCTCTTCTGTGACATGTGGCAAATAAGATTTCTTTTCTTAGCAATATGAGGTGGCAATCGGTCTGCAATCTGTTTTGGTAATACCAGATTTTTAAAAAAATCAGTCACGTTCCATTAAAGTGGCATAGAGGTATCCAAATATTCTCTCCGTTGTGCTTCTTGCAAATACTCAAAATTTCGTGGAGTGGAATATATATATATATATATATATATATATATATATATATATATATATATATATATATATATAGAGAGAGAGAGAGAGAGAGAGAGAGAGAGAGAGAGAGAGAGAGAGAGAGAGAGTTAAATATTTCAATGACAGCAAGTAGGTTTAATTTTTGTAGGACTTCAGGATTTCTATCGATCCCATGTGCGTTTTTAAAATGTTGTCAAGTTCCTTCCCCAACAAATCAGCTTGATGTTGGTTGCTGAATTTTTGCAAGTTATAATGTTAACTGTATTAAACAAAATTCAATTTATTTTCTGCAGAAATACGTGTTTTACTTTTCTGTGTGATGATAATTTTATCTTCGCGTGACATTTATTTACTGTTTAGGGGTTTTTAATGAAAGGTCCTTAAATTTATTTTACTGAGGTCACAGAGAATAATTCGTCTTCTGAATATGAAACAACTTGTCTGGGTCAGAACACGTCAGCATATTCTATATTTGACGAATATCTGCCTTTCCTTCCTTTCATCGCTAATATTTTTTTTTTCTGACAAGGACGTTTTATGCACACATCAGTGTTAAGATATTGACGATGATAATGTTAAGGTGATGATTGGAATTATAATCAAGATGTTAATTATTATGATAATTAATTCTCTGTCATAATGATCGTAATACTTACTTGTGGTGTATAATTTATTTATCTCTGTTATCATTAATTCTTCGTTTTAAAAATGAACTCGTGGTCATACCCACTTTGGTGCAAGAAATGTTCTGATACTGTAATACTATTTGATATTGCAGAACTAGCATATGTGTGAATAAAAGACTGCAACCAGTCTCTGTAATGAAGTTTGCAATCTTTCATATGCACATCACTTCTTTAAGTGAACCAACTGTGAGGTTTGTGAAAACAATATAGTGATAGCTTAATTTTGATAGATATCGTGTCTTGTTCTCCTTTCACATAATCCCTCATAATATTTTGAAACAAATGACTGGCTCGCGTTATTGCTAAACAGTCGAAACTCACAAATAATATGACATAGGAAAAACCCAGCCTGGACGGAATGGGCCTGATTTTGATATTTTACTAATCAAGCTTCCATGTAATTGTACTTGTATCCTTGCATTTTGCATTCATAGAACAAACTGGCAGTAAAAGTTGCTCACACCTACACATGTGCATATTTTAACTTCTTTACTCATCCAAAATATTATTTTTAATAAACAAATGTATATCATTCAAGTTCATGGTCTGGCTTGATTCCAGAATTGTGACAGAAAAGAAAAAAAAATGGTTACCATTCC
The DNA here is from genome assembly GCA_029931535.1 of Margaritifera margaritifera. Taxonomy (NCBI): domain Eukaryota; kingdom Metazoa; phylum Mollusca; class Bivalvia; order Unionida; family Margaritiferidae; genus Margaritifera; species Margaritifera margaritifera. Next base: position 1,367,572 of record JAQPZY010001262.1, on the reverse strand, counting down.
AGCTTTAGTTCCAAAATGCCCGAGAGGGCATAAAAATAGTATGCAATTTACATGTGTCCTAATTAATGGTGTCGTGCTTCAAATGTTGTGCATCAGTTTTGAATTTTAATAAGGAATTAATTTTTTTTTTAAATGAAGGAAACACCAAACTTAAACAGCACCGTATCTTCTCAATCTTCTACCAGAATCTTGGATTTCTAGAAATTCTTAGCCACACCACTGATTAAATTGAAGCTATTGATAAAAGGTTTGAATTATCCAGGGTGACATGGTAAATAAATAAGTAACACGGAATCCTATGCATTTGTTTGATCCTACAATTTAATTTTCTCCTGCATGTGAACACCTCTCAGATATATACGGCTTGCAGTTTCGTTCATATAAAATGGGTGGACTGCGCCGTTGCACATAGTCAACGACGAAGCAGCGAATTCTCAAGTTGCAGAGAAGTTGCATACAATCTGAGACTATGGTCGGGGCCACAGTTATATTGCTGTTTGCATATGCAGCCATCTCCAATGGCCAAGGTAGGTAATATAGATCTTTACGATGTTTTAAATTCCTTGCTATTTATAAGCCGTTTTTCGTACATACTAGTGCTTATTTGCATGTTTTGTTCTTAATACAGGTATTGCAGCAAATATTAGATTTTCTTAGAAACAGGAAAGTTTTGTTTCAGACCAAACAATTTGGAGAAAAATGTAGATATTCGACTATATTTTCTCAAGTCAATAACTTATAAGGCAATTCCTTACCCTAAATGACAAGTATTGCAATACAAAAATAATCATCATTAAATCTGAGAGAATGATCCTTTTTTCGCTTGAAAGCGAGTAGTATCGTATGTTTTGTGTTGTAATTTCGCGACGTATTATAGGCCCTAAAACATCCTGAAGAATACGTTATCGCTTTATTTCATGTACTAGAGTGTCACCATAGCAACAGAAAAATAGAAGAAAGAAATAGTTGGAGACAATATTCTACTGTGTCCTGAATACAATTATTTGATTTTTCGATTTCAAATTTTTTCACCTTTTTAAAATCGAAGTATAAGGATTCGGCAAATAATAGAATCAACCCCACCACTTCCAGCTGGTTTGGAATGTACAATTTATCACATGCGCCCTGCTGCATGTCGTAAGAGGCGGCAGATGGAGCCAACTTATTTGAATCTGGTGATGATGTTCCACTTAAGCAGGTCTTGGATTCTTTAAATGAGAGCGGTTTATTTTGTACAATTTTAACTGTGTATTTTAAGTATATGCCTTCATCTTTGTTTTGTCTGCCTTGTTTTGGAGTTGTTTCAACATCTTTGCCTTTAATCTTTTGTCTCCTGGTGCATATTTACTTTTGGTCGGATAGGTTTGTCTTCTTGGGGATTTTGGCATGGTTTTTGCCTACCCATTGTTTGCTACGTAGCTTTTGCTTGGCACTGTTTAGCTAGGATTGTTTGTGCTGATGTGTCGTTAAGCTACACACACACACACACACACACACACACACACACACACACACACACATATATATATATATATATATATATATATATATATATATATATATATATATATATATATATATTCGGGAGAGAATAGAGGAGATGTGCATCTTTGTTCTTTTCTTGGCATACAAATCCAAAAGCTGTGAGAAGAAAATATCAGGTTTCAACTATTCAACTATGCACATGATCATGTATATCTAGTAAATGGAAAGATGTATTTAAAAAAGTGTTTAAATCTTGCAAATTATCAAGATCACATATTCCCTAGTCTTAAGTCGTTACAAAGGCCTTAACTTGAGTTTCCACAGACAGTCATCTGCATTCCCATAATGATTCGGTTGGGGAAAGTCTTATCTTGACACCAACAACTGAAGAAAGCTCAAGCTGATAGAAATTAACTTACTCAAATGAGTTTTAAGACGAGACAGGATATTAATATCTATATTTGACCTCATTGACTCGAACTTACGGATCTCTCAAAATATTTGTTAGGACCCTTGGGTGTATGAGCTATCCAGATTCTACCGTACACACGCACACACACATATCACTTATTATCACTTATTACGACACACTACAACACTACGTTTGGGCAGTACTGTTCCCTTTTTCAAGTCTAAATCCAATGGCGCTGTAGCTGACGTTTATATAAAATCTCTTATCCACGTTACGTACATGTTTATAAACAATACTATGACAGCTGTACGTAGTATTTTTCGCGCGAAACGTTCTCACCTCCTGATCCCTCTTCCTCAAAGTTGTCCAAAATACAAAAGTCTTCTAATATAATCCAAATTCAACGACGACGATACCACAGATAGCATTTATAAGGACGATCCATTTAGCAGAAATTCTAGTCTGGAACACCAACTCATAACTGACACTTATTATGAAAGACTAGAATTTCTACTTATCATATGTCTCTACCGATATAAAGATAGATACATGGAATGTATTTGATGTACAAAGACATGTTTCTACTGCACATAATGGCCGAGTATATGTAGGAACAAATTATATTTAAAATTATATTTCCATTTCTCTGCTTATTCTTGGATTTTTCTAGGTTCGGTGTCATTCGACGAAGTTGGACTATTCAGCACTGAGAACCACTGTCATTTAACTTGGAGCTATAATAGATCAGCCCCTAACGGTAAGTGACAATGTATTACAAGAAACAGTTTATCATTGTTATATGTTTTTCTCTATTTGTTTGAAGTTTTTTTTGTGTCTTTTTTTGTTATTTCTTTTTTTTTTTTTGGGGGGGGGGTAAGACGAAGATCCTTCACAGTATAGTGATTAGCTGTAGACTAGCACATGATACTGCTCTGGAAGTTTTTACACCTTGGTATATTCTGGGGACTACTTTTGGGTCGCAATCGGTTTCTAGTGTACTTACGGTCAAGTTTTGTCTATATCTACTCTATAATAATCATAATAATAATAACAACAACGCCCCACCCCCACCCCGGTAACTTCAGATCTAAATTTGCAACCCCAGATAAACTCTCCGATTAGAAGCTGAAACTCCAATCGCACAGTCCATCCTGCCCTCTAACACTCACCTATGTAGCCAAGGAAAGGATATGGCAGGCTTTACGGGCAACTTTTTATTCATAAATTATTGCATTTTTGCTTCGACCATGCTTTTGTGCAATACCGTAAAGAGCAGTGGATCTCATTAAATATGAACCCGCTTTTTGTTTTTAAAAATCGAAGATGCGTAGAAGCGAACAGAGTGAATGCTAAGCATGTAATTTATATGTCATCAGTTAGAAATCACTTCTAACAAAGAGTCGTTGATACACTTAGTTCTACATCAACGATGAACTAGCTTGCGAAGATGAGACTGGATATTCTGGCGCTAATGAAAGAAAAAACTACGGGCTGCTTTTAATCAAATTTCTTGATGGAATCCGCTGATTTGATGACAAAAAGGGCAAAATTGGAATTATAAGGATAAATGATCATGGTTTAGTATTTATCGAAATGTAAATTTACTTTATCACTCATAAAGTTTGCTTAAAGTCCTTCTGACTTTATTTCTCTTTGTGAGTGATCAGGTAAAATCGAACTTTATTTACTTTGTGAGTGGTTAGGTAAATTTTATACTTCGATAAATACTAAACCATTATCATTTATTCCTGTAATAAAGCCGACACAAAGACACACACACATATATAGACACTTCATTCATTTTAGCTGATACTACTGGGCAATAATTCCAATTATTATGAATTGACGAGTTTTCTGCATGTGATTGGATATAAACGGTCACGTGATACTGATCTGGAATTTTTTTACACATAGGTAAATTCTGGGGACTACTTTCAGTTCTCATTCAGTGTCCAGGTCACTTTAAGTGAAGCTTTGTTTATACCAACTCCTTATATCATCATAACAACAACAACAAGCACCATCCCCGTCTTCCGATCAAATTTACAACCCCAGATCAAAATCGCCTAATAGAAGTTCAAAAAATGTAATCGCACAGTAATTCCTGCACTCCAACAATCACCCCTTTAGCCAAACAAAGCATATGGCAGGCTTTACAAGCCACTCTACATTCATAAATTATTACATTTTTTCTTTGACAATATGTTCCACCAGCTGTTATTAAAGGTCATGGTCATATGACGAGCAGAGGATCTCACTAAAAATGGACACGATTTTGGTTTTGAAAGATCGAAATGCGTAGAAAGCAAGAACACGAATGCTAAAACAAAACGTGCCATACACAAACTTCATGTTGAAAAGAAGCATTAACCTCGTTTAAAAAAAACAAAAAAACCCAGACCAAGTGACAATATTTTTTCAGATCACTGCAATGACCCGCTCTAACATTCTACCCTATCTATAATACTATATAAGAGCTGACGACCCTTGACTAGCTAAGATAGGTCTAGGTATTCTGACGCAGTGTGAAGAGGCTAATAAAAGAAAACTACGAGCTACCTAAAATCGAATGCTTTGTTGATGAAATCCTCTGATTTGATGGCAGAAAGAAAAAAAAAATGGAATTATAAGGATTACATAATCATGGTTGGGTATTTGTCGAAGTGTAAATTATTACCTAATCACACACAAAATTAACATAAAGTCCTTCGGACTTTATTTACTTTGTGAGTGATTAGGTAAAGTTTACATATCGATAAATACCCAACCATGATCATTTAATCCTATAGTAAAGTCATATGAAACTCGTGTAGATCATATAATCACATGAGAGAGCAAATTGCTTCTTCTTGTTGCACTTACTACTACTACTACTGTAAATAATTATAATTAAATAACAACAAAAACAACAACAATAATAATAATAATAATAATAATAATAATAATAATAATAATGTAAATAATAATAATTAAAAAACAACAACAATAACAGCAATAATAATAATAATAATAATTATTATTATTATTATTATTATTATTATTATTATTATTATTATTATTATTATCCAACGTTAAAGCGGGGAATATCATTATACCCTCCTTCTGTCTGTCAATTGCTCTGTCCGTTGCCATATCTCCTAAACCGCTGGATAGAAAATCACGTGACTTTGTAGCTATGCTGCACTTGGTGCAAACTTCTACAAGAGCAGTTTCATCTTATGCTCCAACTACTGGGGTTCCTTAGAAACCTTGGAAGGGGTCAAAGGTTAGAGCTGCAAAAGTTTTAAATACAATGACATTTTCATATATTTCCCGACCAAACTTTATTCATGCAGTCACAGCAGGAAAAATAATCATAAGTGTGATAAAATTTTGCATTATGACCGCAGGGTAACTGTCCCGAAGCAGGGGTGAGTACAGTGGAAATGGAGGGGTGGAGTGGGTTGTTTGGAATATGCAGAAGCATGTGGATTTGCACCTACGATCCTATGCAGTTGATTTAGTTATTATTATTATTATTATTATTATTATTATTATTATTATTATTATTCACATTCACGTTTTTTTGCTATTTACTTTGTTTTTGTGTGGATTTTAAGGAAAATAATCTTTATAAAGATTCAAATGTATACACGATTCAGTGACCCCACCACTATTCCTTTTTCTTCAGTTATTGATTACGTGAATGACTTAACATATTTTCATAATTTTTAGCTTATGAACTACGGTCAGTAGTCCTTTTTTTATTAAGTAATCAGTTATCAACCCTTTCAACCACCTCCTTCGGCAGCTACTACTACTTTTGTCCTTAATAGCCATGATAGCCAGTATTGTGCTGACCTGCCGGCAAACTGTATACATTCTTTTCTCCTCCTCCTACGACTACCACTGCTCCCCACTACTACTACTGATAGGTTACATAAATGTCGTGAGGAAACCAGCACCTGAACCCCCCCCCATCAATTTCTTACTTTTAAAGTAAACAAAAAAAAAAAAAAAACAGAAATGATAAAAGGTGATAACATAAAAAAAGCATTGACGATTTAAAATAAGTGAGTGGAAAGAGGACAAAATATAAGAGGAAATGATCTTTTCGAAACAAGTATACTTTTATTGAATACATTATCATTTTATTTCTATGTAAGACGTAAAAAAAAACCATTTACTATATTGTTTACGATATACAATTTATGTATGAGCTGACAATGAATCATTTTAATATATTAAATATTGTTTCTTTAGAGTGAATGAAACAACTTTCTATTTTTGCGTTGATTTTTGCATTCATCATTATTTTATAATTATTGTCATTTTCCTCATTGTCGTCATCATCATCATATTATTATTGTTACGATTATTATTATTATTATTGTTATTATTATTATTATTATTATTCAGGACCTTTCTGTTGGCACACTTTAAAGAATTACACAAAATGCGGAGATTTTCCGCAGTCACCGATCAACATAGAAACGGACAAAGTAAAGAACGACAACAACTTTGAACCAAAATATGACAACGTAGCTAAAACACTGATTGGAAAGCTTGAAAACACAGGTAAATTTTTCTACATACTGTATTTGTGATAATTATAATAATTCTTTCGCGTTTTTTTTTTCTTTTGAAATTGTATCACAAGTATTGTAAAACAAAGGTTATACATTCGTTATAATTACTGTGATGACTATCTTTTGAGATTATGACCGTGCCAGGAATTTTGTTCCGTCAGTATTTAGTTGCATCACACGAAAGGAGCTTGCATAAGTACTAAACAAGGACTAATAAGGACGAAAATAATTTCCTAGTTGCTTTTAACGGATGTTTTCATGCATGCATTCCGTGTATTTATTAACTATTATATTATACTGGGTGAACTCACCTCTCCTAAAATATTCTTAAGTCCTAATATGAGGCATAATTCCCTTCTGTGCATTAATTTTGTTATAAAACAATAACAAAGAACATTGATATTTGGAAAATTATTCGTGAAATTCTAAGGATATCTGTTCGTTCGTTGGTGTCGGCAGCATCCGCTGCCTGTTTGTGCTACAGCTGATGCTAAGTTTTTGCAATATCGAGAGACTAACCTCGTCCATATCAATATATTTTAAGCTATAACGTCTATAGTTTCTACCTTTAACAATTATTTAAAAATGGCAGCAAGGGCCGTCGCAAGTTTGCGCTAGACGAAACATGGCGCCTAGGGCGAGCGTAGGTTTCGGGGCCCCTACTTTCGGAACAAAAATACCGCAAACTCCGCGAAATGGAGACACCCCCAATCCCCCGGTCTGTATCGACCACCAATTACGATGGTCCTGAGGCCAGCCTACGGGGAATATTCAGTCCTTCATAAATTTTCGGGTTTTAGTATAAGGTCAATGAAATTTCCTTTTTCTTGACGGCTAAAGATTTTTCATGACAAGTTTCAGTGTTGACTCGACATAATATGATAAAGGCTGCTTAATTTACATTTTAGGATGTAAACCTTCGCTGAAAAAACAAGATGAAACCAGTGTTAATTCGAACCTTCCTATCTTGCCAATCCAACACAGAAACTTATATTGAAACAAAAAATCCGTCTGCTTAAAAATCTGTGTGATCTCATTTTAAATACCAATCGATCATGAATGAAGAAAATCAAAGAAGATTAGTCATATTGTAGTGGCGTTCTTGACTTTATCATCATCATCATATTTATGAGTATCGTTGTTTTCTTTATGATCATCGTCGTTGTCATAATTATCTCTGTTGTCATTATTATTATTATTATTATTATTATTATTATTATTAATTATTAGACCCTACTGTTAGCACACTGTAGGTTCGACTTAATGCAATGGCGACATGCAGTCACCAGTGAACATAGAAACTGAGAGTCATTGCCTTGTTTTTTGGGTAGTGTCGCTTTTTTAGTCTAAAATACGCAGCCGGTCTAAAAGGGCAAGAGCTAGTTTAGTTTGACGCTTTTGCAATTTACATTATAAGGGTTTATGCTATGACAGTTTGTTTCAAAGCTATGACAGTGTGCAAGATTTTAAAGCCTAAGGCTCTGAAGGTCTTTCATTTTGGCCATAGAAACGAATATAGTTTAACTATTTCTTTAATTTGGGGAGATACTGCAAACAGTATATGTGAATAAATACCTTACGCGATAAACCTTTTACATTTCACCTGAATTTCTTTGAGCCATTATCATTTAAATAGCAATTTTTTCCAATCTGCAGGATACGTCCCCTTATTTAATGTCACTAATCTAGAAGATTCATATAATTTGAGAAATGTTCCGTCCCGCCCGAAGAAAACGTTCAAACTGGAACAGTTTCACATGCACTTCCATAAAGAACGGGGCAATGGATCCGAACACAGAATCAACTGCCAAGGACATGATGGAGAGGTAATATTATTCTTGGTGTGTTTGTTGTCCCTCGACTGGACATTCAATTAAGTTGTTTCTCTCTCTCTCTCTCTCTCTCTCTCTCTCTCTCTCTCTCTCTCTCTCTCTCTCTCTCTCTCTCTCTCTCTCTCTCTCTCAATTAAGAATTTTCAAACGAGTGTGAGCCTACACAATTTGGCAGCAATTCTCGTATAATTTTTCCTATTTTGTAAAAAAAAAAAATGGGTTGGTTTAAATCTCTGCCTAATACCACAGTAGGTGATAAAAATAGACACCACTGAGGAATTGCCACAAAGTTACTACTCTGAAAATTTAATATCGAAAGGACCATATATGATTGACTGCTTACCATGGTTAACTGTCCGGACGTGCATTGTGGTGTTGACCCAACCAATACACCAATTCTCACACAATAATCACATTGTTATTATTATTGTACTGTTATTGGTTGTTCTTTCGGAGTGGACAAACAGCTGTAATAGATGTATAAGTAAATGATGATGATGATGATGATAGAGTGCACAATTTTAAACTTGAACTCTAAAAATAGCAAACGAAATATGCCAAAATTCGTACTGCGAATTAAACTCAAACAGGTTTGACAGTTTTAGTTTTTTTTTCTTCTCTGAATTCAACTATATTTAATCTTATTGGCCAGTCAAAGTGCAGCAAACAGAATATATATAATTTATTAGTCAACATGCATGAATGTTACAGAGTCGGCAAGAAACAATGTAAAATGTATTACTGAGCGGGTATTTTCCCACTACCAGTCTCTAGCAAACCATGTCAATAAATTACCCGACCAAAGACCATATCAATTAATTTTCACATTCTTTTCATGTTAATGCAAGCACAAGAACGTTGAATGACTTCACGACACACTCAAACCATTCGGGACGTATCAACCATATTGTTTCCTATCGTGTGTCATACATGGCCCCACTCAAAAAAACTTTGCTCAACAGATCAGTCAAAACAAGTTACTCCAGAAAAATAATCCAGCTCAGAATATACACACGCAGCCGTTTGATTGGTCACAATACTTTTGAAAAAGAGCGTGACGAGGTCAGCTCTCCACGTAACAAACTTTAATCAATGAAACTGCAAGAAACTTGTCTGTTAGATTCTCAGGACATCAGAGGTACGGCCTCTGACTTAGTTAAGATCGTCATATATTAGGTAGAAGATCTGATAAGCTAATATAATTGCACACATTCATCGAAGGCGCAATGCATCAAAAATTAAAGAGAAATATTCGTGATTCATGGATATTGTTGTATGTTGGTAGATTTTAGTAGGTTGATAGGTAGGTGATGTATGTATGTATGTATGTATGTATGTATGTATGTATGTATGTATGTATGTATGTATGTATGTATGTATGTATGTATGTATGTATGTATGCATAGATGGATAGAATGATTCATTAATGGGTGGTTGGATTTTTAAAAGAAAAATAACACTATTGATATGAGATAATTTTTGCTTCTTCGAATTTCAGCTACACTTTGTGCACAAAGAAATTGGGCTACCTAAGGATGCTACACATAAGAATTTCGTCGTCTTAGCTATATTTGTGACGGTATGTTTGTAGTAGATATTTTGTACAGCTATATTGTTATCATTACCTAAATAACACAGTATTCCTAAATGTCTTTTATGTTATTGAACGGAAGTAATCCTTCACCAAGTCTCAAATTAACAAATCTGTTTGCCTACAGTCATGACATTTTGCAGACTTACTGTACACTTAAAATAATTCTCTATATATCATGTAGAGAAAAATTTGCACCGAAAAATAATTGAATATAAAAGTGATTTCTTACATGACCACTGTCTTTTTAGGTAATATTTAAGAATGGAATGAACTTATATGTTGTTTCATCGGTGTATGTAGTCACGCATGTCACTAGCAAAGTTAAACATTGTTAGTGACATGCCCGACTTCATATACCGATGAATGAACAAAAAAGTACATTTAATTCTTATAATTACAACACCTTTAACTTTTTTAATTATTGCCTATATCATTCTTTAATAACGCGAAATCGATGCTTTTTTCAGAGAGTATTTTTTACTCAGCTACGTGTAAGATTATCAATATTAATTAATAGCGCATTAATTAGTTCGTTCCAAATAGGTAATGACGTTTATACCATGATAACGTCAGGAAAAAGCAACACTATTAAACTCCTATTTTGTTTGTTCTGTTGTTTTTTTTTTTTCTTTTGTATTTTACATTTTACTTAGTATCATTTTTTGGAATCTTCATTCAGCGACTGAATACTAGTTTTGGGTTTCTGGTACGTAGCTATTTATAGAACAGAGATTCTCCGCAAGAGCGTAATGAAAACGTCACATCAAAAAAGTACTTCAACTAATAGCAGCCAATCTAAGGGTTTGAACATTCATGGCATGCAAGGCGGATTAAGACTTTGGGGGCCCGGGACACTTCAGCTTTGGGGGGCCCGGAGCACTTAATATATAGATCTACAAATACACCTTGTAATCTGTCCTTAAACTGTCCTTTATATATGTATAATTATTATAGCTATATTAGGCTATGTGTTAGACGGTTTAGACCTATATATGTATAATTTTATCCACGGCAACCAGGGGAGCCCCCATGACTATGGGGTCTGGGGCACGTGCTCCCTGCGCCCCCACCTTTATCCGGCACTGCTAGCATGGTCTTTATATTCTATCTAAATGCCATATTTATTCTGAGTTGAAGCTAACTATTCCAAGCAGAGATCTGATGTTCTTTTAGGCATAAAAATTACTCTAAGATCTGATGTTTTCAAGGACTGATTGAAAGTGATTTGGCAGAATTTTCACTGTCCAGACTCGCGAGTAATCTGTTTTCGTGTTTATAAACAGGCTAGGCTAATTTACTAAGTTACAAGGGTCATATATGTTGATGCATTAAATTGTAGAAGCTGTGTGCTCAGTTTTGTTTTGTACACACACACACACACACACACACACACACACACTTGATAAAATGAGCAGTTATTTGATTCATATAATTTTACCAGGACATTTTGTCTGTGAACCAAGAATTGGTTCACATCCTTATCCCCATCCCCAATCAAATATGTGACATTACTGTAGAAAATAAACAGACACACTGAAGGACAGATATAAATAGAGACTGATGGTTGATCTGCAATGCTCTTGATGTCAGAAGTTAAGTATTTCATATAGAAAATCATAACAGCAAACCTAATTATTGTGTTTATTTTTGAAATTTGTGTTTATTATTACCACACTTTTCTAACAATACTGTACTAAAAATTACAACACAACAACGCAATATAACTGGAAAAAATCAAACAATTTTATGAGACTTTCATGTAGTTACTCTTCTGGTATTTGTACTTGTATATAATATTTGTACCGTATTTTCTGAATCTGTGGATAATTATTAACTGGAAATTGCTATTAGATTTATAATAAAAATCAGAACTAATAGATATTTAATATTATCATTCTATTAGCATGCATAGTTGACATAGATCACTTAACTTGAAAAGCAAGTATTTCCTTAACATGTTAGGACACATGAATTTTGTTGTTGTTGTTGTTGGAATTAATGTGGAAGGTGAAGTTATTGAAATTTATAACCTTTTCTTACGAGTGCCAAGGTATGAGGATGGTACTAAAAGACGCTTAGCTAAAGATTCACTCTTTTTTTTTTTTTTTTGTCTTCTGAAGGCTGGGGGCTATTTTCTTTCTCCAGTGACAATTCCTGGTCGAGAATTGTTTCTGTGTCATAAATTAGATCGAACCGATCGCAGTTTTTCACTAGTGCTGATATTAAATATTTAATTTCATCTGGATCCATTTGAATGTCATCATTGGTTTCTGTAGGAAGATTCAGAGCAAAATTGCCGTAGTCATTTTCATCTCTATGTGACATTGTTTACGCTGAAACTTGCGAGTAACACGATATGTAATATTGAGTTTGGCGAAAGTCAACTTGTTTGTATAGCAGACGATCTGTTGTTAGATCTAGTTCTTTTTTACCGAATGTTTACAAGGAACAAATTTTTGTTAAGGAAAAATTTTTCAAAGTAATTCTGTCACAAAATAACAATAAGAATCGTCAAACAGTTATAAACATTTACATTTATTTTAAACTTTTAAGATTATAACACAGAAGCAAGACGAGTATGGCAGTCATATTTGTTTATCTTGGATGCAAAGTAGTTCATATGATGTTAATCGTGTGACGTATATTGCGTTCATTGAGAAATGAAAGCAATAAACATTACTGTCATGTGATCGTCTTAACCAATGAAATAGGAGGAAACCTCCTGAATATATGAATGTTGAAGTTATATACAATCTTTCTATTCGTTACACGAATAATAAGATCCCATGAGGTCCACAATGACATCATGATGTTATGCAAGGCAAAAACGAAATGAATGCCTGTATTTCAGAGTCATTTCTAGTTTGTATCCTGACAACTGGGCAGGCCTGTTATGTCACTCTTCTCGCAGTTCATACTCTTTCAGAATATATCGCTGCTGTAAGGCAGCATTGACCACTGGGTCATCTAATTCTTACAGCGCAATTGTACACAAGCACGTTGATTGGATCCCACTAAGTTCAATTATCCCGGATTGGTTTGGTTTGGTTTGGTGCTTTACGGCACAGCAACACAAGTAGGTTATTTAGTGCCGAGGCAATTGGAGTAAAGTGCCTTGCCCAAGGACACACTACGGTAGCTGACCTAGGCTGGTCCGATGGTAGGATTCAAACCCGCACCCTTTGGGTCGTGAGTCCGGCACGCTAACCACTGAGCCACCGCGGCTCCTATCCGTGATTGAAATCCAAGTCTAAAAATGTATTAAAGAACCAGACTGTATATGGCGGCTGCAATGCGCTTCATTGCGACGTCATCGGCATATTGTGATGCCTATCACGATCTACATTTTAACATCATTAGCATTGTGCTCCATCACTGGAAGTAAATAATTCCTTATTTTTTCCTCCTACATATTTCGCAGAATTTTTCACTCTGTCCTAAAGCCACTGTAGAGTTGTTGCAGTGACGTTTTCCTAACCAAGGGAGGTAACCCAATGGGAGGCGTATGCTGTTTTCAGAAGACGCTAGAGCGTCTTTTTTTATTAGATTGGGTTTTCACATACGGGTATTTTGGGGCTGTTTTATTTCCTTAATTAAGAGAGTACATCTGTATTGGACTATCTGTCTCTCCTTCATAAAGACAGTCATACCATACTAGTTGACTGGTGTACCAGACAAGTACGATGTAAATAGAATGGTGTTCCCGACAATATTGAACTGTCTTTCTCACCTTGGTGCAAAACAAAGGTAATTATAGCAAAATAGTGTACCCGTCTCTAACGCAAGAATAAAATCAGTGTACACGACAAGAATCTATGTTTCCAAACAATATTTCACTCGCGTCCTCTTTGATACTTTTCTAGAGTACCAATTCTATTCTTGTCTATCTTTGTAACCGTTGCTCTGGTTAGATGCATGCAAAAACATTTTCATTTGCGACGTAATAATGTATTGCCCATACCTCGCGCTTAAAATAGATTGCGAAAAGGCTGGCAACAGACAGCAACATAGCAACACTAGTCGACGTTAACTTAATTTTAAAAGGAAATGAATTAAATCACTATATTCAAAGTTCAATAAATAAAGAAAACAATCCTTTTACAGGAAAAAAAATTAAAAAAACAACTGGACAGCAATCAGTTTATAAAAAAGAAAGTTATTCTTATTTTATAACAGGAGTGCACAAGGTGAGTAAATCTAGTTGGAATACATTGATAAGGAATTTCTTATAAAAGCCAATACGGCGGAAGGGTCGTGAAAGTCTCGTTACGTCTGCGAGAACGAGATATGTATAGCCTAAATCATTTCAATATACTATTCTGCGGTTTCGTCAAAATTATATCCGTATTTTGGGACATGTGAGAAAAATAATTTTTAAAACTCGTCAGATAAATTCAATCTTTTGCTAGTTAAAACTCAAAAAAGATACCAGTTATTTGACTCGTTTCACAAACTTCATTTGGAATGAGCACGCATACAGGATGCTAGGTTTATATTCAAAACGTAGCTTCATTTCGTTCATATTAAGTATTTGAGCAATGACAATAGTTACGTTTCCTGGTAGTGAAAAAACAAAACAATGGTAGAAAATTTTCACTTGTACGTATAGCATATTCTTGCCTTATTGCATAAACAACATAATTTCTCATTATTTAATTTATCGATTCATGTATTCATTCACAAGGCTAATGACTTTGGATCGATATATATATATGGGGCATGACAAAGGGTAATATATGAATGTCTTTCGTACATTATGACTTTTTGTTAAATATCCTTTGTCCCTGATCAAAAATCTCCCCTCTCCAAAATTGAGATCTTTTCTGTTTTTAGCTTTATTCTCTATCAAAAATAATGTTTGTGTTCGAATATGCGCTCACAGCAGGAACATTTTCTATGATTGTATAAAATAGATAATTAGTTTATGCTGATTGTATACGTCAAACATATTTATTTTAGGCTTGAATAGGCTATCCTATTATATAGAAAATGAAAGATTGGTCCTTTGTTATTACCTCTCTATCCATGCGAATATAAATATTTGCTATATATAAGTTTACACACACACACACACGCACACACACATGATGGTTGATACAAAAGTTCGAATACACTGCGTAAAGAGATATACTGAAACTAAGCTACATTGATGCATCTTCATCATATTTTATACATTCCCTTCTGAAATAATGCGTAAAATTTATAAACGAATGGCATCCAATTTCTTAACAAGGTCCATTTCCTTGCGGTCTAGTGAACAAACTCAAAGCAGTGAACGTCATGAGTCGCGTAACAAGACGCTGTTTGATGAAACTATTAGACGGTTCTTAGATCACTCTTCCAACTCAACAAAATTTATTTCATTTTTCAGTATTCTCTCTGTTCTATATTTATGGTCCACGTTTTACAAAACTACATGTTAATATAATGCAGCAGTTTTTGTCAGTCTCTCACTTCTCTGTTAGAACGTTTGACTTTAATTTCCCCGGCCAAATTACTAATTACCATGTATTCCAAGGAGTTGTTATGACGTTCCGTTGTTACAATGTTTAATTGGTTAAAGCGTTTGATTTGTGTGGACCGCCACAGAAAATCAGCTCAACTGTAACGTTTTTATCACCTGACGCACCGAAGCCAGATAAACAATGGCGGTCTTTTAAATAATAAAGACGTAACAAGAAAGGCGCAGGGTAACAAAAGAGTGATAATCACGTGTCATTCATAATTAGTAAATAACAAAAGCCGAACAAAGACGCCAGGTAACAATTGCGTGATAATCACACTTCATTCATAATAGGTACTTTAGAATCACGGGTTGCTGGTTTATTACCATTAAAGCATGAACAGTATGTTTCTGTTTTGTACTTTTGTGACTAAATAATTTAGAAATATTCTTTAGCTATCATTCTATGCTCGTATGTTGATTAACTGAGTACAGCTGGAAGTAAATCTTTCTTGTTCATTTTGAATTCTGACTGCTGTTAAAACTTCTGAAAATTCGCCGGTCAGAAAAAGAAAACAAAATGTCTCTTTAGACACAAAGCTACAAATAAAAACTATGAGGAAAAGAAGTCAATGTATCGACGTGCTCTAATCCATCGCGAGCCTTGACACACACACACACACACACACACACACACACACACACAAGAAAAAAACTGACCTTGAGCTTGAAATAAATGTACTGTCCGCAATCAATAGTATGACTTATCGTGCATGGCTTGATATTTCCACAGATTACGTTGCAACTGTTTGATTAAGGTAGGGTTTAGTAAACAAACAGATGTTATTATCAGTGATAGCGATGCTGCTGATGATGTTTTCCTTGCTTTGGTGCGTGACGTCTTCTTTGGAATGTCATTGCTTTTAATTATGATAGCGACAGTGTCACATCTGTGATAATAACAATCGAAATGTAAATTTGTTGTACCATGAAGACTTTTTTTGTGAAATTAGTGATCGCCTGGAAGCAACTAAGTTATAGAACAAAAGACGATTTGACACAAAAGTGATTTTTATGATTCACCGGCTGGTACATGTACATGTATGTTGACACTTTCATTAGATGGTAAAACTTACTCGTTTAAATATTTTTTTCATGATAACATGTACAGTATTTATACAAATGTATGTTGTTTGA
The DNA here is from genome assembly GCA_029931535.1 of Margaritifera margaritifera. Classification (NCBI taxonomy): domain Eukaryota; kingdom Metazoa; phylum Mollusca; class Bivalvia; order Unionida; family Margaritiferidae; genus Margaritifera; species Margaritifera margaritifera. The sequence continues at coordinate 1,351,041 of JAQPZY010001262.1, read as the reverse complement.
AAATCGTATTACCATTACATACAAGTTCTGACAATAATCATATCAGTATAAATTATTTACCACATGTATGTCCTACGTTCTCGAGATGGACAAGTACATACATATTTTGAAAAGAACTTATGAATTTGGATTGAACGTTACGCGGTTATAATGTTCTAAAAATCCCAGCCAGCTGTTCAACGGTATAAACAATCTTTACTGTATATATATATATATATATATATATATATATATATATATATATATATATATATATATATATATATATATATATATATATATTCCAGAGAGCGAACGGAATAACAGATAACAACCTTCGTCCTTTCTTTGACAACTTAAAGGAAGTGACACAATGCGGTGAGTATATTTAGCGCTATTTCAGCTTGATTAGTCTAGCGAAATCTAGGTGTTGAAAGTGTAGGTAAAAACCAGAGCAACTATAAAATGTTATTCTCTATATCCATGATTCTATCAATCCATCCATCTATCTATATGCTTGCTTATATCGCTAGATGCAACATCCTATTTGCCTTTATCTTTTTCTTTGTGTCTGTCTGTCTGACAGTATACATACCTAGGAATCCATCAGTAATTATTGATTTCTATAAATCTATCTATCTATCTATCTATCTATCTATCTATCTATCTATCTATCTATCTATCTATCTATCTATCTATCTATCTATCTATCTATCTATCTATCTATCTATCTATCTATCTATCTATCTGTGTGTGTGTGTGTGTGTGTGTGTGTTTGGCTCAGTTGTATGTAATGTTCTTGATATATAGATGACAAACTATGTTTTATTTTCCCTACGTAGAAACTGCAAATGTAGTAGTAGGTAAAATGTCTCTTCTGTCGCAACTTTTAAAAGAAATGGAAATATTTTTCTGTTCTTGTTTTATAAATTGTTTTTTTTTTTTTTGTATAAGTTTTTGGGTTGTTGGATTTTAAAAGTTGTTGGTTACATTTTTTAAAATCTCTATTTCTTTACCCCATTTTGTTTTATTTTCCAAGTAGGGTTGCCTTCCATTTTTTTGTAAAACTCTTTTTACATTTTAAGTTTTTTAACCTTTTTTATATTTTATTAAAAATGGTTTAAATAAAATATAAAATGGCTTAAAAGTACTTTTTTAATATAAAATGGTTTAAATTATAATTCTCCAGAATACATTTTTCTTTTGTAATTTTATCATGACGAAAAGAATATTAGTAGCATGAGAATGGACGTTTTTGTTTTCTCTAAATCCCCATGATATTTTCCTCACATCACACGCGCATGAACGCGAGCCCGCGCGTAAAAGTTACCACGAGGCGCCCATGCAGGAGGATAGAAGACTTCAACCTAGATCAGTAACCAACAAAAAAGCTATTATACTATTATCTATCAATCGATTGCGAAATCATACCAGTGATGATTATGGTTCCAGATCCTGAAACCATAAGCGCACTGGCAAACTGGCAAACTTTTACTGCCTGCAAATAAACTCCGCCCGTCCCGCCACCCCCAATTGCGTATCAGTGTTCGAAGTCGCCGGTGAATTTCCATTTCCGCCAACACAGTCTCGAACTCCACCGAGTACAGTTTACTAATTGCATTGAGACTACTTTGTGCTGCCGCGAGAAGTTCTGAATAGATACGTATTCGCGAATGCAGCCGTAAAGAGATTATTTTAACAGCGCCGCCAGCTGCACCCGTTGTACTTTGAAATGATATAAACACGTGTCTTGGCAATTTGTTCAGACGCATTTGTGGTGTTTTTCCGTGTTGGATTTAATTCATTATAATATATTGTTGTCTATATACTTTTGTTTGTTCAAAAGTTCATCTTTTTGCTATATCCAGCAACTAATTGTTCTTCGATATCACTTGTCATTGACAGCAACGATTCGGAGTCTGGGCATCCATAAGCTAATATGACTACTGTTTGCAGCTACTCCATCTGCTCCCATAATGTCTTGCGCAGGTGGATTTCTATCTAAAATTATGGATTCTTTGACACCACGAAATACAGTATTTGTGTCACGGCATAGAAAACAAAACAAAACAAAAAAACCAACAACAACTAGATAATGATTAAAAGAACGATATTTGTTTGTTACCAGTAGTGAGAAGCTGCCTTTTTGTAAATCCTTCATTATTACAAGTTTCTAACCCTACGATAGACACTTGACTAAAATGTGCATATGTAACATTTTCACTATTAGCGTGGTTAGTAGCTTTGATTAAGTCAGTATCTGTTTTAAGTCTTGCAAGAAGCTTAACCATTTCCACCATCTTTACACCATATTTGTTCCAGAAGAGTTTGCAGAATCATTTGAAGGTGATACTATTCCTATTATGGTGCTAGCTTGTGTAAGGTATAAAAAAAAGCGCTCTATCACATTATCATCCATTAAATATTGGGCCCGATGAAAGAATATTAATGCGTTATTGACTAATGACAGTGGAACATTCTCATCATAACTTGTCATGATAGCTGCAGTTCTGTTGAATGTTGATTTAATAATTTATTTGATATATCTTCTACGACATCTTTTACTTGGGTCTTTTCATTTGATAATTCTTGTATTGTTTCCTTTTTTTTAATGTTAATTTTACTGATTGTTCAGTTATTTTTCAACATCTTTTAGTTTCAATTTTTCAATTATTTTCTCATCAGCTTTTTCTCCAAGATGTTTTGCTTGTGTCTCTACTTGACTTTTTATCGCTTTTATACTACAGAATCACTTCTTGATGCTAATGGTTTAACTGTATCTTTACTTATTGTTCGTAATTTGCTTACTAACATATTTGTTCCACTTGACAAAATCCCCTTTTAGAGCATTAAACACATTTCCAATATGGATTCTCCGATATTTTTGGTTTTGTGATAACGAGTATTTCTCAGTAACGTGCATTGTGACTGATGGTATTTGGTACATCTTATTAACAGGTACATGAATTAACTCATTTGGTAGTATATTTAGTAGGACTAATTGGTGCAAACGAAAAAATACATCAGAGCCAGTTGTATCAATATAACTTGCCGTTACTAAACTGCAATGTATTAATAGTGCATTCATATCTGTTATATTTACTGTTTTATCACCCGTATATTTTTAAAAAAAAAAAATTTTTGTGTCTATTATCCCAGAATTATAACCTCAAATATTACGTATGCTGTTTTGGCATTGTAAAATTAACTCTGTAACTATTTTCTAATGTTATCTTACATCTTAGTGTTTTGTAGTCTGGTTCAGTTGTTAAGTCATTTCCATTTCCAAGTAAGCTTGTTATTACTCGATTTATAGCTGGAACATTATATGCACCTGGTAACATATTAATATCCAAAAGAACTGGAGAAGAAAGCTCACCTGTAAAAAAATGTTATATGCCATAAGTCGCATTTTCACTATGAAAGAATAATGTAGTTTCGAATGTCATTTATATATTATATCGTTACATGTAATTATCAAACATTGTTGTGCATTCAGTTTTTTTTTTATCATCATACAATTTATTAATAATATCCGTAATTTCATTATCAACATTTAAAAAAAGAATTATTACCATTTTGTTTGCTTGCACATAAATCGATGCAATCGTTGTACTAATTCATTGGTTTTTTTGTATGATATCTATTATTGGGATCTTTATAATATCTGATATTATCACAAGTTACTCTCTTGTATATTTTTTTTTCATGTCATTACAAGGATAACCCACTAACTCTATCAATTTAAAAAAAAACAACAAATTATAGAGATTTGCTAATATAAGCTTTTTGGTGTTGATTCTTTTTGTTACTAAACAAGTCAAATCGTAATATATTTTTCGACATAACACACGTTCATTGTCACGGTAAGAATCTAGTTATAGTTGTAGTAATTTTCAGGATCAATGTATAATTTACCAAAATATTCTTTCGGGGTTAGTTTGCAAGATCTAGGTAAATTAATTTCAATATCCGATTCATATTCTAGTTCTAATTCTCCTCCCTTGGTTCCGTTGCTTTTGTTTTTCTGATGGTTATGCTGCTTCTCTTTATTCTGGCGCCGGTTAAATCGTTTTGCTTGTGGTATAACATGTTTTATTGCTAGTGTTCATTCTTTGATCGTTTTATAATATTTTCGTATTGATTCAATTTGAAAATGCATTTCTAATTTTTCTGTTTCTGTATCTGTTAATGATTTATTTTATGTTTGTTTTCTAATTAAATTGGATTTGGCCTTACCTATCCCCTTAAGCGTATTCTCTAAATCTCTTAAGTCTGTTTACATATTTCAAAACTTATTTGATATCTTAAACATTCCTATTTAAACAAACAATTATTAAAAAAGAAAAGTGATACAAAAATATGACTTAATAATGAGTAAAATACAATCTAATCTTTATAATTAAAATATTGTTTTTCTTGGTACACAGCATGCTGGTGTAATTTATCGTTATTATATTCAATATCTGTTACACCGTCTTTTTCTAATTATGTAATTTCTAAAAGTGATAATAACATATCATCATTACCACCTTCTGTGACACATAATTTCCCACGGTGATTTGGGGGGGGGGGGAATTATCATGTAACTCTTTGATTGTACTGATATTTTGTTTTGTTTTGAACCTATGCTAATTTTATTGTATGAGCATACAGGATTTCTCCCATATATGTCATATAATTATATTACGTATTAGCTATACAATTTTGGAATATTGACTGATGCTAGTGGTATACAGACGGATACTACTAAATATGCAATAAGAAACGAGGCTATTACTACTATAAAAATGACTTGGATGAATACGTTCACAGTGTAGTTGAGCTAGAATCCGAATCATCAGAAATATTACAAAATATAAATATGAATAATCATAAGATTTAAAAATTAGGACAACCTGATTGTAGAAGTGATGCAGTAACAAAATAATACATTGATACTACGGTCTACACTCTTATTACAGGTTTCATGGATAATCAATTTCAAAAAGCTGACAAAGAATTACAAAAATTAGATGAACAATTACAAAAAAATTAATGAAATTTCTTTGAAACAAAACTGATAATATAATGAAAGGAGATGTATTAGACAACTCAGTGACGATGATTACAAAATAACAACGTTGGGATGTTCCAATGTAGCTTATGGAAAGACTTTTTCATTCACACTTAGAAACAAATAAAAACTATAATAGCCAACGATGATGATAAGGAACCGTATATTTCAAAACTTCTGATGGTTTACTAATCCAAATAAATGAGGAGCAAATTGTTAGATTTGATGAAAAAAGTAGTTGTTCGACAAGATCGTATAATAATGTTAATATGAATAAAAAAGTAAAAATCCGGCTGATCCAGCAAACGCTCAAGACTGCGCTGCTAAACGTTTTGTTCATATTATTAATACCAGTTATTGCGAGCAAAATGAGGAAAGGTTCCTTAAAATCTAATGGTACAATGAATGGCGCATTAGATATAAGCTAAAAATGAGACAACCTAAAGCGATATTACTGCTGATAATGTTGATTTAACAAATTTAAAAATATATGTTTATGATACATTAGTTCAACCATCAATTTGACATTCCCAGAAATGTTAAAAATATAATTGGGTTGAATACTTGGATGTTGTGAAGCAAAAAAGAACTACAATATCTTGGTTAGAGTATGGAAAAAACAGCGATATTGAAATGCACCACCTTTAGTAAAATATCTACAATCAGGATATTCCACCACAAAATTATTACCTGATACATACACAATATATAATATTCTATACAAAAGCGAGAATTAACACTGATCGTGGTTAATGCATTGTGATTATGATGGACGTGATTTTAGTGTTTGGCAATCATATGACAGTAATGAGTAGCAAGTCTTATCTGAATCGTCATTAGTAAATAATATATGAACTGGCTCTTTTGATAAAACAACAACAATTAAAACTGAAATTGTGAAATTGAGATTACCGCCTCCTTATCTGTTTTGGATTTGCAAACTAATGCAACATAATATTATAAATGTTAATTTAAACAACAAATAACATTATTAGTTGGATGATTATTTAACGCAATTGTGCTGCGTATTAGAAAATATTGCGTGTGTGGGGGATGTGTGTTAGTAACAGCACTCTCAAGACTACTGCAATGATAGCGGCAATACCAGCAATTCCAATTTTTGGGGTAATATTGAGTGTTACTGCTGTACTTGCAACATCAATAAATAGTGCATTTGAAATGGACCATAAAAAATCCAAATTAAAATTCAATAACAGATTTTTTTAAGGATTATTAATGCATGTAAAATCCAAATATCAAGAATAAATAAAAATAACAATATCCCAAAAAGTGAAAAGCCCTTGGAAAAATATTTGATTATACAAGATCAACTGCTATGAAGAAAAAAACTTAGTTTTCATATAACTAAGTATTATAACGGAAATAGTCAATTTTGACGTTGATTAAAAAAAAATAAACAACAGCTGATTGCCAGTATATGATTATTGGAAGCACAGGACAAGGAAAGACCAAACTTTTGCTTAATTTATTACTTAAATACTTTAGTTATAATGAACTTGTCATATACTATCAACGATGACCAACCAGAATATACCATGTTGGTAGAATTATACAACACTATAGAAGATACAACTAATTAAAACTAATTAGATATCTTACCCCCAGAAGAAATTATTCCAGTAGAAAATTCAGATAATGATACATTCAAAATACTTATTAAAACTGATCACAGAAATATGAACAATAATTAAAGAAAATTGTCGTTATCAAAGAATAAAAACACAAATAGCATCTGTATAACTCAGTCGTATTATAATGTGTCAAAGTATATTAGGCGAAATAGTAAATATTTTGGATTCTTTAATTGCTTAGATAATAAAGAGATACGTCAAATATCTGATGATCATTGTTCTTGAGAAATTAATAAAAATCTATCTGCAGATATTTATAATAAATGCACAAATGAACCATATTCTTTTATGATATTGGATAAAACAACTTTAAATATACCAGAGCTATACAGAAAATGATTAAATTAGTTTTATATTCCCTCCTTATTCATAGCACAATTTGTATTATTACCAACAAAAAGATTATTCTTTTGGTCATTATAAAATTACAAACAGAAAACTTATTAAAATGTATTAAGGGGAATTTAAACCAGTTCATATATATATATAAAAAAAAACAGTTTTAAGCCATTTTATACTTTATTTAAATCATAAAAAAATGGATTAAAAGGTACTGGAATTAAATAGAAAAATGGGTTTTATTTATACATATATATATATATACACACACTGTTAAGACTAGGGATAAATGTAACAAAAGAAAAGACTCAAACAAGCTTTCAAGATTTAAACAAACATTTAATTTCCTAAAATATTAAAATAATTCAACAAACAATCAAAGTGAAAGAATTAAAAATAACTTACAGTATAGAATATCCTTAAAAGTCCTAAATTGTTCTAAAGTTCACTGATCCGGAAGTTAATCCAAATATTCCGAATGAAGTAGATTCCGAGTGAAACTACTAAAGTGTTGACGTGTCTACAAGAATCAGTTATATCCAAATATTATAAATTCCAAGTAATCCTTATGAATATGGAATATCACACAAGTTCTAGAAATGTTTCCGATAATTCCAACGGAGCTGTATAGTTCTTAAAATTTAAGTAGCAGTACTATATCCAAAATGTACTATATCCAAAATGTACTATAATAATAATCTCTGAAGCAGAATATCCACACAAAATGAACCAATCTCGTTATGTGACCTCTCAATCCGATGTAACTAGAAGAATGAATAACTCTCTGGTCAATCTTATTATATAGCTTCTTTTTACTGCGTCTTACTAACAAACAAAACCCACTTTACTTCGTCTCTGATAAACAAATTGCTATCTTAAACCCCAAATCCTGGTCAATAAACTATTTACTCTCTGAATTTCAAGAACTAGGTCAAAAGTTCACTAGGTCAAAGGTTCACTCTCACGCGCTGGGTCACATGACTCAGCTTGAAAATAACAACATTGATTTTCCCAAGGCCAATGTACTGAGTCACATGTACCGTATATGTACTTTCTGCAAGACGACAGCTGTTGGACTAAACACAGAGATCATAAACTAAATAAACTATACCATTATTTAAAAACAAATTGTACATAATTCCGTAACAATATATATATATATATATATATATATATATATATATATATATATATATATATGAACGTTTTACAAACCAGTAATACAACATTGTTTTTACATTTTAAAAAGAAAAGCTGTGCCACAACTAAACTTCTGTGTTTGTAAAACACGTATTCCCGCACTTAACAGTTTAAGCCCATACTCACGTTTAAGTCTCTTGGCTAAGTCCCTAAAGAGAAGGATATATATATATATATATATATATATATATATATATATATATATATATATATGTGTGTGTGTGTGTGTGTGTGTGTGTTGAGAAAGAGAGAGAGAGAGAGAGAGAGGATCTAAATCATTTCCAAGTTATGATCCAGGGGCTAGGTCCCTAGGTCCCTAAGGTCAGGAAAAAACTCCACTGGGCAAAACGTTTGTCACATATCAATTTATCCTTTCAGGTGATCGTATAAACGATGACAGTGGGGGTATCTCAGTAGTTTCCGATTTGCCACCCAGTTTAATTGTCATGGGTGGGGAAACACTCCAAGAACATATGAATTCTCCTTTTTCTTTCATTGCAAATATATATATATATATATATATATATATATATATATATATATATATATATATATATATATATATATATATAATTTAAGGTGGGAATGGTAATAGCTTAGAAGACAATACCAACGGGACAAATTCGGAAAGAAGGGGGTAACAGACCATGGACTTATGTTAACTATACGTGTGTTTTCCCTATGAAGCTATTGTATACGCACATAATTTTCACACCTCTCATTTCCTACCAATGTATCTATGATTAGAGGGTGGGGATCTTAGTAGTTTCGATGATATTGCCCAATGGTCAGTTCCAGGAGCATGGAAAACCACTAATTTTGCCTATGCATATTTCCTGGGCAGTTTCTTAATGTATATAAATTCATCTTTTTATACACATAAATGAATATATTCGTATATGGTAAACTTTCAAAGATATGTCCATTTGAGTTCCATTCCCTAATTCTCGTCCCTATACGCATCATAAAAATTTTAAAAGTTTTGGCACAATCAACACCCAAAGTACTGTCCTCAACCCAGATTTTATGCTTCTCTCTCAAATGGTGTAGAAAGAGTTTAGGGACATTGCACGTCTATGTACGTACGTACGGACTGTGTAACGATAACACATTTCTTATCAATGGCTTTATTTTACATAATGCATACGAAATATTTTCTCGTTGAGGTTACCTCCCTCCTTGTTAAAATTTGGCCAGAATTGATTCTTCGTTTGTTTATTTTGAAAGAACCTTTCACTTTATTTTATGGGATCAACTACCTAGTCTAAGTTTAAGTGTAAATATAGCATGTTTGACTATAGCCATTCAAAAGGATCTTATGTCTGGAATATAATTCAGTTCTAGAGAAATAGTAACCTAGTAATTCCGGCAACATTAAAGTTTACCCATAGTAACACTGTTACCAGACAAGACCTGCTCTGGTGTATGTGTGTGTGTGTGTGTGTGTTGTAGTAGAGTTAAACAATTAATCATCTAAAATGAATTCAATATGTCATATTGTGACTTTAAACTAAGCCCTTCCTATTTTTCTTAAACAGGTGGAAGTGATTATTAGATGTCTTTGTGTATACAGGAATGTATGTAATTAGCAGCAGTTGTGTGTACAAGATGTACACTATTAGCAAACGTTGTGCATACAACACTATATAATTGTGGAAGCTTTGCATATGTATTTGTATATGTTTTTCTTCAAGCAAATTAAACAATGTACATCTTAGTCCATAAATTGGTGAGGGTTACGCATTATCATGCTGTGGCTGACGATGATGACGTTCGTTGTTATTATTGTTGATATTATTGTTATTATTGTCGTTGATGTTATTGTTATTGCTATTGTTATTTATGTTGCCATTATTATTATTATTATTATTTAATCCGCTCCTTATTTGATGGTACTGATACATTTTAGTTTCAGGGAGTGAACCTCATCGGTGGTTTCCAAGTTCAGTCTTATTCAGAGTGCATTAAACCCTGAAATAGACAAAATGATTCTGGATATATATATATATATATATATATATATATATATATATATATATATATATATATATATATATATATATATATACATGATAAGTATTCGCTAACCTCTAGAGACAGTCAATCTTTGACATTCATATTATACTAGAGTCATATTATATTTGTCATATTCATGTACCGTGTTATAGGTAAGTCCGTCTTATTAATAATGGGGTACACTACATGGAAAATACAATTCTACCGGTATGAAGGGACCTATGACCATTCCAGTGTTATATTAAGAACCGTTTTATATTGTGGCACTACACAGTGTATCATAATGTATGATGCTTACTGACACATGAACAAGAAGTCTCATATCAAGGAATTTTTATTATTTCAGGAACTAAAAAAAAAATTTCAATATTTGGTTTACCGTTCCTGGAGAAACTCGGAGAACTGTACACATATGAAGGATCACTGACGACGCCTGGTTGTGATACGGGTGTCACTTGGCTCATTAAAAAGAAACCCATTAATGTCAAAGAGAGCGATGTACGTAATGCGATTTCAAATTATTCATTAGTTAATGTACTGACGACACCGATTAAAATAACATACTTTCTGCAGCTACTTCCAGCGAGTAGAATATTTAACATACATTGGATTTGTTTTTTTATAATATTTATTACATTAGCGGATATATTTTACATTATATCATGTCATTCCACTGTTAGTTTTTTAAGGTTTTCTACTATGATGTGACAAACGACATATTTCAATTAACGAAAGAATGAAAGTACTGAGGTACAATCTGTACACTTTTTGGTTGCATAACAAGATAGCCCACATTCCCTCTGTGGTATAAATAAATACATAAATGAACAATCACTGTTTATTTTATTAAACTACAGAAAGGTCCCCAAAAGGAAATACTTTAAGTATATGTTGGCTAAAACATAATTGAATAATAGAAATCTTAAGAATAAACTGACGACGTTTAAAAAGGCCAGTAAAGAAAGTATACATTTAAAGATTTGAAATCCAATGCTATTTTAAATACAGATAACTTGTTCCTTTTAGTTTCAGAATCTTATGTTGTTGAAGTGGGACAAAGAAGAAACTACAATAGGTTTACATGGTAATGTTCGACCAACGTTTCCTATGGACCCTCCACTGGTGCTTGCGAACTTTGAGGAAGAAAACGAGAAGAACAATAATAATAATGTCAATGATAACCATGACAGCAGCGATGACGATGACGAAAATAGGCATGCCTGTACGAATTGGTTAAAAAAGCCCGAATGTTTATCAGTGGATTCACGATAACGACGCCTCTCCGCTACCACGATACTAAACCGCTGCTAAAGAGTTGGACTTTTACTGCTATTTCTATAATTATATATTATTATGTATTTACGTTCTTTTCTGGGTAAAAATGGATAAATTTGCAATCCATTTAAATTGCTGCTAAACATTATTGCTATGCTAACCTGTATCATTACCGCTTCAAACTTATCTGAGGTGGATTATCAGCTAAGAAATTGCAACCGAATGGTGGAGCCATGACAAAATCAGTCCTGGATTTCAGCAGAAGAACTTGATACTTGATCTATGTCTAGAGGCTGCGATATGATTGACTGAAACAACAGTGAATCTTAAATTGTAACGATCATGTGCGTTTATGCGAAGCGTTTAGGATATGTTGGCAAAATCTACGGCAGCAGCTCAGCGAGACTCCAATCAAATTCTTTTTTTACACAAATTAAATGCTTCAAACTGCTTTTGTTGTATGTTGTATATATATATATATATATATATATATATATATATATATATATATATATATATATATATATATCCATCCATGGAAAAAGGAGACATTAGTCAAAAAGAAAGATACATAAAATAGCCTCTTTGAAACATACACTTTGGTCTGTGATGGTTCTCGAATCAGATTATTCGCAATGCTTTAGCAGTCTAGATTATACTGGAAACATCGCAAAAGCATTGAGCAAATCGGAGTGACTTAATAACACTGATATCAATTGTAACTCTCAAATACTCTGGTTTGCTCCTTCATGTGATCCTCTTTTACACACCCCGTCTTGTGTAATGGAGTGCGTAACAGAGGAGCATACGAAGCAGGGAATAAAACTAACTCTGGATTTTGCGAAATTACATATATTATTCTGCAGTTAAGGAAGATAATCTGCATTTTCTAGGCAATCGACAAAGCTTTAGCACAGAAAGTCATGGACCTATTCAATTAATGGTATTTTTCGCTGCAACTGCTTAAAAAAATCTGTAATTGCAAGATTTAGAAGGAATTATTAACTTTAACAATTTTGATTTAGGTCATGCACAAAGACCGTATATATTTGTGTAACCCATGTATGTATTCGTAACTAAAATATGCACACAAAATAATAGGGAAAATCCGTACATGTGGTGGAGAACTCAACTTTTCTGTACACGTGGAGGTCTTGTCTACTTGAAATATATGCAGACTGGAACTAATATCGATTAATGTGTCAGCTCCACTTTCAAATTCAGACTTTGCATTCACTTCGCATTGCACATAATTACAGAGGATTATTTTAATATTAGTATTTATTAATTATGAATTTACAATTTCATTCTTACAGGGACTACAAATATAATTGCATTTTCGGTAAAGTAAGCGCCATCCACGATTGTATACGGAGACTTTGACATTTATGTGTTGATCTTGCGGGCAAAATAAATAGGAACGAGAAAAATTCAGCCAGGAGGCTGTGGAAATTAATTTGTATTGATAATATTTATCCAAAACTGGCATACAAGTCTACAATAGATTGTGGCGTGAAATAAATGACCTTATATAACATGTTGGAAGAATCCTTGACTACAATAGGAGGAAACATCAATATTCAAGAAATATTAAATAAAAGAAACCGTGCAGTCGATAATCTCTCAATCATACCTTGAAATGATTAAACATCAGTCATTCGATCAACAGTAGTATAGAAACGGTATATTTGTAGCAAAATATCCCTAGCACCCATATACATTATTTTACAGATAATAACCTACCTCCCAAGCAAGAAAAATACAGACAATACGCCAGCCTCACCCAAATTGTAATTACAGACAATACCCTAGCCCCAATCATTTTTTTAAAATAAAAATTAGCGGGCAACTGAACAAATACCTCCAAACAAAATTTAAAAATTTTAAAATACGGACAACAACTTACCACCCATCAAAATTTGCTTGCATATCAGAATCAGCCACCCTTAAGAGCAAAGCGAACAAGCTCGTCAGGAAAGCGGATAAGTTGGTGAGCAAGGCGAACAAGTTCGTGAGAAAGTAAATGTTTATGCTTTAGTTGATGTATGAAAAGTTTTGATAATTAAATAATGAACATCAAATTTAAAACAAAAATAACGAACAGTGCACCTTATCTTTGTCCAGCAACTCAGTTTAACGCTCCAGTTTACATAGAAATCCGACACATATTTGAAGAGATAAGAATCTACAACAAAGAAAATAACCATTTCATATGCAAGCCATTAAATATGTTTTGATAAATACACTTTCAGATTTGACAATAACAACAGATACAAGGTACAGTGTGAAATGACATTCTGCTAAAATCAACTTAATTGGGCAGTATGTTTAAAAGTGTATCAAAGTTCGTAAAAGCCACATATAAGTTTCTTGTATACGGTCTGATAAGAAAACAGTTGTCTTAATGCTCAATACCGTTACCTGATAAACATGTTTTTAATTCAATCAGCGACATGGTAGATCTAGAAAAAAATTAACATATTCTGTAATAACTTTAATATTCCACTAAATCATGAATGGAAATACCTCAATGGAAAGAAATAAATACCCACAGTTGCTGATGTGTCAAATGCGTATAAACATTATTATAATTTCGGATCTACAACGGCTGAATACTGGCGAAAAAATGTCTGCTGACAAAATTAACGCAAGGATAACAGGTGATGACAAAATAGGATGTTTTTATTTCTATTTGCAAGATAGTAACTGTCTAACAGAAGAAAAAAATAGGACATTAAATCAAAGTTTCATATCTTATGTGATATGCGTTTTAAGTGCTCAAGCTCGAAACAGAACCTGTATGTTTCCACTGTTCAAGACACTGTTAAAAAGATTTTGAACAGTTGTTGTGAGCGAACAAGGTTATGATTCAGATGAAAGCGTCACGATATAATTTTAGTTGTATATTTAAGATTAGGAAAACTTAGACTAAACGGTTGCAGGTAATTGTATATGTTTTTTTTTACCTAGTAAATGATGATGAAAAAACGGGTAGCACTGTTAGTTATAACGTGAACTTTTAAAAGTCTTCAGATACCATTGAACTAAGAATAAACACAGCTAGAAATACTGACGTGGTAACAAAGAGTATACCTGCAGCTGATAAACAGTCTATAACAATTCCTAATAAAGATAAAAAAGGAATTAAAAGCAAAGAATGTACGTAACTATTATGTAGACAAGAAGGACAAAATTGGTAACAGTCTTTTACTCATAACATCACGAAACAAATAAGCCATCGTTTATTATTATCGATAAGGTTGCAAGAGCTGACATACTTTACATTTTAAAATATTTTTAATTGTTTACCCTTTTTCTTCATTTGTAATATTTTGTTGTTGCAGTTTCTACACCTCTGATTAAAACTGCAAAATTAATAAACCAACTAGAATAAGCAAAATGACATGATCAGCCAAAATGACAGCTTATTACACTGACAGTAATACTGGTCAATGATATTAATGCCCTTTTGGAAAGTTTGAACAAATGGTTGGCAATAACTTTTATTTCCTGTTTGACTTTTCCACAAATGAATCTGTGCTATCTTATCCACAACCACCGACATTTGATCCCCTGCTGACACCTTGGAAACCCTTTATAAAATTTGCTATTTGTTCATTTTGTTAACCTTTTGCCAATTGGTAGCTTTTTTGTAACGTTCGAATTCATTACTTTAATTTTTGCTATGTTATCTTCTACATGTGTTATATGTCCACCAACCTCTGCTTTTTTACGTTCAGTATTCAAGAACAGTTCTTGCTCATTTGCTGTTTGATTTGTATCTGTTTATTTATTTATCTTTTTCGCTATGTCCTCTATCTGCTTATCATACACGTGAACGTCTAATTTCGTATGTTCCAAGTTTGAATTGACTACTTCCACAGTATTCACATAACCTCTTAATTTTCTTTCTTTTTCTGCGTAGTAAAGAATCCTTGAACACTTTCTCCTTCATCTGTATGCACTGTCATTTTTTTCAAGTAGGAAACACATGATCTTCAAATAAAGGATTAACAGACATTTTTCTTTGAGTATTTATGTTTTCCCTTTGTCCGAAACAAAAAAAACAAAAACAAAAAAAAAAATTTGAAAAATTGGCTTCCACCTTTTTGTGTATCTTTAGCCTTACGTACTAACATTGTATTTAGAGTAACCTTTTTATAAATTTGTTTTATTTCATTTACTTCTTTTTGGCAATACAATGTTATTCCAGCAATATTTAAATGGGACTTAATTAATTTATATTTTGTTTCATCTAGAATACAATGCACTTAACAAAGTTTTTTTATTCACCCACAAAAAGCTGCAGATACAGGAGTTGAAAAACCATGTGTCCATCGCTTTAATTGTTTAAATATGGTTCAGTAATTTGTAATGATTTATTGTTTTCAAAATCACTTCGTTTATAATCTTCTTCATTTGCATCAAAATATTAAATTATCCTTTACACCACATTCTACCATTTTTACATTATTTAACACAGATGCAAAACTACTTGAAAATTGCTGGGTTATACAAAATGTAACAGTGAGAGACATAGTAGAAATGAAGAAGAATACAAGCATGAATTAAAAATCAGCATAGCAAATTTGGCATACAATGAAATAATTATAAAACAACAACAACAACAACAACAACAACAACAAAATAACTGAAAAGGAGTTGGACAAAATGGATGGAATACAAGTCAAGAAAATCTATGAGATGTTCATCAATGGAAGATAAGCTAAAATGTCATTGTTAGATATCATACTAGCTTTAAGATCTCTGATGAGTAAATGTCTATATATTGATGATGTAAATGAATTACAGAGTTAAAAGAAGAATAAAGGACAATAAATGACATTAGATACATTACTGGTGGTTATCGTTTATTTTAGGATTACTTCCATCTACAAGTCAAAAGATAAAAAGGAAAGCGCCCAGAAACAAAACACTGAAAATAATAGCAAATAAATGTTCACTGGGTGCTTTGTAAACAATACATTTTTTTTATTTTGATCATTGCTGATTTAGATTTACAGGAGTCTCTGTCTACTAAATAGTAGTTTTAGGAAAACAAAAGACGAGATAAAACAAACTAAAATATGTGATTTAAAACCTCATCAATGATAAAGTTGGCAGTTTTATAGGCTTAGACATTTTTATTGTGTACTCGTACCTCTCTTATAGATATAATTTATGATCTTTAGATATTTTATCAATAGCTTTCACATATCTTGCGTTTGGTCAATGAAAGCATTCTTTTCTGTTGTTTTCCATCAAAAAGTCAAACGAGACACAAGGGATAGCATGATCTATATCGAGATCTCTGTTAACACCTTCTGTGATGTTTAACCACCTCCATTTGATGAAACACCAAATATTTTTAACTTAGTTTCTGCTTTTATATTTTATTTCATCGCCTGTAAAATTTTCAGTTCTTGTCAAGTGAATTAATTTGAAATTTTCATCATTTTGGTATCGGCGTTTCTTATATTTATCACGGATTCATTCCAATGTTATATTTTTTCTTTTCTTCAATTTTTGCAATATGTTTACTTGCATATCTCCACCCACTGATCTTTACACCTTAAAAAATATAATAATAGCCGTTTTTGTTTGAACTCAGTTATGTTTTTCTCATCTGGAGTATGTCTTGGTCTCCATTTATATTTTTCTATTTTTTCAATACATTTTATACTTCAAAAAGTTTACTATTGTCATCTTTCAACGTGACTGCAAGATGAGCTTCAGTCCATGT
This sequence comes from Margaritifera margaritifera, assembly GCA_029931535.1. Taxonomy (NCBI): domain Eukaryota; kingdom Metazoa; phylum Mollusca; class Bivalvia; order Unionida; family Margaritiferidae; genus Margaritifera; species Margaritifera margaritifera. The sequence goes on along the minus strand of JAQPZY010001262.1, from coordinate 1,333,781 downwards.
GAAAGTTAGAATATGCCGTTGAATAATTAGCATCGAAGCTTAAGATTATGCTTACATTCGCCTGAGAAATGTGTCAAAAATAAACAGAAGGGATGAAATTCAAACTAAACAAATGCTTAAGGTTTGACAAATCACAATAAAAGGTAACTTTACAATAGAAGAAACATCCACCTAGAGTTGAACTTTGCAAACAACTTGGAAAACGTTCACGGGAATTTAAAAGAACAGAAGCAAAGAGGTTAAAACAAGAGCAAGACAAGACTGCGAGCAAAGCTAACAAGTTCATCAGAGAAGCATCACACCATATGTATCACATAGCTCAAGCAAAATGTTTTACTTCATAGTTTCTTTATAGATAGTGGTGTTATTGTCTTAGATTTGGCACTGATGCTTACAAAGAGTAAGCTGTCTCTGTTCTAAAATATGTTAAAGAAAAACAGGTTAAATTAGTAATTATACAGAAATAATTGACAAATTCATTTCCTGAAATGTTATTAGCAAACAGGAATTTCACTATAATAAATGGCAAGTGAGACAAACAACATAATTAACATTAGTTACCATGCAACGATGGTTACATCTCTTGCACCCACTTACAAGATACTTTTGATGGAAGCTACATAAGATTTCAATAGCTTCACCATCAATCAGGGATTCTAAGGAATTCTTACGGTTGACACTTCTGGTTTCGATACGCCAGTTTACATTTGTCTACTCTATAGCACACGACATCATACTAGACAACATAATAATCTAATTAAATAGACTAAGCTAGAAAGGAAACTGAAGAGAGAAAAAAAAGGATTAAGTTCATAAAATCAGAAAAACCAAGCTTCTAACATACAACTGAGGAACACGATTCTTTAAGAACCATAGAAAACTGATAAATCTGTTACAAATTCCAAATTCAAGCTGTCTGTTTGATATCTTTAAAGAGGAAAGAAAACAAAATTAAAAAAGGTACCACCACTGTATGCTACACTACCTTAAATTACAAAGCCAACAGACAATAACATTAATTTCAGATTGATAAAGATCTGCTAAATTAAAATTGATTTAATAAAATATATTGAATATTACAGAGGTACTAAACAGCTTAAAAGTTTTTATCTGGGAAGAGGTTAGCAGACACACTGCTTCAGGTGGAATGGGTGTTGAAGCTGCTGGATTAGGAGTTGCAAGAATGACAAAAGGATTTGTTTTATCCCATTGACTTTTCGCAGATACGGGGAAACTTTACTAGGGTTTGTAGCTAAAACTTTCAAGGAAAAGTTTATATACCTTGAAAGTTGTAAAACGCTGTGAGATAGTAACGTCTGTCGTAAGTAAGTTAAACAGTATAGATGATTGTATTTGATGTAATAGAATAAGGTGGGCGAAGTCTACAATAATAACTCATGAGTGAGGCAATAAGCGATAATAATAGAAGTTATGAAGAATTTAATTTGATAGTTACTGAGTACAACATATACAAGGAGATAAAGAATGCAGTAAGGAAGACAGTTAACAACACAGAAAGTTAAGACATTCAAGAGCTAACAAAGAGAGAACCTCACAACAAACACGAATACAATTAACTGCCTCAGCATAAGTAGCATCGTATGTAACAACAATGAATGTAACAACATCAGCAGAGAATACAAAGTGAACAGAAAAGTTTTTCTTAAACACTCTACTGTATAAATTTCTCCAGTACAAATGGAAAGGTATATTATCACAAAACTAATTGATAACATAATCTATATATTTCATTACGGATAATACCTTTATTGCTGGTAATTACAATATTTTCAATGAACTTAAAATAGTATGTTCTATTACATCAACGGCGATAATACAAAATTAAAACGGTTACAAAAGTTGTTCAGATTTTATTTATGTACAAAATATTAAAATACAACTTGACTTTTTTAATCTGACACATTATTGTCAGTTGCATCGGTTTATTCTTCCTCAGGATTTGGGATTTACCATTATACAAACAAATGCTTCAGAAGTGATTAAAGGTGCAAATAAGGAGTTGAAAAATTAGTATTATAAGATTACTTAATTTTCAATAGATCAATCTGTTACCGAGAAATGTATGATATTACTTTCTTTCACGACTACATCACAACAGAAACAAATATTGATGTGACAGCGAATACAACTTTAACAAATGCCCTATTTGATTCATCACAACTGAGAAGCCGATCCGGAAAGTTACTTATTACTGTGCGTTATCAAACAAGTTTTATTCTCAAGGCTCTAAGCTAAAGCAATAGTTTATTCAAGCAAGAAGTATTTAATTGAGGAACAATAAGAGATGCACAGAACTCAGTAACGTGAACGTTAACAACTTCTACACTCATCACCAAAGCATTTACTTTTATTTAGGAAGTACGCATAATAATACATTGCATCTTACAGGTTATAACTTAGCTAATGTTGAACAAGGCATAAACATGCAGATAAACAGAAGAAAAAAATAACGTCGATGCACACAGAATGTATATTTATTTATGTCTAACACTCAGATAAATATATAGAGCAACCAGATATAACCTATACTGTTTGTAAAAAATACTGTTTTAATAATGGATCCATTTGAGATCTTAGATGATAAAATTTCAGGGATGATGTTTGGTGAGTGTTAATGGCACAGTTGAGAAAGAAGTCATAAAACGTCTGTTACATGTGACCTGAAATAAATACAAAACTTGAAGAAAAAAGAAACATAAAGAAAAATACAAATCCAACAAACAAATTAATTCATCTGAAAATGATAACGAGATGGCTACAAACCAATCGTAGCATAATTAAATATCGACTACATTTCTAAATCTTTAAAAGAAAATTATAACAGAAGGGACTACAAAATGTTGTACGAGATACAAAAACAAGTAAAAGGGAAATTAAATGAACAGAAATAGTCTTAGTCGGATTGTTGAGGTATTTAAGTTATTTGCTAATTTTGTGCACATCAGATGCGACGATCAAACCATAAACAATCCTTTATCTTTCAGCAAGATATTTTTCATGTATATGTTAGGTACATCTATAAAGCTATCCAACACGAAGAACCATCATAAATATAAAATTCTGGATTAAAGGACCTCTGTGAGAATGTTGGACTTATAGTAGTCTTACATTCTAAGGTCTCTGGAAAATGTGTTTACGGAAAACAATGTAGCACATGTAGTTATCAGAGAAAAGGTTCTTGTAAGGTTAAAATAAAGCAAAATAAGTAAACTTTTAATGATATTGGAATATCCGTTTGATGACAAAGTCTTAGATGAAACTCTTTAAGGTAAAACATAGTCATATGTAAGTGTGGTTATTTTATCAATTAAATAATGTTTGTCATCATAATAACTTAATGCAAGATTATTCAATGCAATATTAAATAATTCATGACGGTACGATTTAATTAAATTCATCTCTTCGCGATTTACAGCTTAGTTAATAGACAGTCCTTACAGTAAAAATTATCTGTCTCGACATGAATACAGAATGAATCTGTATCTGTCATTAACCATCTCAATTTATCACCATATTGTTTTGTTTTTTAAAAAAACTTGCTATACTAGAATTATTCATTATTGTCTCCTAACACTGTAAATAGACCATACATTTGTTTGAATAATTTGATTTTCTTGCTCATTAAATTGACTAATACCAAAATTTGTTTTTCTAGGATCATTCCTCTTGCAAATGATACAACATTTGGATATTTTAAATGTTTTTTGTTTTTTTTTTTTTTTTTTTTTTTTGTCAATAGATAGTTTTACATTTGTTCTCTCATGTAGATTTTACAATTGTCCTTGAAGAAATCCTTTTCAAATGCCATATGCCTGAGAGTGCTATTAAATTCTATGCAAGATACACTTTTCGTAATGATATGATAGTATCATCACTTTTTGATCCGGGGCTTTTTTTAAAACATTTTTTAAAATTTTTTATTTTTTTAACCAAAGACGTGGTAATTAGATCAGTATCATATATAGGCAATATTTGAATTAACAGTGGTCTATGCTTTGTAACTCAAATTACACTTGTTATGTGCAGGGCTTCTGTATTAACCAGTTGTATGATCACGATCTCCTACTTTGTTGTTGGTACCTTCGTATGTGGTAACTTCATCATCAATGGATGATTTCCTTTTTACAAGTATGCCATATACTGCTGGAATTAAACTGCTTCTTATCTTTGTGCGTGAATATAATTTTAACAGCTTTTCTATGTCTGAGTTCTGGGAATACATTTTCTGCATTTGTTCTACGTGCTCGTACTGCATTTTAAAGCAGTCTGTTTCCATGCATACTATAGGCTTATAATCTTTGTGAACTAATTGAAGACAAAACCCTAATGGGTTCTGTTAAGCTGATTTTATTATCCACGAAGTAGTTGTGTCTTGTCTACAAGTGTTTATTGGTAACATGATACTTTCCAAATAACAATAAAGAACTTACATGATGATGATAGTTTTAAATTATACAACAAAACCATTTTTAGGAATGATGCCTTTTGTGTTATCTACTTTAATGCATATTCTTTTGTGTTCTTACAATTTTAATTTAGGCACTTCTTGCAAAAGTAATTTTTATTGGTGTGTATGTTCACTTGAGATGTCACGAATCTTCACAAATCCTTTATACCACAATAATTAAGCCTATTTTTTTCTTTTGCTGGTCTGTTCGTACAATCTCTTTAATCATATATTCTAAGGCATCAAGAAAACACTTGTTTTTTAATTTTATGCCGTTCATTTGTATCATTCTCTCAGTTGTGTAATTTTATATATGATCTTTCTCGCATTGATTGGTATCTCAACTGTATTTACATGTAGCATTTAATATTGTATATTACTATAAAAAACGACTTGTATTTTTGTTTAATTACCGTTTGCATTTCATTTCTTCTCATGATTTTTTAAACCCCAGTTCTGTATAATACATATTATACCTACATGTAGCGTTATATATTGCATCCTACTTAAACCCCAACTTGTATATTTCCTTATTTCCTCGCCTATTTTTGTGTGTGTAGTATTTAAAACATCTTTTCTATTGCCTTTTGAAGTTATTTCTGTTCATAGCGTTTAAAGCCCTTAGCATGTGATACCAATTCTTTTCAAATGTTATATACCCAGTTTCCTTCTGATTTCAATCGCTAAATAAAGATTGACTTTTACAGAACCAAACTTGCTGACTGTTCTGGTAGTTATGTTTCTCATGTATGGCTCAACATTATAAAATACCTCTATTTTCCCCGTAAAACCTGTATTCGTTTTACAGCATTATAAAATGAATCATGCATCTTTTATTTTTAATACTTTTAGTGTTATTTTATTTCATAATTATGTTTAATTGCTTTCTATTTGGAAGGAAAACTAAAGGTGATTGTAACTTTCTTCTTTCAATATTTGGTAATTTTGAATCAAATATTGGAGCCATTTATTATGGTATCTTTTTAAAAATAAAAGAATAGAATTAAATCTTTTTTGTTATGATTGTACCTTGATCTCTTTGCCACAATGTTTCGACTCTCGCAATTAATTATTTTCAGATCGTTTTTTCTGATCTTGTCATATCCTCCGTTACAATACCAGTTAAATATCAAAAAGATTTTTAAAAATCTTTAATCTTTGGTATTGCATGGTTTCACGTTCCATCTGGTCGGCATGCTTTTTTGTAAGACAGAGAACCTTTATGCTCGTGAATATTTATAATGTTCTTTCCCATCCTATTAAAAGTAGCTTGCAAATGACTGGGCACAAATGATACAGTCTTATTGGAGATGATGCAAATTTTAGTGCCGTCAATACGTGATACAATAACAACGAACTTCTTGTGACCTTGTAGGTAGTATTATCTCATCACACAAAATATCTCAATCTGTCCATTACTAAATAAGCTTGATTTTATTCTGTGTTAGCTCTTTACATTTTGAAGTGACCAATTTGACATTTTTCTGGAGATACACTTTTTTAATAGGCTCTAAACTGTCGCAAGAATCTTCACATCCTTGCCGTTATTCTAGCACATATTTTACTCTGTTTGTTCTTTTCGTCTTAAAAATATGTATACTTTGAACACGTCATTCTGTTCGCCGTATAGAAATAACTCCTCGTAAAATATCACCTTAATAATCGCTCCTTTTAAGTCTTCCAATATATACACAGTAGAAGCACATACAATTACTTGTCTGATTTTAAAAATATCTTACGTAAAGTTAGGTAAATAGCCTTGGGGAAAGATTTCTTCATATTTTGAAATCTTAACTCTCCGGCTCATATTATATTTAGGCGTTCAATAGGTATCAGTTTTCAGACAACCAAATAAGTTCATTCATAAATTAGATGTTCTTTTATCATTGCTCTTCTAAATTTGTGTTATATGAACTGAAAAGGAATTAGTATTTTTGTAACCATCTTTGAGGTTAGGCAATACATCTACCCATTCTCTCGTTTAATTAGCGTAAAATTTTTCCACACTATAGTTTTCAACGTTCTGTTAAACCTTCCTATTACAGAAACTTCTCATCAGAGTAAGTGCGAAGGTATTCTATATTTTCTTTCTCCAATATAGCCTTTATTGTGATATTATACAATTATTTCCCTTGAACGAACTGTACATTTTCTGATTTTCGCGCATGTAAAGATTTCTGTAAATGCGTAATATGTATCGTACCTTTTTATAGACTTCACTTTTTTAACTCGTGCAGATTTGAAGAAAATGTCAAGCACAATCAAAATGTATTTATATTCGTTATTAGCCTTCTCATATAATTGCATATCAACAATGTCTGCCTGCCATTGATCATCCATGTGACAAACATAAACCTTTCTGTACAGAAGTATTTTTTTCACTTGCTTGTGCAGTGTGTATGAAGGTTGTACGGTTATACATTCTTTCACTTAAGCTTATTTTATTTTTGTTCTGTTTAGTATGTTCGGACAATTTATTGATATTTGCCGAGGCAACTGGAGTTTGGGGATTATAGTAGAAATACCTCAGATAATCTTCTTTATCGGTCATTTATTTTAAAATTATTGTCCCATTATAAATGTACTCTTTCGTATTAAATTAAAAAATATTTGAAGAATTAGTATACGTACTGACTTTTCATAGTAATACAACGATGTCGGTATCTGAAAGTTATGTTTTTTTATCTTCAAGTTTGCAGGATTCAAAAGTGCGAGCTATCATAATCATAAGGAAAGAACAGAGAGAACAAAATCATTGCCCATCCATAGCATCAGGAAAGATACTTTTCATATTTTCCGGCTCGAAAATTGCATATAATTTTTTAATGGAAATTATATGAAAATTAGAAGTACGTTTGTAGTAGCCAGAATACACACCGAACAAGATCGTGGACAAAGCAAAGTATAAAACAAATGTGAGCTCTCGAACAGGTATTAATTTCCCATTCGATACAAATAAATTGACTGATTCTTTCTCATCTGTTTTTATATTACAAATAACGTATCTTTTTTTGGGTTTTGCTAGGTCTCTATACTAACTCAAGAAAAACAGAAATTGAGTTTGCAAAAACTATTGCTATTTTTAAAACATTAACAGGAACTTCAATTATTTGATTCCTTCTAATAGATTCAACGTTACAAAAAGCAAAATTCGATATATGTATGAAACATTTTATAGAATTAAAAGGATTAAGCAGACGTTGTAAAATATTGAATGTTGAAGTTCAAATTATACATGATTCTTCTGCTGGTTTATTATTGTTACCACAGGATGATCTATCCAATGTAAAATAATCATTTTATGCATTTATTCTGTTTGATTAAACACGTCGATAATCAGAGATATCCAAATAGCATTCTCAGTTAGAAATGAAAAGGTTTAAAAATTCATTAAAGTAATTACAGTTCAGTAACTATATTTTTCCACGTTCCTGAAAATGTTCTCAAATAACCTTTCAAGCTTTTCGTTAGCAATGAGCATTTATAAAATCTATTATCGTACTTGAAAGTTCAGCCAGTATATTTTTTCACAATCGTCATCCAATCAATTTTGCCTATTCCAATGCTGTTCCAATCAATTCTATGTTTTACGTGACGAAATCCGAACTCACAGCACAACATATAAACCTGTCGTACTCAGAACATAAATCATGCAATTTTAATAGAAAGTACTCCTGCTTTTTTTTCTTTCTTTAAAGCAACGTCGTTATGCCATGGAGTCCTTCTTATTTGTTTTAATTCTGAAATTTGTTCACCGATTTGTGCCGCCAACTGTAAGATTTTAGTTTTACTTTCACTATCTCTCACGTGACGAACGTACACATTACTAATGTACTCCTGACCTGTTCCTCCTGGTGATCTTTTTAAATTCGGATTGGGTTGCAATGTCACAGTTACACTAGGCCTCAATATTTACCCCATCTCTTGAAATGTCAGTCTTGGTTTTCCCCTCTTCCGTTGTGTCTTGCTTCTGTCTTTATAACATAATGCTTGTAAACAGTTGTAATTTTCAGAATATATTAGTTATTATTTTGCTGGTATACATGAATTCACTTATCCAACAAATGAGTATAAGAACGTCTCCAAATATATTAAATGGTTGCTTTATAATCTAAAAAATAAACATATATTTTACATGAACACATTTGACACATACAGTATTAGACTCTTTTAAAGCTTGGTATGACAATATAAATGTATTCAATCATGATGACAAATTGCTGCGAAGTCGAACAAGTCATTTATGTACATTCACATACTGATTTCTTTCCAGGCACTAAACAAAAATCTTGCCTTGTTGCTTTCTTTTACTTATATTGTTACCTTTTTTTAATCCGGGAGAAAGTCCACCGACAAATTCAACTATGTTGCTTAGATAATTCAAGCAATACGTCTTTCAATGTCTACCACTGGTAATAAAATGACTGAAAATTCTATTACATAAGTAAGACATTTTAGAATATTATTCATATGACTCAGCACGTACATTTCCAAGTAAGTATATTGCTTATTCGTACACAATCAATGAAAGAATATTGCTTGAGTAAACACATCAAGCCTGTAAATAGTTTAAGTCACGTAAATAATTTAATGTAGAGTTTTACGAAGTTCCAAAGTTTCCTAAAAATACCTACATTTTCTATTCCATAATAGCGTAAACATTCGATGGCAAACTGATGAAAGAAATCGGAAGGGGGAGTTAAATTAGTTGAGCAGGCTTGTACCTGCCGTCATATTTGTTTTCTTAGCCTAACACCTGTGCTTTAGTCTCCTGTCCTGTATATATGTACGCTCGTGTGTTTTTTTCCCCGGGTTTGTATAATTCAGGTAAAGCATAAACATTTACTTTCTTGTGTATTTTCTCTTGCAATTTTTTGGGTTGGCTATCTTCAGTAATTTTCTTTGACTGAATTAGTGCTCAGTGGCTAGTGTACAATCTATCAGAGTTCGTACGGGGCATATAACCATAATAGTGTTCACTCGAATATCACAGTATCCACCCCACTCCACCCTCTCCGCTTTCACTCAACCCCACAAGCAGACAGTGTATGGTCGTAAAATTCCGTCACATACATGATGCGTCTTTCTACTATTACATGACTGCACATATGAAATTTGGTGAAAAAGTATTTGAAACTGTCATGTCAATTTTAAATTTTGTACATTTTACCTTTGACTCCCTCTCAGTGACCGAACGGCATGAGCCTAGAATGAAACCTCTGGGGCAAGATAGCTGCACGGTTTCGTGAATTTCTATCCAGCCGTGCAGGAGATGATTTGATAACGGGCGGACCGATGGACAACTGGAGAGTATCTTCACACTTGATGCTAAAGTGTGGGGATAATTATAATAATATTATTAATAATAATAAGAAGAAGAATAAGAATATCTTTCCTGCAATCTGCAGAGCAATGTTTCCCATGCGTATATTTCCTTAGTACTCTGCATACATATTTTTGTCCGTATTTGTAGGTATATTCCAGAAGTATTATATTTTGATAAAAGTTTGTTATCTTTTAGCTAGCTAATCCAAATGGGTTATGTGTCGAAAGAAATTGATATTTGGGGTGTTATTCATGACGAAAACTAGCATCAGACGTGTGACGCAGTTGTCACCCAATTTAAAGAGGTGGCATTGAGCTTGATAATGGGAGATAATCCTACCCTGTTTCCATCTGAAACGCTGAGTGATTACAAGAAGAAGAGAACTGAAGCTATGCTGCTTAATGAAATAGTACCGGAAAGAGTTAGACTTTATGCAGTCTCAGCGTAAATTCGCTCAAGCACGTTGTGCAAGCGTTACGCATGTCATTTGCCCTGTTTGATAAAGATGGTAAAATACCTGATTACAGTAATGGTATTAAATGAGGAATTATTACCATTAACGTTGGCGTGCTGACGATAACATAGCTCGAATAGAAGGGAAACCGGAAAGTTCTTAAATTAAACACACATTTTCTCCAAATGGTGATGTGATTCGCTATCAGAAATTTTGAGTTTTTTTCTTGTTCAATCTTATTTGGTCATGATGATGATGATGATGATGAAAATCATTGAAGGTGTTGATGAAAATCGCAGATAGATCTAACTTAACATTCATATTCTTCCCAGTATTGTATTTTCATCATTCATTAGGCATTGGAAATCATTAAACCTCAAGTTAACCTGGACGTGATAGCAACCCTCAAAAATTAACGTGTATTTTGACAGTATGTCCTGTATGTATTTCAAGCTATAATTCTCCATTATTGCTTGATTTGAACTACTCAAAGGAATGTGCAAAGAACAGTCTGCGTTGATGCCAAGATGTGTCAATACATGAAGCCGATATTTTCACTATTCACACCAAACCTCAACTGGGTACATTCAACTTATCAAAAAGTGCAGCCAAACGTTTTTCTGACTTTCCTCTTTCTTAGTCTCTTCCCGTTGTTTCACACATTCTCTCAGAAGTTTTGATCTAGAGCGAGTTAGCCGATGGACAGTTATGTGGCTTTGCGAACTTTTGTTCCCTGACGCCTAATGACGCATGTGGTCGAGACAGGTTGAGCCGCAAAAAAACTATGTTACCAAATGTTGAGAAAGACAAGATAATTACAGCACTGATCGGAAACAATAAAAAAAGAGCCTTTATAACTGTATAATCTGAGTTTGTCCTTTAATACTTACATTCATACATACCTATATACATACATAGATATACCTGAAATAGATAAAAGTAGCAAGACTAGTGTTGTGTATTGAGAAAAAGAGGGTTAGATCTTTAGATTCGTAACATTACATGAAATCGCTGATATGTTTAGAACACTGGAGATCTTTCCCTTAGATTCAAACTGATAGTATCCTATCCTATATTGCCGGACTGAGAAGATTGTAGGGGAAATAACCTCTTCAGGAAAACTGTTAAAACAAGGCATGCGCTTTGAGAAACTAGAGCAGACATATGTTTAGGCGTTCTTTTGCAGGCTTTTTTTTTAAAACTCTGTTCTGGGAAAGTTCAGCAAATACTTAACAGAGCATCGCCAGTAATAGTTGAGGATTTTTTGTTTGATTGCGGACGTATGACCACTTTCTGAATAAGAAAAAAAAATCATGTACATATAGAAAATAAAATGAATAATGTTCATTCACACTGTAATAAACAAGAAGAAAATCACTTTTTTAACGAAAGCACAATCAGAGAATACATAGGTAAAACATCATCTATTTTATTCTAATAGTGGCTATTTTCTCCCGAGAGTGCATTCAGTAGATCGAGAGAAAACAATAAAATAAGCTCATAAATTTGTATCTTTTCTGGCTGACATTATGATAATCTTCAGGGAAGAAACATTTATTGTGTCTGAGTCCCGAGCTAGTGCAGTGTAATTTCAAGTATCAACAAACTGTTGTTTAAAGGTTAGGATATCTGACCTTCGTATATATATATATATATATATATATATATATATATATATATATATATATATATATATATATATATATCAATGAATGTTATTTACTTTGTCTATGAGCGTATATTGATAGCGTGTTTGATCATATTCCCAATATAGCTGACCTATCCACAATCTTGCCATTTTTAAAGATTCAAGAGCAATGTATACAGAAACTTGTATGCCCTGTTCTACTATAACTTCCCGCCACCTAGGCTGTATGGTGGTGATCTGACCTGGAACACGTTTTACTTTGGTCTCTGGTCAGCCGTTTTGGCGACATTGGTTGTGGTCTTGTGACGTCATTGTTCCAGTCAAACTGTAATCGAGGTTCATACTCAGTTCGACAGAGGCAAAGCGGCGCATACATGGTTTTCATTATTAGTTGCACATAATGTACAGAAGCAATATCGCGGACAGGAGCTCGCCATCTTTGGTCCTACTTAACCGTTTTTGTGTGTAAACTAACCATGTCTGAGGCTGACTAATTCTTGGTGGAAACAAACGCATTTGGTTAGAGAACAAAAACATATCCTGATGTATGGCTGATTGAGTGATTAGCAAAGAAGCGTATTCTTGCACATAGAAACCCCCATATGAAACTTAGACTTATAATTTTATTTGTTCAACCTCAAAACCCGGTTGGAAAAACGCAGTAGTTTTGACATATAAAATCAAATAGATACAGGTCTACTACTATTTTCTACCTTTATGTGGAACAGTCAGCATCAACTATAAATCCTCTGGGATGATACTGTATTGGTCTCATTTGTAGATTGTAAGCATGCTTTCAAATTAGTACTGACGGAGGAGTAATATCTATTTATATATCCTTTAACTGTTATACATAATATACAGATCTGATTAAAGTTACGTTAGCACACATATACAGTTACTCATAATTATTTTTAATGAATTCATTTTAGCTCAGAATGTTTCTTGTTATGGTAGCTAAATAGTTCGAGATAAAAGTTTATATTTCTTTTGACGTTTTTGTAGTTGTGGAACCATTACAATTCCTGATATAAATGTTAATGGCCTTTAAAATATGACTTTAAGTATTGTCTTTAATTTACGACTGTGCCGCTGAGAAATAATGATATAAATATCTTCCTTACGTTTGTATTATTATACGTTCTGGCACTCAAGTCCTTGTTTGCAGCAAAATCCGGGCGTTGCGTATTTAAAAAGAAAAGTCCTGAGCCCTGTGAACATCGAATATTAATAACAGAATAACTTTATTTTATTACAATGAATTTATTCTAATTAGTTTTTTATTGTTATCGCCAAGAAATGTTCTTTGTTTATATAACAACGGAAACTTTAGTACGTTTTGCCTCCCTACAAAGTATGGCAGAATCTGTACATGGGAAGACGGGTTTACGATCCGTGAAGATGGAAAGACATGTTTTGCTGGTGATTAAGCCATGCTTTTATTTACTCAGTTTCAACATGTCTTCCAATTATTCATGAAATCTGTTTTTAATCTCCTTGATTTTATTGTCTATTACTCGTTTTCCTCGTAACATGTTGTGCTGGAAATTAATTGGGTATTACGCTGCATGTATTGAATGATGAATGATGTTCGAGTTCTTATGATCCAATGAGATTATTCTTGTCGGACACAGATTCATGTACGAACTGGGTTATTATAGTAATAATCTCGTACAGTAGTTCTGATGAAATAATTTAATATGTAACGAAGCAAATTCATGTATATCATTGCATTCGTACTTAACCGTGCCATATGTACTATACGGCTCAGTTGTTATATATTTAACTGTTTTTGGTTTGATGATGGGAAGTCGTCGAACTCAGTAGGGTTCCTTGTAACCTGTATGCTGCTGTCTGATGACGTAGGCTCGGAAGAGAGTACTGGTGTTCTCGCAGTGAGGGACCAAAACTTCGCGAGCAGCGGGTCTGTGTTGAACGAGGAGGCTGTCGAGTGATCCTTCAACAGACTGGGAGGGGCGGGTCATGCATGGCGGTTCCTAAACCATTGACTAGAGCTGTGGAACAGGAAATAAATCGCGGTCGTCAACTGGCTCGGTAAATCTTTTGGTACAAACTACGCTATAGAGCTACATACATGTAAGATAACACTCCACAATATATATATATATATATATATATATATATATATATATATATATATATAGAGAGAGAGAGAGAGAGAGAGAGAGAGAGAGAGAGAGAGACAGAGAGAGAGCAAGAGATATGACTGAAATTTTTCTTGAAGTGTACATATGAATTTGTAAGGATGGTGACGCTTTTTAACATATCAATAAAGTCTCTAAATAAATATTTTCTAAGCAGAAATGTAAATGACGCACCTTTAAAGGTTTCAAATCCCTCTTAAGATAAATAAATCATAAAAGTGTCTCTCGTAATCACCTTAAGCGTAATCAGGATTTGTAAAATATTCAAATTCCATTGCACCAACTTAAATAATTTTGATTACAATTTAAATGGATTAAAAACAACTTTTTAAAAAAATTGGGTTTTGCAGAAGAATCAAATAACAGTAGAAGAAGAACACTAAAAGAGTTGAAAGTTAGTATATCAAATGGGACATACACGGAAATGACGTGCAACACTTTTAACTGATAATGAGTTTATAATAATGGATAAAACACAAAGAAAACATACGAAATGTTTATTAGTGACATATCAACATAAATATCAAAGTTATTGTCAGATGTTGTCATACCAGCAGTAACATCTCTAATGAGTTTACTCAACCAATTGATAATGCAAACGAATTACATACAGAGTTAAAGAAGATTACATGACACCAAGTAGAATTAGATACTTTACTGGTTTATTTTCATTCAAATCTATCTGTACTGAGTATTAGTTTGATAACATTTAAACAAATACATATTTAAACATCAGTAGAGGAAAAAAAGAATACATTGAAAAGCAAGGTTCTGAATATAATAACAAATAAATGTGCACTGAATGCATTATAATTTATGTATTTTTCCCTTTAACTGTCTGTTATAGCACCGGTGTCTGTATACCAAATAATGAAATACTTTGAAGAAAGCGAAACAAAATAAAACAGACTGAAACACAATGTAAAACATTTGATTCAAAATCTTATAAATGACAAAATTAGCAGTTTTAAAACTCTATATTTTTACTGTGATGTTCTATTTCTCCTTTGATGGTATTTTATTCATTGTTGATATGTTATCATATAAAGCGTATTCGTCCAGTGAAATCATTTTCTTTGCTATTTAGGATCAGATAAGTCAAAAGAGGCACAAGGAATAAAATGATATATATGATGGTCATTATTATTTACACCTGGTTTGGTCAAATGTAACCATTACCAATAAAAGTCAATTATTATAACACGAAGAATGATTAATGCTGTATATGCATTTATATTGTTATTTAAATTCAAATTCATGCTAAATGATATGCTCTGTGTTTATGTTGTTGTGATATATTTGATTAATGTATTTATTTATGTATTCGTTATGTGTTCTGTATTCTTTTCCCTCCATTTTGTTAAAATATTATATATTACAATCTTGCAATAAATGTTCTTATGCTGGCATTTTAAAATTCACACGCATTTCTGTTATTAGAGATATATTAAAACGCATTTTTCACTAAGAGTTGAATTACTGACGAAAACATCTGGTATAAAAATGGGAACTCATGAAAACATCTGGTATAAAAATGGGGACTCGGGAAAGCATCAGGTATAAAAGTGGGGACTCATGAAAACATTTTGTATAAAAATTGGGACTCATGAAAACATCTGGTATAAAAATGGGGGACTCATGAAAACATCTGGTATAAAAATGGGCACTCAATCAATCACAAGATACTTTGATATTATAATGTTACGATTTGATATTATAATGTTACGATTTGATATTATAATGTTACGATTTGATATTATAATGTTACGATCTCTTGATGTAAATCCTTGTTTCATTCAGAAAAGAATATAACTTTCCTTAATGAATTTTTTAATATGCAAACTACACAATGTTTAAGTTAATGAACATACAGTGAAGTTACCGGTAATAGACGTAACGAATATGTCTCATGTACAATCATATGAGCTAATGCTCTTGAGGTAGATCTAGAAGAATGTTTGTGCTAAAAATTGGAGTCAGAGACACAACTGAAACACTGTGGCAGTATTGTATGTATGTATGTATGTATGTATGTGTGTGTGTATATATATATATATATATATATATATATATATATATATATATATATATATATATATATATATATATAGCGCCAACAGCTTTGGAAGGTCGCGATAACTGAAATTAGTCATAAAGCTAACACTGAAAGGGATCAGTAGTGAATAAACAGGACTTAATTGCAGAGATCTAAGCATGTTTCTTAACACAGGAATTGCGATTTTATTATGAGATAAAATTACGTCCAAGTCTTTTATTTTGATTACTTTGTGTGATTTAAAAAGTTTTTTTTTTTTTTTTTTACATGCCGAAAGAGGCATAGAGAATGTATCATCTGACTTTTTTGTTCCTATTTCCGAAGTAACGGAGATTTCATGTTTCAAATTTGCACAGTAACGGATATTTCATGTTAATTGTGTGTTATTGTTTATGTAAATATGTTAATTATAGAGTTTGAAGTAAAATGACCTAAGTAAGGGACCACATATGTTCATAGGAGATCAATGTAAAAATCAGTTTGCAAGTTTGTCATATGTTTGGATTGAGTCATGTAAACTTTTATTCAATAAAGAGTTGTTTTTTTAATATGCAAAATAGTTGGTGCTTTTCTTTTTGAATTCCTTGATTTAAACATGAAACTATTATTTGTATCGCCCAAAAGACGATATTTTTTAATACAATATCAAAAACATATTTAATAACGGCGATAATCTTTTCTTTCCTTAAATATTTCTGTTCCATCCAAAGAGAAATGTTCGTTACATTTCGAGTCTTAAAAAAAGGCATACGTGCGAGATATGCATTTGTGTTATGCTAAAGAATTTTTGTTGCTAACGTTTTTAAATGTTAACAATTCAATCAATTTTAGCTGTGTTGATATTCTTTGTTTGGCTTTAATCATGCAGACTTAAAAAATAGAAAGTATACATATGGAGTGTTTCATTTTTATAACCATTTCAAATGAGTACATGTCGATACATTACAAAATTTCGCTAAAATATACACAAAAGAGTTGAAAGCAATATTTGTTCAATCAGAGTAATATGACATTGGAAAGTTAACAGGTGGGTTGCACATATTAAAATCTGGTCAAATAAAATTGTGCAATGACAAAGGACATCCAGCAGGTAACATTCATTTCACACTGATTACTTTTGCATTTGGCTGCTTTCAGTCGACGAAAAATTACTCTGAAAATGTTTTATTGATGACGAAATTCTTTCGGACTTTTAAACTTTAAGGAATAACAATTCATTTAAATACGATAAATCATTTTGATGAGAATGTTCATTTTTGAACTTTCTGCACCTCTTAATTGCACCCAGTTAATGAAAATGAACGATAATACAATAATTAATCTTTAAAAATAATAAAGCAAAGGGAATTGGTGTATTGTAACAAAGCAACCATAATGGCATCAGAGTGTCAACAGAAATTTTGCGTAAATGCCATAGTTTTGTCTGCTGATAAGGAAGATAATGTGCATTTCCTAGGCAAACAATAAAGCATTAGAACAGCATATAAAATCACGCACCTATACAATGTATTCTATTTTCTCCCGCAATTTATCTTAGCAATATTTTCACTTACTGGATATCTTTTAAAAAGGTCAGTAGATGCAGGATTTGGAAGGAATTATTAAATTTAACAATTTTTATTCAGGTCATCAATAAAGTCCGTAAATATTTGTGGAGCTCATCTATATATTCGTACCTAAAATATGCAAAAAGAAACTTCGGGAAAAATCCGTACATGTGGTAGAGCACTCAACTCTTCAAACGGTATATATATATATATATATATATATATATATATATATATATATATATATATATATATATATATATATATATATATATATATATATATACACACACACACACACTTGGATGCCTTGTCTACATGAAATATGTGCACCATCTTAAAAATCTTTCTATCACAATTCTACTTAAACAGAAAGTCATATTGACGTGGGGTTTTCTTTTCGCCCAATAGAGCGTCAGTCCCTTCGAGGGACTCTTGTTTTATATATAGACATTACCCGGCAACTGAACCATACCTCCATTAAAAAAAAAAAAATACGGACTACACCCCACCGCCCATCAAAATTTGTTTGCACGCCATATCCAGCCACCATTATGTTATCAAGATAAAGGTTCATTCGGATCTACACGAGCAAAGTGAAGAAGTGAGCAAAGCGGATAAATCAGTGAGCACGGCGAACATGTTCCTAGAGAAAGTAAATGTTTATGATTTAGTTGACGTACGAAAATGTTTTGATAATTAAAAATAATGAGCAAGATGATTAAACAATGAACATCAGATTTAAAACAAAGATATCAAAAGGTACACTTTATCGCTGCTTTTTAACTCCGTTTCACGATCCAGTTAACAGAAAAATTGAACACAAATTTAAAGACATAAAAATCTACAACAAAGAAGAGAACCATTTCATATGCAAGCCCTTAAACATTTTTTAAAAATAAATACACTTTAAAATTTGAACGTGATTACAGATACAAAGCACAGTGTGGTATGATATTCTGGTAAAATCAACTTGATTGGGCAGAATGAATCAAAGAGTAACATAGTTAGTAAAGACAACATATAAACTTCATGTATACCTTCAGATAAGAAAACAGTTGTCTTAATGTTTAATACCGTTACCTGATGAACAAGCTTTTAATTCAACCAGCAACATTATTGATCTAGAAAAATTGAACATAATCTGTAGTAACATGAATACTCTGTCAAATCATGACAGGAGACACCTCAGTGGAAAGAATTAAATACTTACAGTTGCTGATGTGTCAAATGCTTACAAACGTCATTATAATTACGAATCTGGAACAACTGAATAATGGAAAAAAATGATGGCTGACGAAATTAACTCAAGGATAGCAAGTAATGGGAACGTAGGATGGACTTCCTTTTTTTGCAAGATAGTAACGGTTTAACAGAGGAAGGAATAGCGCAATTAAACGACATTTTCAGATCGTATGTGATATGCATTTTAGGTACTCAAGCTAAAAAAAAAAACATGTATTACACAGTTATATTTCACTGTTCAAGACACTATCAAAAAGATTTTAAACAATTGTTTCGAAGTGAACAAGTATATAATTCAGATGAAAACATCAGGATATAATATCAGTTATATATTTAAAGTTCAAAACCTAGACTAAACTATCTGTTGGTGGCGATGGTATATTATTTTTACGTGGTGAAACGGTGATGAAATGAAGTAGCATTGTTACTTGGTGAAACGGTGATGAAATCAAGTAGCATTGTTACTTACAACAGGAACTTGAAAACGTCTTCAGATAATATTAAGCTAGGAATAAAGACATATATAAATACCGACGTGGTAAAATTGATTATATCTGCAGCTGATAAACAGTCGATCACAATTCCTAATAAAGATAAATAACTAAATAAAAGAAGAGAACGTGCGTAAGAATTATTTAGACAAGAAGAACAAAAATGGTAACAGTCTTTTACTCACAACATCAAATGATTTACGAAACAAGTAAACAATCGTTTATTATTATGGTTATATTTTCAGAAGCTGGAAAAAGAGAAAAATTAGAAAAAGCTGTTCAAAGTTCCTATAATGGTGAAATTGATGATGGAGACAGCAGGCTAGTGTGTAAATTGATGCGGCCCAAGCCAAGAAGTAAGCTGGAGGTGGAGAAATATACGGAAAACTTTGCGATGCCAAGGTAAATACATTTTTCAACACAATATACATACAATGATATAATTTATGACTGCATAAGATACTCAGTAAATTTAAGCAATAGGATTCAATTACATGTTAAAGTTCTCCGATACATAAATCTATACCTACTTTTAGCCACAAATCATAAAAAGTTAAGAAAAAGCCCCCACATCAATATTGTGCCAACTTTCTACTACAAGTAGTGTTAAATTACTTATCTATCAAGATAAAGCTGATTAAAATGCATAAATTATACAGAAACAGAGAAATAAAGAAAATCCTGCAATTATTCAGTTACAGTAAAAGTGGAGGTAATATACCTTAATTTGGTACACCAATTAGCAAACTTAAATTTACAGTTAAATGAGTCTATACTGCCATTGATACTAAGTGTAGAGCAAGTTCCTTTTCTAAATAGCTCTTCTTTCAAAATCTACGCACACATTTCTGACATGAAACATGTTTTCTTCTATTCACATTAACAGATCTGGAGTAGAAAACACATATCCCTTGGTGCACACATGAAAAAATGCACAGATTTGGAATACTGTGTTCCATGAACACAAGTTCAAACACCCACAGTGTAATGGTTTTGTCTCCTGGATCTGAGTCATGAAGAGAAAAGAGATCTAGTGTGGCAGAAGAGAGCAATATGTTCGACATACAGTTATGCATTAAAAATGTTTAATCTCTATGATGAGATACAGAGGACCAGCAAGAAAGGAAGAAGGGCAGACTTTGTAAATAGCTCCATACAGATAGGACTTTCACAGACGTCTGTTGGAAATGAAAGTTTAAGGCCTATACTTTTGAGTATAGTCAGTCTTAAGTTTTAAGCAGGCTAATGTGTGCTGGGTAGATGGTTCCAACTGGCTGTATAGAAGCACATTCTTGCCAAGTCATTTCAAGCTGAAAATATCCAGTGAGAGTGAAGAGTCTACATTACCCATGTGTATGGTGTATCGGTTAGGTAAATCTACATTGCTGAAAACAAAACTGAACAAGAACACCCAGAAAGTGGAATCAGTCAATTGAAGGATTAAATATATCTTACCTAAAATATAACCTTCAAGAGAAACTTCCATTGTAAGGCTCATAGTGCTGTTCTTAACTGTAGCCATGGACCTGGAGAATCTCTATGTAAATCTATCGGTTGTCCAGTTTCAGCTGTAGTTCCATGGCGCAACATCTGAAAACCAAACGAGATGTATATTTCAGAGATAAAATGTACAAATCAAGTAAAGTCGATAAGAAAAAAAAAGATCTGAGAAAAGAGCATTTCTTTACAAACTGTATGAGAAATATCAAGAACAAAAGAATTATGATAAAGGCAAATTGATGCGTGCTATGGCTAGAAAAATAAAAGAAAAATATGTACACTCTTACCATAAGTCACCTTCATTATAGCACTTTTTTACAGGCCGATGCAATGTGGCATGTGCAGTTTTGTGCACAGTTCTTGATCTTTACAATGCTCCCTAATTTGATTTATTGAATGTGTTTCTAAAGTTAAATGATCAGTATTGATAGATAAACGATTGTGACATATGAGGCTTATGCTTAAAATCTCCCCCCCCCCAATCCCCTTGTGGGAATAGTTGCATATGTTAAATGGTATTTAGCCATATAAGCCAATATGTGGACACCAACATATGAAGTTCTGCCATCTGGCCATATTATTCTCATTTTTCCATAACCTGAGCCATCTACAACCCCTGTCCATTGCACACAACCCTTTCAAACACTGCTTTTTACATAATTGTTCTCTAAAATCATATACAAATTATGAAAATAAGACTCCACTGTGATTTTCATAACCAAAAACCACCAAAACAATAACCTGGATGCACGCGGTAACCATGGAAATAACAGGCTCTGGGTATGGTATAGTGCCCATATAGGACTCACGGAACTAATTCAACTCCCATAATAAACCTATGGAAACACCATAATATTAAAATTTCAATAACTTCAAATTTCTAAATGCTCATGATCAAACCTATATTTATCTGTATAGACCCATCCTTGATGCAAGCTTCTGTGTCAAGAAAATCACATGAGCCGCGGCATATTTTGGATCTGCGTGTGCATGAAACATGTGTTATCCATAATGGATATCTCCCCAGGGCCTTTTACCGTAGCGGGCCCACTACGCTATCGTTTCAAACCCCGATAACCCCGATGCTTTAGAACCTGCCGCTACGCTATGCTCTTGTGCCGATACGCTTAAATGTTTCCAACTACCCTTATAAAATTAACCTGTTAGACAAACATCCTGTCACCTAATTCCTGGGTATTTTATTAAGATAATTCAGGATAATTACTCACTCGCTTAACCATTATCTTTTGTAGCAGGCTTCCGCGACTGCCGGTGAGCGACCTTTGGTGCGGGTTTCGTCTGCACATAGTCACGTGATTGGCCAGCGACGATGGTAGTGTGCAATATATATTTCAGTCATTTTCACTACCAGCCAAAGCAGTTACACATAATACATTAAAAAGTCTTGTGAAAAATGAACACACCACCTTCCAAGAAACGTAACAGTACCCAGCGCCCGGCTAGTACCATGTTGGCCGAGTTATGAAAATCAGAAACTGGCGAAATCGATAGTGGCAGTGATTCCGATTCTGATAGTGTCAGCATGATTTCCACAAAGAAAGAAATCAAGTAACGAAGGACGGGATTTAACAATAAATGGAAGTCTTTATATCCTTTGGTTGAAATTGCTAGATCGGATGGTAAGTTTTCCATATTGCTAAATTTTGGTTCAGATCGACTGGGGGTGGGTGGGTGTTGTAATATATATTTTTTATAGTAGTAACCGGTAGTTGTAGTTGCAATTGTTGTCGTTTTTTATTAAGTTGTGACGAGGGATGAAAGTTGCATTTTATTCAGGAGTTGTTATTATGTTTACATAGTTTACTCTGAGCAAGAAAAATATAGTTTGGTCAGTAAACCTTAACTTAAGTGGGTGCTGCCCTGTCAATTTCTCATTTCTCTTTTCTCTCTATCCAAGTAATAAACGGAACAGTCTTTATCTTTCTGTTTTACCTCTTTTGAAAAGATAGAAATAAAAAGTATTCCTTCATAAATATAACTTAAATAGTTTCATCCGTATGCTTACTACTTATTCAGTAAAGTCATTTTTAATTTAATTTAAACTTTTGAATAATGTTTAAGCTCTCTGACATTGATTCAGTGAAGAAATTAAAAAATATCAAATACTTTGATATTGTTCTTAATGGAAAGGAATATGTATTATCTTATTCTGTGATGATTATTTGAAAACACAGCACTGTCTTGACTCTTGAAGAATTTGTCCTAAGTAATTCACTTAATTAGGATTCAGGTAGTTTTGTCTCTTTTTTTTACATCCATTAATACGTTTTATGTTCCATTTTTTTCAGATTGTGAAAGGTCATTCTCCTCAAATATAATTAAGAGTGTTTTAAGGAACAGGTTGACACAGAGGGTACTGAACTACCTGATGACAATCAGTACTGAAGGACAATCCTTAAAAGACTTTAATTTTGATGTGGCAGTCAGTATATATCGCGAAAAGAAAAAAAGATGTATATCATTTATTTAAATTAGTAAACAAATGAGATAGACATTAAGCCGTGTTATAACCTAGGTAAATACAGAATATTCTGTAAATATATACACTTCATTTTTAATTTCATTGATATTAATTTCTTTCACTTTCATGACGTTAATGCGCGCTTTTTAAAACATTGTATGACCCTAACGCGCTTACCCCGATGCTATCGAAAATTTCTGGGGAGATTGCTGCCATTCTGCACCTAATGAATCAGGTGCTACTGTTTTTATTGACTGTTCCTAAGTCAAGTCTGTAAAAATACTAAAATTGCATAAATAGAATCTCGTCTCAATATTTTTTTTTTATGTACAGATAGGATAAGCTCTCAAAAGAATTTTGTACTAAAATTTTACTTTTCATTATTAACCAATTATGGACCACCAAACTCGTATATACTCTATTGTATCACTTGTTCCATATAATTAGTACCGTGAATCCTATAAGAAACTTCAGTCTACTGGTGCGGAAATACAAAATAGAGTACTAAATCATTGGAGATGCGCTCATTGGCTAATAAATGGATTTAATTTGTTTGCATTATTATTTCACAAAGCTTTAATCTATGTACTATGGTTGACAACAAACTATTTACGTTTATTTTCATATCCTGTGTTTAATTTTCTACGGACAAAATAGCGTATGGACTCTTGGTGTGAGGCTATGTTATTAGGTGCAGACGAGTGAGCTCCCCTGTACATGGCTCAAAAACATGCTGCGGAAAACCTGTTTTTCAAAGCTGATAAAAACTCTAATGAATGAACCGTGCGTGGTTTGTGTTCCAATCTAATGAAGAACTTATTTTTTATTTTCTAATATATTAACATTAAGTTCTATGGGAAATGAATTAGTGGTCCGATCCCTTTAGGCGTTGTTTTGCAGGCTTTGTTACCTCTGTTCAGGTATATTGTAGCAACTATTTAGCAGAGCATCGCCAACAATACTTGAGGATGGTTGGATTAGGGACGAATGACCACTCTCAAAACAAGAAAAACAAAAATCATGTACTAAGAAAAAATTGATTAATGCTCATTCACGCTGTAATAAACAAGAAGAAAATAACTTTTTTAACAAAAGCACGATCAGAGAAGACATAGGTAAAATACCATATGTTTTATTCTGATAGAGGTTATTTTCTCCCAAGATTGCATCCAGTAGATCGAGAGAAAATAAGTACATAATATGTATATTTCCTCTCTGACATTATGATAATCTTTAGGGAACATACATCAATTGTTTCTATTTCCCGAGTTGATAGCAGTGTAATTCCAAGTATTCGCAAACTGTTTTTCCAAGGTTGGAATATCTCACCTTCTTATAAATATGTTAATGAGTGTTATTTACTTTTTTTATCATCGTATATCTCTATAACGTGTTTGTTAATATTCCAAGAGAGATGACCTGTCCACAATCTTGCCATTTTTAAAGATTTCGAATCCCTTTCACTGTCAACTCAGGTCGTCATAATATTGTCACTTTATCACAACAGTGCTTGGATTTCTACAGACTGCCGAAGAACAGCTAAACAAATATCTGTTTTGATTGGCCACAACGTTTTCCATGGTTGTCATACAGAAGATATTCCCTTGTAAGAATTGCCTTGAAAGATATGCTATGTAGATCCAGTGGAAAAAGAAATATATACGATACTCTCAGAGTGGAAAAAGAAAAGATTCCATAAATTCACTTATCGAAATTTCCCTGAAACTAGAGGTACAATATAGAGGAAAATGATCATTTAGGGCAGTGCATACAGTAACTTTAAGGACCACTGTATCTGAACTTCTCGCCACCTCGGCTATATAGCGGTACTCTGACCTGGAACACGTTTCACTTTGGTCTCTGGTTAGCCGTTTTGGCGGCTATGGCTGTGGTCGTGTGGCGTCATTATTCCGGCAAAAATTTAATCGAACTTCATTCTCACTTCCACAGAGGCAAGATGGCGGATACGGGGTTTGCCATAATCAGATGCACATAATGTGCAATATGGCGGACAGGAATTCGCCACCTTTGATCCTACCTAGCCGTTTTCGTGTGTAAACAAAACCATGTTTGAGGCTGATTAATTCTTGGACGAAACAAACACCTTCGTCAGAGAACTAAAACATCCCCTGATTTACGGTTAAGTGATTGATTCGCAAACAAGCGTGTTCTTGCACATAGAAGCCCCCGATGGAACTTAGACTTATAATTTCATTTCTTAAACCTTAAAACCCGGTTTGGACATTATCATACAAAATCATATAGATACAGATCTACTACTATCTTGTACATTTATGTGGAGCAGTCATCATCTACTCTACATCCTCTGGGATGAATACTATCTCGGGCTCATTCGCAGAATGTAAGAGTGCTATTAAATTAGTACAACATGAAAAAATGAGCTTGAAAACTCTATTATAAATATGTTGTCCTATTTCTGTGGATGCCTGATTAAACAATGAACATCATCGCATCATATTCTTTAAATATATGAAGTTAATTGACACTGATAGAGAAGAAATACATCGATAGCAATACGATGGGTTCACTGTATTGTCCTTGCAATTATCACATTTTACATAGATGGAGAAGTGGGATGATCTTTTCAAAGGTTATCTTCATGTTAGACGTACTCTGCCTAATTAAATCATCGCAAAATGAGAAGGAAAAAAAAAACTCTTAAGAAATAGACTGGTCAATGAGTATTTCTATTTTCACAGGTATATAACAAAACTGGTGCCTGGTCAATGAGCATTTCTGTTTTCACAGGTATACAACAAAACTGGTGCTGTCTAGGCCGATTCAAAACGGTACATCTGTTTGAAAAAAAAAGTACTTTTTGATGCTTTGAAAATCTTCACAGTCAATAGTCAACCACGTAAGCTTTTACGTACTAAATAAGAAAAGTCATCACAAAGCTATCATATATTTCCTTTATCTGTTACATACAATATACAGATCTAATTGAAGTCACGTTAGCATAAATATACAGTTATTCATAATTAGTTTTCATGAACTCATTTTAGCTCTAAATGTTTCTCGTTATATTAGCTAAATAGTTCGGAATGAAAGATTATATTTTATTACACGTTCTGACACTGAAGTTATTATTTCCAGCAAAAGCGCGAGCGATGCGTATTAAAAAGAAACATCGAGAGCCCTGTGAACATAGAATATTGATAATAAAAGAACATTATTTTAGTATAATCATTTTTAAAAATTTGTTTTTAATTGCAAGAAATGCTCATTGTTTGTATAAGAACAGAAGCTGTAGTACGTTTTGCCTCCCTACAAAGTATGGTACATGGGAAGTCGAGATTACGATCCATGTACATGGAAAGACAAATTCTAATGGTGAGTAAGCCATGCTTTTGTTTACTCAGCTGCAACAATTCTTCCAATTTTTCATGACCTCAGCCTTTGCTCTCCTTGATTGTATCGTCTATTGCTCGTTTTCCTTATAGCATGTTGTGACGGAAATGAATTGGCTATTACAGTTCCATCACGCTCAGAGCAATGGACAACAGACGACAATAATCAAACATCTTTAGTCATGGTTGCAGGAGTTTTGGCGGGATTAATTGTGCTAATTGTTGCCATTGTACCCATTGTCTGCTGGACACACAAAAGGCATTTACATTTGCTTCTTGCTATCATATGCATATGCATATATATATTTTTTTCTTTTTTGTGGCGTTATATAATGAATGCTCTCCGTATACAATATATTGTCCTGTCATATTCTATAGCTTAGAGTCTCTGATGACGTCAATATTTTCTCATCCATGCGACAGAGAAATCTAGCTGATTTGCTTACCTTATTTTTCTTATTTCGGTCTGGTTGTCTCAGCCCGCTTGTTTCAAGCCATGATGTCCACGCGCTGTTTACATCCCTTGTAGGAACTACTTATTCAAGAGGTAAAAGTTATCCTTATCAACAAAATTAATTATTTGTTGTTGTTTTCACCTGACATTCGTTGATTAAATGTGATAATATATAATACTATCAAATGTTTTTGTTATTATTTTCTCTTCTCAAGCGTTGAACTGTTTGCTTTGGATCTTCCGGTCACGCCACTGCCTTCATTAACATATTCGTACAATTGCGCTGTGCTTACAAAACAATAGCACAAGAATCGAGCCGCTTTTGATGCAATACCAACAATATGTAAATATGTATAACTTTAAACTGTTAAATTGTTTGTTTGTTTTTGTTTGTTTGTTTTTTGTTTCGTTTGGTTGGGGGGGGGGGGGGTAAGAGCGGCAGATATAGTATGATTCTACTTACAGTATATATTCGCGTATAATTCCGGTTCAAATGCAAACAACATAGACGCTGATCTGCCAACGCATAATGCGCCGGCAGATCAGGGTCTACGTTGTTTGTTCTACTGATTAGTCTTTACAAATTACATAGACCCAGATCTGCCGGCGCATTATGCGACGGCAGATCTTGGTCTATGCAGTTTGCAGTTGGTATAAGATCATACGCGAGTATATACGGTACATAATTGTTTAGATTTTCATAAAACGTTTTAAGACCGAATGACTTCAAGAAAAAGGCAAGGAAATTATAGTACCTATGAATAATTATAGTACCTATGAATACAGTATAGTACCTATGAATAATTATAGTACCTATGAATACTGTATATTACCTATGAATACTGTATAGTACCTATGAATACTGTATAGTACCTATGAATACTGTATAGTACCTATGAATACTGTATAGTACCTATGAATACTGTATAGTACCTATGAATACTGTATAGTACCTATAAATACTGTATAGTACCTATAAATACTGTATAGTACCTATGAATACTGTATAGTACCTATGAATACTGTATAGTACCTATGAATACTGTATAGTACCTATGAATACTGTATAGTACCTATAAATACTGTATAGTACCTATGAATACTGTATAGTACCTATAAATACTGTATAGTACCTATAAATACTGTATAGTACCTATGAATACTGTATAGTACCTATGAATACTGTATAGTACCTATGAATACTGTATAGTACCTATGAATACTGTATAGTACCTATGAATACTGTATAGTATGTATAAATACTGTATAGTACCTATAAATACTGTATAGTACCTATGAATACTGTATAGTACCTATGAATACTGTATAGTACCTATGAATACTGTATAGTACCTATGAATACTGTATAGTACCTATGAATACTGTATAGTACCTATAAATACTGTATAGTACCTATGAATACTGTATAGTACCTATAAATACTGTATAGTACCTATAAATACTGTATAGTACCTATGAATACTGTATAGTACCTATGAATACTGTATAGTACCTATGTAGTACCTATGAATACTGTATAGTACCTATGAATACTGTATAGTACCTATAAATACTGTATAGTACCTATAAATACTGTATAGTACCTATGAATACTGTATAGTACCTATGAATACTGTATAGTACCTATGAATACTGTATATGTTGTAAAACTTAAGGGTCGTTTTAATTTGAAAAGAGATAAATAATGTAACTGATCGACTGGGATTTCCTTGTCTTGGTGCAAACCCCGGCATAGATTCTATTAGTGTCAGAGAACATTGACCTCCTTGATTTTATTTGTATCATATAGTCTTAGCACGAATAGGAATAATCGAGAGAATATTTCTTTTCACGTGTTGACTGCCATTTGAGGAGTTATCAAACCATCCGTCCTCAACATATTACTGAAATCTCAATTATGTCTCATCACACTCTGCAGGAATAACGAACAGTATTATTTTGCACGAGGAATTATAAAATGTCCATTTTATTCTATTTATACTGGTAGCGCAAGAAATCTAAGATCTAAAATTTATACATATTATTTCTTGATTGAATATGAAGGACACTAATTGCTTTCTTACATCAGATCACAATAGACTGAGTATATAGATTTAATGTGCTTTCAATAGCTGACTTAGTCTATATTTGTATGTTCTCTAAAGCTGTAAGAAATATGCTGAAAGGAGTATTTATAACGAGTCAGACAACTTTTTTAAAGTTCATTTTAATAGCTTATGTTCATACAATGTAGTAATCAAACATGCCGGCTTAGATTCATAGCAATCTCGTTCGTGAATTTAAGCACCAGTTTGGCTGGAGGACTTCTAAATCTTAGGTCAACAATAGGCTAAGTGTGTTCTCACTCAAGGGATTATTCTGCATTTGTTTCTGTAACTGGCATGAATGACATACACTGCACAAAAGGAACGTAAATCATGGAGATTCAGAGAATATATTATGATGTTGGCAAAGCCGAGCTATGGTCAGAGGACAGAGGAGAATCGAGGATTTATGACACCATTCCATCTGAATCAGAATCAGGTAACTTGGACATCTTTCTATGCGATATAAACAGATCTGAAGGCAGTAGCGATTCCACTATAATCTGTTACGAACAAGCTCCTGTCTGTTACGAACAAGCTCCTGTCAGAACGATTCAACGCAGACGACGGAGAACTCTAGCGAAAAACTGAACTAAAAGATTCGAGATTCAGAGCTTTTCATTTTGTTTGAGAACAAACCTGATTCAGGGTCGGACGACTGTTACACTATTCAAAACGATCCAGGCATTAGAAATTCCTTTATAGCTTACGAAATCCATTTCAGAAATGTAGAAAACAATCCTTTGTAGATAACGGAACATCCTATCCCTACATTACGTCCTCGGATAGATCAAAGAACAACATTCCGTTGAAGTGGTGACAGACATTCCAGTAGATAATGATTTGGGATCTACAATAGTTGAAAAAGGAGCCAGTACTACCCGAAGATGCATGATCAGACAGGGAGAATGATTAACCAGATCAGGAGCTGTAGGGATAACTACACATCTCATGATTGTGATAGAATTTGTTTTTACTGCCAAAATGGATTCTGGCCTTACATTGAACATTATCTAACAAAACAAAATGGCTTGATATCGTGTTTTATGAACAAAGCCCCTTCCGATGTGGAGCTAACTTGATTAATGCTTTGCGTCATATTTAGATAACAAATGATTACGAAGTTGAAACATCTTGAATCTATGTAGAAGCCTATATATATATATATATATATATATATATATATATATATATATATATATATATATATTAACGTGGTCGAGGTGGAATTATTTATGTTGGGTTACTTTATGGAAAAACTGATGGAGCTGATACTTATGTGGAAGCAACAACACCACATCCAAGTTTATATTATTAGTTCTAATTTAAATGTCGAGTTTTTTAATATTGTGAGTGTGGACAAACCTTAGATAGAGAGAGAGAAATGAATAAGAATGTTAGAAGTACACTTTGTGAGACTGTACAAATGTCTACAGAATGCAGTGCCAAACAAGACTGTGTGAATGTAAATTGGTGTATGCAAAGAAAGTGTCAAATGATACAGTGTGTGAATATAAATTGGTATATTCAATGAATGTATCAAATGGTATTGTGTGTGAATGTAAATTGGTGTATGCAATGAAAGTGGAGAGAAAGAGAGACGAATCTGTAATTATTTATAAATTAAAGCTCAGATAACTCAACAAATATCTTGATTAAATAGTTAACTAATAAGTCAATGAATAAATAACTACGCTGATATTGTCAAGTTACATAAATTAACTAATTATGTAATTTGGGAAAGACAGGTAGACATACAGTGGAAAAGTAAAAAAACAATACACCCTTGATATTATTGCGCTTAGAACCTATCAAAAAGAGGGAATAATGTGGCCGTTCACTCTAATATTTAAATAAATACATATATTTGGTTAATTTAAAGTCCCCAACTATAAGGGGAGAAACTGGAACTTTGTTGTAACCATAATGGTGTTTGGGATTACCTCCCCAGATAAGCAGACGACCGTTACGCCAAAAGGGCTTTAATACTGGCAAAACTCTGGCGCTGTGACTATCTTATAACACAGTACGACGACTGGATAGTAAAACAACTGGCAAAGATAGTACTCACTTATATATTCAAATTATTTTAGGTGGATGCCGAGACTCAGTCCATCAGTCTTTGGTTACTACTATTGTAATTTCATGTATATGTGAAAATTGCTTTGCGCTGTCCATCGATTTGTGATTCAGTATATCCCTGCATATTAATTAATTTTCTCAGCTATCAATTGTTTCCTATGGTCTGTTTGTATTTCAGTATCTTACTGTAGTTGATTTGAATTTAACAACAATTAATGTTTGTTCTATTACGAATACTGACATTGGCTATTTAATCTGTATGTGGAGATCCCCTGCTATGCATAAATTCCCAAGTTTTATTGATTTTACCTGTCCATGCACGCATACATCGCTGAGTCTCTCGTTGCTCTTATGAACAGAGAGAGAGAGAGAGAGAGAGAGAGAGAGAGAGAGAGAGAGAGAGAGAGAGAGAGAAGGGGGGGGAGTGTCGATAGTACACTATTAAATGAGGATAGCTGGAATTTTTATTATTCGGTCTGCTACTCGCTTAAGTCATTCAAATAAAAACTTATGACACATGTTTGCCTTAGTTGGTTTAATAGGCATTGTAATTCTCTAAATGTTGAATATTATTATTTCTATCCTGTTTTGAATGTCTCCTTCATTACCTGTTCAAATTTTGTGTGTGCATTTTGCTCTCGCATGCTTGTGGAAACGTCTGTATTTTATAATTCTACCACATATACACATAAAAGTGTATTCATCAGACTCTGCAAGGTTGTACTAATACTCTAGTAAACAGTCTCTGCATCGTTGCTGTCGAGCATTTCTACATTCCATCCCAATTGATGATTTTGAAGTATCACGACTGTAGTAGTTGGATTTCAATAGCATGATCGCATTGTGTGTTTCAGATGCAACGTAGGTGGATTCGTGATAACATGCACATATTGTGGGATGTTTCAGTAGTCAGGTAGGTGGCTTTGTGATGACATACACGTAATGGAGGGGAGGGGGTAGTTGTACTTGTTAGATAAATTATGGGATCACGATAGAGCAGTAATGTCAAGTAAAAAGTGACAAATTTAATTTAGAGGGGCTGCACTATTTTGTTTTAGAGGTTGCCGCACGGAACCAGTTACCGCACGGAACCAGTTACCGCACGATTGTTATCTTTTGTTACGTCTGTGCAGAATTTTGGTAAACTGCCAATATAAAATGTTCCTTACCTTAAAGCTAACTTTCTTTTGTCCTCGTTAAACAAATATTGTCAACAATGAATCACGATCCGTAACGTTTTCTGCGCAGCAACTGGTGCAGGCCCTCTGGTGGTTGTGTTATTTTACAGTTAATTAGTTGTCTCGTGCTCTCAGTATATACTTACTTACACCATATTAAAATTCAGTAATTCACAAAACGCTTCCCTTAAAAACGTTCGAGCTTCGTACTTCGTCACCGTCTAAGTTTCACTCTCTAGGTGAAACTTGAAATGTATTAGATTGCTACCTAAAGGAATCCGTACCTTCTTAACAAACCTGAGTCCAACTCAGTTTGGATGTATGAGTTTAAAAGGCTTCGTTTTATTTCTGCGAAAATGTTATTTCATGATATTTCTTTGAGAGTCAAACATAAATTTTATTTGAGGTGATTATTATATAATTATTGGTCACCCTATGTACATCACATGAGAGAAAGGACATCATTTACAGGCATGTATACTCAATGATGCTCGCCATACTGGCGTGTACTAATTGTTCAGTATATATATATGTATATATATATATATATATATATATATATATATATATATATATATATATATATATATATATATTCATCGCTGAATAACTGGTGTCCGACGACTGCAAGTCGGTTTGAATTTTGCAGGACTTCAGTCGGACCAATGGGCGTTTCTCAAGCGTTTGTGGAGTTTTTTCCCAAACAAATCAACTTGGAGTCGGTTACTGATTTTACCAGTTATAATGTAAACAACATTCAAAATTGTGTCATTTATTTTAGATGAAATACGTATTTTACCTCCGTGTGATGACGTGTTTTTCGGACTATTTCTCAACATGATATTTATTTACTGCGTAAGTTCCTTAAATTTAATTTACTGAGGTCACAGAGAATAATTAGCCTTTTGCATGTGAAACAACTTTTCAATGTCAGAACACGACAGCATAGTCTATATTTGACGAACTCCTAACAAATATTATTTCTTTCTTTTCTGACAATAACTTTGTATGCACGCATTAGTGTTTAAGATAATGATGATCATAATGTTGATAATATTGATGATAATGATGATAGTGATGATAATGATGACGCTGATCGTAATCATGAAGATCATCTTTATTTTCATCTTTGCACTAATCACATTAGTGCCATGATTATAATTATAATGACGGTGTTAATTATTATGATAATTCATTCAAAGTAATAATGATCAAAATAAATATTTGTTTATAGTATTTGTTCATCTCAATTATCATTAATTCTTAATTGACATGTGGCGAGAGAGTAATGTTTCTATGCCCTTCTATGTAATGGACCTACTTTTGAGATTGAGATTTAACTCAGTCTACTGCAACAAAATGGACGCCAACTTATAATAACTGATTTCTTTTGATCTTTCACTGAATATAAAATTACGTTTTCGAAACGTTCGTTATCCCGACTTTTCAAACGCAATTATCCCTACGACACAGATTATCTTCGAACTTAGTGTTATCGATTATTTCCCCAGTAGTACCCTTTCACTATTGCTGTTCATTGCCTTGTCTCCATACCTTTAATGGAAATATTTCACAAAAGTTTTACTTATTAGTACTTCTTAGTCACTATTTTCTACTCGTAAGGCAAATTTATGGTATTATGGAGATACACATTCATGTACCTGTACTTCTGTCACTTCATAGTACGATGTGGCAGTAAAATATGCTCACACTAAAACAATGTGCATATTGTAGTTACTTTACTCGTTTAAAATGTTCTGTTTAATATACAAAAGTTTATCATTCAAGTTCACGGTTTGGCTCGATTCCAGAATTGCGACAGAAAAATAAAATTTATCATTCTAGCTTTAGTTCCAAAATTCCCTCGAGAGTATAAAAACAGCTTGCAATTTATTTGTCTCGAAATTAAGAGTATCCTGCTTAATTTTTTATATACAAAAAAGATCAGTTTTGCATTTTAAGAAGGAATGTAATTTTTTAAAAAGAAGGAAACATCAAAATCTTCAACAGCACCGTATCTACTCAA
Organism: Margaritifera margaritifera; assembly: GCA_029931535.1. NCBI lineage: Eukaryota > Metazoa > Mollusca > Bivalvia > Unionida > Margaritiferidae > Margaritifera > Margaritifera margaritifera. The sequence continues at coordinate 1,299,183 of JAQPZY010001262.1, read as the reverse complement.
GTCTATACCAGTGTTACATATTCTTTGCAACACCTCTGTTTAAATAGAATCTATATATCTTGATAAAATGTTTGTACAAGCCAGAGTGGTATGGTAACTAAACAAAGTAATACGGAATCCTATGCAAGAATTTGATCCTACAATTTAATTTTCTCCTGCATGTGAACACCTCCCGGATATATACGGCTTGCACTCGGATATATACGGCTTGCACTCGGATATATACGGCTTATACTCGGATATATACGGCTTGCACACTTTCGTTCATACGAACTCGGTGGACTGCGTCGCTACTCAAAGTCAACGAAAAAGCAGTGAATTCACAAGTAGCAGAAAAGCTACGTAAAATCTGAGACCATGATCGGGGGCACAATTATATTGCTGTTTGTATCTGCAGCCATCTCCAACGGCCAAGGTGGGTAATATAGATGTTTTTGAATTCTTTATATTAATTCATTACTAAAGGTAAACATAATTAGGAATTTTTGTGCATACTAATAACTATTTGTGTTTCGGGCTTAATACTGACATTGAAGCAAGCATTCATTTTTCTTAGAAACAGGAAACCATTATTTCAGACCAATCTTTGAGGAAAATGTAGATACTAGTCTATATTTTCTCAAGTCTATACCATATGATGGAATTCTTTAACCCAAAAGGGACGAGTACTACAATATAGGTATTGAAGTTTGTGTACACCCACACAATCATGGCTCCAGTACCAAATTAATTATATTTTATTCTGAGAAGAGATTTTTTGTCGCTTGAAAGCGCGTGGTATCATATTTTATGTTGTAATTTAAAGTCGGTAAAAAAAATACAAACAAACAAGCAACAACAACAACCACCCCCAAAAAAGAAAAAAGAAGAAAAAAGTTAGAGATAAAAATCAACTGTGTTCTAAATACAATTATTTAAATTTTTCTCTCTGTTTTTATGTCCAATTCTAAGGATTATGTATAAAATAGCCCCACCCTACCTCCACCCACACCTTCCAGCGTTCTCGGGGATGTAGAATAGACAGTATGCCTTCCTGCATGTCGTAAGAGGTTACTACTGGAGGAAATGTATTTGCATCCAGTGATGATGTTTCACCTAAGTAGATCTACGAGTTTTTAAAGAGCAGTCTTTATGTAGAACAATTTTAGCCTCGTATTTTTTATGGATTTTACCCCTTGTGCCTTTATCTTTCTTTGTCAGCCTTGCCTTGGAAATTGTGCAACATCTTTGCATTTTATCTTTTGTATCCTGGTGCATATTTATTTTTGACAGGAGAGGTTTGTCTTCTTGGGGATTTTGGTATTGTTTTTGCGTACACCATTATTGCTACCATGCTTTTGCTTGGCACTATTTAGAAGAGGTTTTCATGATGTGCCGTTAAACTCTATATACATACATATATTCGGGAGAGAAAAACGCATCTTTGTTCTTTACCTGGCATACATTCCGAAGGCTGTGAGAACAAAATCAGGGTTTCAACAATGCACATAATCTTATATAACAAGGAAATATAAACATGTATTAAAAAGTGTTTTTTAATTTTGCATAGTTCAAAGCTGATTTGACAATGAAAACAAAGCATCTAGGTCACATAGTTGAAAGCTGATTGACTACTAGAAAAAGCATCTAGGTCACATAGTTAAAAGCTGATTGACTACTAGAACAAAGCATCTAGGTCACATATTTCAAAGCTGATTGACTACTAGAACAAAGTATCAGGGTCACATATTCCATAGTTTGAAGTCTTTACAAAGGCTTGTGCTTCGATGGACAGTCGTCAGTATTTGCATATAAAAATTCAGTTGGAAACAATTCTTCTCATTGCAACTAAAAAAGCGGAACTGAGACTGGATCTCAGGCTGATAGAAATTAACTATCTATACAGTAATCACTTGCAAAGACCACGAAATACAAAAGTGGTGTGTAAACGAAAGGGGTCAGACAGATATGGAAATGACTCCCAAATTTATTCCCGAAATATTCCAAGTAAAAAAAGAAAGGTAATTAATTGTATAATCTCATTTATTTATGATAGGACGTGTTAATAATATTCATTACACCTCTAAGAAAACCATGCTTTTCTTCGAATAAATACACACATGCAGCACGAATGTGTATGTGTGTGTTTGTGTTGGCCAAGTCGAGGGGGCATAGGGGTTGGTGTGAGCAGGCAAGGCGATGGGTGCCATAATCCGCGGACCCATATTTAAAAATTCACTTATTATCACGTATCCTACTGTTGGGTTCAGGGATAAAACTTTTTGCTTAGTTTGGTTCATATTCGTAACCTTTTGTAATAACCTCTATATGCCTTGAATTCTGTCGTAGGAATCCAGACTAACTGTGTACTGAGATGAGAATTAATTAATGGGTCGAAATGCGAGTGTGTCTGCTACGCAGGAATGTATATAACTGCGACTTTGCTCCATCCTTTGAGAGAGAGAGAGAGAGAGAGAGAGAGAGAGAGAGAGAGAGAGAGAGAGAGAGAGAGATAATATATTTGAGGTAATAACACTTTTTTTTTTGTCTACGGCACAGAGTGGCCGGCTATATGTACAGAAAGAATTATTTTTAAAGTGATATTTCCCTTTTTCTGCTCTTTCCATAAATTTTATTTCGGAAATTTCTAGATCTGGTGTTGCTCGACGATTTTGAACTGTTGAGCACGGAGGTTCCTTGTCATTCAAATTGGAGCTACGACAGAAGTGCCCCTAACGGTAAGCTGCAATGTGTTACAAGAAATAGCTTATAATGCTTACACGTTTTCTTGTTTTGAAGTTAATTCTTTCTTTCTTCTTTTTTTTTTTTTCTTTTTTTTTTTTTGGTAATGGAGAAGAGTAGTCTATTCTTTAGAGTGTTCAATAAAGCTTACATATACATATAAATAGAAATTGGATTTATTTTAGTTGATGTTGCAAGATAGTAAACTCGTATGAAATTCGTTTAGATCAAATAATCACATACAGTGAACAAACTGCTTCTGCAAGTTACACATACTGCTACTACTACTACTGCTGCTATTGATATTATTATCCTACGCTCTAGCGTGGAATATTTTGTATCATTCTTGTGTCCGTCCATTTCTTCGTCCGTCTGTCCGTTACCATACCATGGGTAGACATTTACGAAACTTTATAATTATGTTTCCCCTGGCGTAATCATCTGCAACAGGAAATTCATCCATGGAAGGGGTCAAATGTACAAAAGTTTCAGTTCAATGACATTTTCACATATTTCCTGGCCAAGTTTTACATATGTATCCATAGCAGGAAAACGGATCATATTGTGTGATGGATTTTGCATTATAACCGCTGGATCACTGTCGCGGATTATATGCGAGTACCTTTGGAGTATGGAGGTGTGGGGTGGATTGTTTAGATAATGCAGTAGAAAGCATGGGGATTTGCGATTGCGAGCCTTTGCAGTTGCTCTAGTTATTATTATTATTATTATTATTATTATTATTATTATTTAGCGTTTATATGTGTCGCATTCTTCCATTTCATAACTGCCCGTAGTTTCTTTCATCTACCGATCCTTTATTTCACCTGCAATACTGTCAAAATCTGTCATTTCCATGTTGTAGTCGATGGCGAGGTTAGCCTTGCATTTTCTCGCGCAGACATGATAAGGTGAATATTTACTTTCTGAAGCAAGTTTTGACAAATAGATAATACATATTTAATTTTTAACTTATCATTTTCATCTTAAGCGAAATATATGTACGTATACATGATTCACCAACTTTCGAGACCTAACCTAGCCACGGGCATTTTGTAAGCTCCAATATGTGCCGAGCTTGCCGACTCTCAACTATCGGCTTGTCAAAGATTGTCTTAATGCATATCGCCGATTTCAAGGTGATACATGTTAATAATATACTTCGTGAGACTGCTTTGACAGGTGTATTTGGAAATAAAAGGCAGTCTTCTCTAATTATTGTCCACTTAGGTATCTTTAAATGCGTGATCAATGTGCCGAAAATCTAGCACACTCAAGCGATGGTTATCATCTATTGTTTACGTGATAATTACAGGAATACTGATATATAATTACTGTTGGGCAAATAATTAAATGGATACAAATAAATGTTCTCAAATCATTCTCAAAAATCGGTTTGTTAAAGATTGTTTTGCTGCATGTCGGCGATTCAAGGTGTTTCACTGAATGGGTAAAATAGGTGTCCTCAAATCATGCAGTTATGAATATACAAATAATTACAAACTGTCTTGCTTAATTATTGTTGATGTAGTTAAAGAGACGAGTCCGCTAACGATAAGGCAAAATAAGGAAATTTGACAAAGTTCCCACAAACAAATATAACGAATTTAATTATCAGCATATTGTTTTACCATGCAAACAAAGATAAGAAGAAAACAAAAGTTCTTTTTTTGTAAAATAAATATAACGCGAATTCCTTAAAACATCTCATATTTTTTACCTGACGTTTTAACTTTAGTTGTGATATTGTGTTCTCATACTTTATGGCAAGCTTAAATCTCCCAAGGGCAAGTTCAGTTTTTCTTACGGCAAGCTAACATTTATAAAATTTGTAAAGCCCTGACAGGATTCAATAATCCCAACACAATTCCTTTTGTTTTTTCTAGTATTGATTACCGGATTGACGTAATATATTTTCATCTTATTTGGCTCCATGAACTACCGGTAAACAGTGATTATTTTTATTAACTAATCAGTCACTCATCCACCTCCTCCTCCACCTTCCCCTACAGCTGTTACTAATAAAGGATCTACCATTTAATTTTTTTTGGGGGGATGGGGGTCGGGGCCTGTGATCTTTTTTCGAACCGAGATATTTGTTTTTCGTCTACCTCAAAATAATATTTTGTTCAGCTAAAATAATGGATATGCTTAGTTCTTTCTTTCAAAAAAATCAGAGAATATTTTTTCAAGCTATTTAGGGGCCTGACTGTTTAAAAACAAAATTCCAGCCCCCCTTCCTCTGCCCCCATAATACCCCCAACCCCGCCTTAAAGTTAAGCTAACTGTCCCTAATTAGAGTTGAAATGGATAAACGAACATTCGAATCAGAATACTTCTTTTGCGAATATTCAGATAGAAAATTGATATTCAAATATTCGTTTGTTTTACCTGGTGAGTTTGGCAGCATTTTGAAAACGAAACAAAGAAAGTGAAATATAAACTATGCAAAATTTAATTTGTTTACAAGGGAACAACTTCAAACCGCTGAATTATTAAAATTAAAACACCAATTCACAAGGTTTTCATAGTCTCAGAATGAAGAACATGGTTCAGAATAGGGGTCATATCAAAATCAACAAAGTATATACGTATCAATTAAATCAAGGCTCCGAAAAACTGGTCAACCTGTTGTAGGACATTCGTTCCGTCAGGAGCAGTTGTAGTCAATCCCGCATACATTTACCACCCCCGACCCCTCTATCTTCATACCTCAAAAAGTTAATTCCAATACATTGCCATATTTGGCTTTTTATTCAAGTATTAAAGCCATTACAATTATTATTATTATTATTATGCAGGACCCTACTGTTGGCACACTTTAGGTTACACAGATTGCAATGGCTCCGAGCAGTCACCGATCAACATAGAAACGGACAAAGCATGCTACAGCGACTTTAAACCACTCTATGACGATGTATCGAAAGGATTAAATGGAAAACTTTCAAACAGTGGTACATTTTTCTACATGCTGTATTTATGATCATAATAATAAACCTTAAGTTTTTCACTTTTGAAGTTGCCTCAAAAGCAAGAAGTATACATTAGTTATACTAACGATGATCACTATCTTTTGAGATTATGGCCGGACCAAAGCAGGTTGTCACTGTTTGCTATTTGAATCATCAGATTTTATTATCATTGCCTTTTTTGTGAGAAAAAGAACGAAAGCTTTAGAATAACATTCAGTGTATTACATATATGTAAAATCCACATGTAACTGCATTTATTACGTAGGTAGCTATTTATTTGTCTGACTAATACATTGTATGTGTGTTCTCAAAACTTATGAGAAAAGCAACCAGTAAATTTTTCTGTCATTATTTACTTCAGTCATACGAAAGAAGCTTTCATAAGGACTAAATAAGGACTAAATAGTGGTCATATCGCGTGACTGAGCTCAACAAGGACAGAAACAATTTCCTAGTTGCTTTTCTCAGATGTTTACATGCATGCGTTCCATACATTGAAAAAAAAATATCACATAGGGTGGACTTACCTCTTCTAAATTATTATTAAGTCTAAATAATATGAGGCACAATTCCCATCTGTGCATTCAATACATCATGACACACTAAGAAAAATATTGATATGTGGAGAATTATTTGTGAAATTCTAAGGAAATATATTTATGTGTTGGTGTCGGCAACATCAGCCTCTGGTTTGTGTTAGAGCTAATGCTATCCCCTATTTTTTTTTTTTTTTTTTTTTTGCATTATCAAGAGACTAGCCTCGTTCGCATCAACGTATTTCAAGCTACAGCGACTGTAGTTTGTATTTCAAGCTTAAGCAACTGTAGTTTGTAATTCACGCTATAAAGACTGTAGTTTGTATTTCAAGCTTAAGCAACTGTAGTTTGTAATTCACGCTATACAGACTGTAGTTTGTATTTTAAGCTATAGAGACTGTAGTTTGTATTTCAAGCTATAGAGACTGTAGTTTGTATTTCAAGCTATAGAGACTGTAGTTTGTATTTCAAGCTTCAGAGACTCTGGTTTGTATTTCAAGCTATAGAGACTGTAGTTTGTATTTCAAGCTTCAGAGACTCTGGTTTGTATTTCAAGCTATAGAGACTGTAGATTGTATTTCAAGCTATAGAGACTGTAGTTTGTATTTCAAGCTATAGCGACTGTAGATTGTATTTCAAGCTATAGCGACTGTAGATTGTATTTCAAGCTATAGAGACTGTAGTTTGTATTTCAAGCTATAGAGACTGTAGATTGTATTTCAAGCTATAGCGACTGTAGATTGTATTTCAAGCTATAGCGACTGTAGATTGTATTTCAAGCTATAGAGACTGTAGATTGTATTTCAAGCTATAGAGACTGTAGATTGTATTTCAAGCTATAGAGACTGTAGTTTGTATTTCACGCTATACAGACTGTAGATTGTATTTCAAGCTATAGAGACTGTAGTTTGTATTTCAAGCTATAGAGACTGTAGTTTGTATTTCAAGCTATAGAGACTGTAGTTTGTATTTCAAGCTATAGAGACTGTAGATTGTATTTCAAGCTATAGAGACTGTAGTTTGTATTTCAAGCTATAGCGACTGTAGATTGTATTTCAAGCTATAGCGACTGTAGTTTGTATTTCACGCTATAGCGACTGTAGATTGTATTTCAAGCTATAGCGACTGTAGATTGTATTTCAAGCTATAGCGACTGTAGTTTGTATTTCAAGCTATAGCGACTGTAGATTGTATTTCAAGCTATAGCGACTGTAGTTTGTATTTCACGCTATACAGACTGTAGTTTGTATTTCACGCTATACAGACTGTAGTTTGTATTTCACGCTATACAGACTGTAGTTTGTATTTCACGCTATACAGACTGTAGTTTGTATTTCACGCTATACAGACTGTAGTTTGTATTTCAAGCTATAGAGACTGTAGTTTGTATTTCAAGCTATACAGACTGTAGTTTGTATTTCACGCTATACAGACTGTAGTTTGTATTTCAAGCTATAGAGACTGTAGTTTGTATTTCAAGCTATAGAGACTGTATGAGGAATATTCACTTCTTCATAGCCACTGGGTCTATAAGATAAGGTCTTTGTTTCCTTTTTCCAGACGAACTCGGATTGTTCATTACAAGTTTAAGTGTTGAATCGACAAATAATGGCGAAAACAGGATGGTTTATGGACATATTTGGTGTTAAACCTTTGCTTGAAAAGACAACTTGAAACCAGTGTTAATTTCAAACCTTACCTTGTTGCCAATCTAACACAGAAACTTATATTAAAATCATAAAAGTCCGTCTGCTTAAAAATGTAAATGATCTCATTCTAAAAAACAATCGATGATGAATAAAAACAAAATCAATAAATGGTGAATCAGATTTTGGTGGCGTTCTTGACTTCATCATCATCGTCGTCGTCGTCATTTTTGGAATTATCGTCATTTTCTTTATCATCGACGTCGTCATCGTTATTATTAATATTATTATTATTATTATTATTATTATTATTATTATTATTCACACTGTGTGTCCGATTTAATGTAATTGCGAGAGACAATCACTGATCAAGATACAAACGGACATTCATATTTTCCAGCTAGTGTTACTTTTTCAGTACTAAAATACGCTGCAGATCTAAAAAGGTCAAAGCTAGTTTAGCTTGCAGCTCTCGTAATTCACCTTATAATGGCTATGTTATAACAGTTTGTTTCAAAGATATGAGAGTCTACAAGATTTTACATCCTCTTAGCTATGAATTTCTTTCATTTGGGTCATAGAAACAAATATTGTTTAACTATTTCTTTCATTTGGGTCATAGAAACGAATTTTGTTTAACTATTTCTTTCATTTGGGTCTTAAAAATGAAGATAGTTTAACTATTTCTTTCATTTGGGTCATATAAACTAATTTAGTTTAACTATTTCTTTCATTTGGGTCATAGAAACGAATTTAACTATTTCTTTCATTTGGGTCATAGAAACGAATTTAACTATTTCTTTCATTTGGGTCATAGAAATGAATATAGTTTAACTATTTCTTTGATTTTGGGTCATATAAACGAATTTAGTTTAACTATGGCTTGCATTTGGGTCATAGAAACGAATATAGTTTAACTATTTCTTTCATTTGGGGAGACACTGTAACATGAAAACAGTTTTATGTATGTAAATACCATACGTGATAAACCTTTTACTTTTCACCTGAATTTCTTTTTGTGCCACTATCTTTTAAAAGTCGAATGTTTTCCAATCTGCAGGGCATAACCCCAAGTTTTCAGTTGCTAAGACGGAGCATTCATATAGTTTGTATCAAATTCCGTCCCGCCCGAATAAAACGTTCAGACTGGAACAGTTTCACATGCACTTCCACGAAGTGAAGGGCATGGGATCCGAACACACGATCAATTGCAACGGATATGATGGAGAGGTAATTATTTATGGTGTGTTTGTTGTCTCTAAACTGGACATTAAATTATTTTTTTTTTAAATTATGAATTTTCAGACGATTGCCAGCCTACACAATTTCGAAATAAGTATTGTTCACACTCCTATCTTTTTCCATTTTTTTAAATGAATGGTTTAAATTTGTGCCTGATACTATAATGGCTGATATAAAGTTACATTTGAGAAATCACCATAAAGGCGATAAATTTAATATCAATAACCTGTCCTGACATACACTTAATTGACGTTCTGGTCCAAGCCAACACACGAATTCACACACAGTAAGCATATTGTTACTATTATTAGACTGGGCTATAATACATGCTATTGGCTATTCTTTCTGTGTGGACAACCGGTTGTGATATATGCATAAATAAATGATGGTAACATAGTGCACACGTTAAAACTTGAAAAATAGCAAACGGAACATGCCATAAATCGTACTTTAGATGAAACTCAAACAGGCTTTTGAAAGTTTAAGATTTCCCTACTGTTTCCTACCGTATCTCATACACATTTGGACCACCTCGGCTATTTCTGCGTGACAAAATATGCCTCGAATGAATGTTGGCGCAGTAATTTACAGAAAAATTCGTAAAAAAGAAACCTAAATCTATTCGGACCACCTCGGCTCTTTCACGATTGGATTGACCGTAGGATAGACAGAGAAGATGCGAATGGAAACATCGTGCGATGCATTTGCAACTTCTCGGTCAATCTTTCTTTCGTAAATAACCCAGGTGGTCCGAACGGCAGCTAATGGCAGCTTTAGGCATACATTCGAGGTATGATCCGTAGGATTGACCTCAAAGTTGGGAATGACACGGCCCCTCCCACAAAACTTCACAGAACATATCAACAAAAGATGTTACTCCAAAATATACACATGCAGCCTTTTGATTGGACAAAATATCTTTGAGCAAGAGTATGGAGTTAAATTTTATGACGAAGAGGTCAGGTCTCCACGTAACAAATTGTAACCAATGAATGGCAAGAAATTTGTCTGATGCATTCTCACTACGTCAGAGGTCATGTGGAGCCTCTGACGTAGTTAAACTACTCAAATATGAAGTTGAAAGATGCTAATATAATTTAATAAATTCATCAAAGGCGCAATGCATCAAAGTATATTAGTATAGAAATATGCGTGACTCATGGATCTTGCTGAATATTGGTAGATATTAGTAGGTACATACTTAGGTGATTTGTTAATGGATGGATGGATGGATGGATCGATGGATCGATGGATGGATGGATAGATGGATGGGAGGACTAAGAAAAATACAACGTTAATATCAGATAATTTGCTTCTCCGAATTTCAGCTACACTTTGTCCATCATGAAAATGAGCTACCTGCTTGTATCCCGATTACACATGAAAATGTCGTCGCCTTGGCTTTTTTTGTGAAGGTATGTTTGTAGCAGTTCTTTTGCAAAGCTAGATTGTTGTGATTACAGCGGATTCCTCCTCAATAATATAGTATTCCTATAAGTCTTTATGATGACAGATTTAGTCTATTTTATGTTATTGATGTGAGCAATCAGTCATCAAGTCTCATATTGATATTATAAATGAACAATTTGTTTGCCTACAAGCATGCAATTTTTGCAGACTAACTTGTACCCATAACAAATCTATCTATATCACGTAGTAAAATATGTGCACTGAAACAACTGAATATGACTTGTTACTCGACTACTGTGTTATTTAGGTTAATATATACATATCACCATATTTCTATATGTATCACGGATAATAACATCTCGTGACGTCGACAATGACGCTATGACGTCAAAATAAGCTAAAACGTAATGACTAAGGCATCTGTATGCAGACACCTGGGCATACCCAGTACTTCTATAATGTATCTTTGTAACCGTTGTTCTGATTAGATGCATGCAAAAACGTTATCATTTGTGACGTAATACTTAATACTATATATATATGTGTGTATATATATATATATATATATATATATATATATATATATATATATATATATATATTCATTCCAGAAAGGCGGAAAAACACATAAGAGTCTTCGACCTTTTTTTAAAAACTTAAAGTACGTGGAGCAATGCGGTAAGTATATTATTTAACGCTAGTTCAGTGCAATCAGTTTAAAGAAATTTAGGGGTTGAAAGAGTAGGTAAGCACCAAAATTACATAAAAATGTTATTCCATCTATCTATCTATCTATCTATCTATCTATCTATCTATCTATCTATCTATCTATCTATCTATCTATTGTTTCTTCTTGCTTATCTCACTAGATGCAACAATCTAGCTGTCTTTTTCTACCCTTCTTATTGTGTCCGTTTGTCTGTCAGGACCGATACCTACGACTCTCTCTCTCTCTCTCTCTCTCTCTCTCTCTCTCTCTATATATATATATATATATATATATATATATATATATATATATATATATATATGTGTGTGTGTGTTCTCCTTTATATAAAGAATACAACATATGCTTTATTTTTCCTACGTATGAAGCACAAATATATACCTTATGTATATAACTAAACTTCTGTGGTTGTAACACTTATTCCTGCGCTTCCCCATTTTTTTCCAATACTCAAGTTTCACTCGCTTGGTTAAGTCCATGCAACCAAGAAACGACAGAGGGGCCAATGTCTGTGGTATATGTGTATATTTGTCTTTTTATTTATCGTGACTATATATATTTTGATTCAGGGTGGGGATCTGAATCATTTTCATTATATGGCCCAGGTGCTAGGTCCCTGGGGTCCGGAACACCTCTGTTGTACAAAATATTTGTCATACATATGAATTCGTCTTTTCATTCCCGTCGACAATATATTCATTCAGCATATCAACCAACATAAAAGGTACTGCAAAAATACAATGTGACCAACATATGTGTTTGGGGTCATCTTAGAAATCAGCTCCTGGGTTGCCAATCAGAAACTATTGGGATTCCACCATGCACATTTATATACAGTTTTTGTGTATAAAATGTATGTGCGTAAACAATATCGTAATGGGAAAACACATCTTCTATGGTGCGGATCTCAACAGTTTCCGATTTGCCACCCAAGCTAATTTTCGTGGTACGGGAAACACTTCAAGAACATATGCTCTCTCCTTTTTATTTCGTTGCAAAAGTATATATGGTTATAGGATGAAGATTTGAATAGTTTACAGGACAAGACCCTCCAGATTCAGGAGGATGCAGGATACACCCCATAGACTAATGTTGGCTATACATGTGTTTTCTCAGGAAGATATTGTTTATGATCATGAATTTCATACTCCAAAACTGCATATAAAGTTGCATGGTGGAGACCTCAATAGCTTCTGAGTGGCAAAGCTAGGAGCTGATTTCTAAGATTATTTCCAAGGACATATGTTGGTCACACCAATGAATTTACCACTTCATTCCCTACAAATGAATCTATGATTATAGGGGGGGGGGGGGATAGTTTCTATGATATGACACAGGAGCCAAATCCAGAAGAATGGTATAACAAACAGGCTAACGTTAGCTATTCATGTTTTACTAGGGCAGATTTTGTTAACGTATATAAATCCATTTTTTTTATACCCAGGAAATGAATATATGGGTATAGGATACGTATCTCAAAATTTTCAAACGTATATCCCCCAATCCATTACCCCAGGGGCGTGATCAAAATTTCAAAAGTGTTTGCAAAACCTACACCCATAGTGGTATCCTGGACCCAAGTTTCACGTTCCTCTCTGAAATGATGTAGAAAGAGTTTAGGGATATTACACACATACGTACGCACGTACGGTCTCTACAACGATAACAAGTTACTTATCATTGGATTTGTTATATACATGACGCATACGAAATATTCATTCTTGGAGGTTACCTCCCTTTGTCCATAATTTATGATTTTTTTATAATACTGTAGGTTAGGGAAACAGCTACCTATTCTAAGTTTAATGGGGTAAAAATGGCATTGTTTAGCAGGTAATTCCGGCAAAATAAAAAAATTTCCATTGTAACGCAATTACCTGTCAAAACATCCTGTCCATTTTTTTTTTTTTTTACACAGGGATTTTGTACTAGTAGAGTTAAACAATTAATCATTAAAATGAATGAAATATGTCGGATTTTGACTTCTTTTAACAACGCCCCTCCTGTTTTTCGTAAACAAAAAACAGGCGGAAGTGGCTTTTTGGCACGTGATAATTAGCAGTCCTTGTGTATACAGGATTATCTGTAAGTCGCAGAAGTTGTGCATACAGTACTATATAATTGTGGGAGCTTTGTATATGTATTTATTCTAGCAAATTAAACAATGCACATCTCAGACAATAAACTGGAGAGGATTATGATCATGCTGCTACTGATGATGATGATGCTTGTTATTGTTATTATAAATATTATGATTATTGTTGATGTTGTTTTTATGGTTATTGTGTTGCTATTGCTGTCGTTGTTTCTGTTGTCATTATTAATATTATTATATCAGGGCCATATTTGATGATACTGATAAATTGTAGTTTCAGCTAATGATCCTAATCGGTTTTTTTTTCAAGTTAAACTTTATTTAGAATGTTTCAAGCCCTAAATTAGATAAAACAGTCATGGAGTTATAAAAAAGAGTTAATTTTACTCAGTATTCGCTAAACTCTACAAATGTCCAACCATTTACATTCGTATCATACCAGTGTCGTATTATATCTGTCATCTTCATTTCTACAATATAAATGTTGTGGTCCTACATTATAACACCATTCATTGGAGCCATAAAATTTTACCGTGTTATAGATAAGTCCGTCTTATTATGGGGTAGACTATATAGTGTTATAGGTAAGTCCGTCTTAATATGGGGTACACTATACCGTGTTATAGATAAGTCCGTCTTATTATGGGGTACACTATACCGTGTTATAGGTAAGTCCGTCTTAATATGGGGTACACTATACCGTGTTAAAGATAAGTCCGTCTTATTATGGGGTAGACTATATGCAAAAATAGATTTCAACCCGTATGAATGGACCCATGACCATTACAGTGTTATATCAGGGACCGTGTTATACCGAGTCGCTATGTATTATAATATATGATGCTTACTGATAAAAGAAGTCTCGCATCAAGGAATTTTTATTATTTCAGGAAGTCATATAAATTTAACGTTAAGAGGTTTAACGTTCCTGAAGAAACTTGGAGACCTTTACACATATAATGGATCACTGACGACCCCTGATTGTACTGAGGGTGCCACTTGGCTCATTAAAAGGAAACCCATGACTGTTTCAGAAGATGATGTACGTAAAAGGGAATTTCAAATGAATCCGTAGTTAATATACTGACACAACAATGTGAATAACAATTTTCTACAGCTACTTGCAGAGAGTAGCAAATAGTTTAAATGAACTTATCGCATGACTACTGGGTTATTTACGTTAATATACGTATGTAATAATTTTCATATATGTAACACGTGTAATAACACATCATGACGTAACAAATTACATCATAGCGTCATGCAAAGTCAAGGCGTATCGGCAACCGAATGTATTTCAAAGTCATTTCACTATACTATTCTATGGTTCGGTCAAATAAAACAAAATAATCGGTAATTTGCGTCATGCAATAAATAGTCTTTGCACTGTGAGTAATGCTATATTTTCTGTTATGATGCGACTAACGTGATTTTTCCATGAAAGAAAGAAAGAACTGAGGTACAATCTGTATATTGTTTTGGTTGCATAACAAGATAGCCAACTTCCTCCTGTGGTATAAATAAATAAATAAATAAATAAAATAAATAATAAACAAGCACTCTTTTTTTTAGTAAACTACATAAGAGTCCAGAAAAGGAATTTATTTTCGAACATGGTAGCTAAAACATAATTCATTAATATAACCTTAAGTAAAAAATAGATTTAAGACATTTTTAAAGGTAAGCAAAGAAAATATTCACTTAACGATTTGACCGATTACTTTAAACTTTTTCCTTTCAGTTTCAGATGCTTAAGTTGTTGATGTGGGACAACCATACTCACATAATTGAACATGGAAATGTTCGACCAACCTTTCCTATGAAAGCTCGGCGGGTGCTTGCCAACTTTAAGGCGTCAACAGGGGACAACAATTGTAATCATGACAACAATGATAACAATAACAAAAATAGGCATGAATGTACGAAATGGTACAACAAAAGCCAATGTGGAAATTAATTACTGTGTATATTAGCGAAAAATCCGGGTCGAAATGCAAACAGCATAGACCCTGATCTGCCATCGCATAATGCGCCGGCAGATCAGGGTCTATGTTGTTTGTTCTACTGATTACTACTTACAAACTGCATAGACCCAGATCTGCCGGCGCATTATGCGACGGCAGATCTGGGTCTATGCAGTTTGCAGTTGGTATCGACTTATGCGTGAATACATACCGTATTGGGATTACGATAATACCCCCTTTCCGCTCTCACGACGGTTATTGAGAGAAGGAAAAGCTGCTAAACGATTGACCCTCAGCCTCGCTCTTAGCTTTGAGAAGCGGAACTCGTAGCAGATAAGCACACGAAGCAGGGAACAGGACTAACTCCGGACATGTGTTAAATGCTGTTGTGACTTGCACGTAAAGTAAAAGCATAAGTGAATTGTGTTTTCGGTTCATTTTCTCAGTCCGATTCACTTCGGTCTATTGTCTTGGGCTAGCTATGTGATCAAAAAAAATAAGTTTTAGAAGAGTATTTAAGAAAATAATCAATCTTCTTAAATAATACAGCTGAGGCAATTATTGTACTGTAACAAAACAACCAAAATAGTGTCAGAGTGACAACACTGATTTTTCAAACACTTTATACTTTTCTCCAGTTCAGGAAGATAATCTGCATTGTCTTTGACAATCGAAAAAATGTTAGTGATAACACAAAAGATCAATTTACCTATGAATGTCATGGTATTTTCTCGCGTATCTTTTTAACAAACCAGTAGATGCAGGATTTGGAAGAAAATGGTAAGTTTAACAATTTTGATTTAGATCATGAATAAAGTCGGTATTTTTGTGTTACCCATTCACAACTAAAATGTACAAAAAAAGTAAAGTGCGGAACAATCCGGACATGTAGTATAACACTCAACTCATCGAAATGGATATATGTATAATTTGAGGCATTGCTGGCTTGCCCTATGAGCAGAATGGAACTAATATCAATAGATATGTCTCTCCACCTTCAGATTCCGACTTTACATTTACTTTATGTTGCACATAATTCCAGGGGAACATTTTATTACTCGTATTATTTAGTTATGAAGGTACAATTTTATTCTTAGGTGGAATACATGTATTAACGAGGCCATATGTACATTGTATGTAAATTAAGTGGCATTCGTGATTATATACCGATTATTTTTGACGTTTATCTGAAGATCTCCTAGGAACAAAAGAAACAAGTAAGAGAACTTGGCAGGAGCCGTTCGAAATTTATATTTGTTTACATAATTTATAAAAACTGACATCACTCATCATCAATGTTCAATGGCATTAAGGCATGCAATAAATTGTGGCGTAAAATAACTGACCTTATATAACACATGAGAAGGGTCATCGACTACATTCGAATGAAAAGTCAATAAATATTCCAACCAAAATAAATATTGAATAAAAAAAATCATCTAGTCGATACATCTCTCTAGCACAAACTTGAAATGATTGAACACCAGTCAGTAAATCAGTAAAAGTATAGAAACAGTATCTTTCTAGTAAATAAAAACTACCCATCCCCCTCCAAAAAAAGTAAATTTATATGATATCGTTGATGCTGGATATCAGATTTTGAAAAAGTAACAAATGGTACACTATCCATAACCCTCAACTCAGTTTAACTCTCCGTTTAACAGACACATTCAACACATATTTTAAAGAGATAAAAATCTACAACAACGAAAAAAAATATTTCACATAATTTTTTTTCAAAAACATTGTATCAATTTGACAATGATGATTTAGTGAACAGATATAGAACACATTGTGATATGAATTCTGGCAAAAATCAGCTTAATTGGGCAGCATGGATGGAAACTGCCAAATGTAGAATATCTTATTCACATTCAACAGTTCAAAGTGTGCCGGAGTTAATAAAATCAAAATACAGGTTTCATGTTTACTTTAAAATACAAAAACTGTTATAACAATGCTGAATACCATTACCTAATAAACAAGCTTTTTAATTCAACAAACAGCAACGTATATCTAAAATAATTTAATATAATATGTAATAACTTTAATATTCCACCAAATCATGACTGGAGATATATCAATAGAAAAAATTAATATTTGATTGATAATGGACCTGAATGACATAAAACAGTACATCAGGGTTTTGGAGAACATACACCTGTAAATATGTCAAATACTAAAATAAATCATTATAATTACGAATTTATAACAGTTGAATACTGGAGAGGAATTTCGGCTGATAAAATTAGCCCATTGATAGCATGTTATGTAAAAATAGGATGGACTTGTTTCTGTTTGCAAGATAGTAACGGTATAACAGAAGAAGAACTAGCGACATTACATCAA
The DNA here is from genome assembly GCA_029931535.1 of Margaritifera margaritifera. Classification (NCBI taxonomy): domain Eukaryota; kingdom Metazoa; phylum Mollusca; class Bivalvia; order Unionida; family Margaritiferidae; genus Margaritifera; species Margaritifera margaritifera. Next base: position 1,281,521 of record JAQPZY010001262.1, on the reverse strand, counting down.
AGTACCAGAGCTTATATGACATTCAATTTAGGTACTCAAGTTCAAAATAGAACCTATATTGCACAGTCTGTTTTTCACTATTCAAAACACAATTGAAAAATTTGATTTTGGGTGAAGAAGTCTATGACTCAGATTAAAACATCACGATACAATTTCAGTAATGTATTTCAGATTCAGAAGTTGGAACAACTATGTTGTTGGTGGCGATGGTATATTTTTGTTACCTAAGATACAGCAATGAAAACAGGTAGCCATTATTAGTTTCAACAGCAACTTTAAAAATGTATCAGGTCTCTTTTAACAAGGAATCAACGCTATTATAAATACCGACGTGCTAAAAATAGAATACCGGCAGCTGCTAAACAGCCTACAACAACTCATCAAAGATAGACAAAGAAATAAAAGAAGAGAAAGTGGGTAAGACTTATGCAGACAAGAAAGGTACAAATGGTAATTGTCTTGTAATCACAATAGCACATAATTTTAAAGACATATATCACGAAATAAATAAACAATCCTTTAGAATTATGGCTATAGCTGCAGAGACTGTTGTAATTTACTTTTGAACTATTATTGTTTACACTTTTTCTACCTTTCATCTTTATTGTTGCAGTTTCTACATCTCTGATTATAATTGCAAGCAACAAATTAACTAATGTTAAAATAAGCAATATAACATAATCATCAAAGAAAGTAACCACCTGTCCAGCTTTTTTTATGTCCAGCCATGTCTGCGCGGGCAAAGCCTCAACCGTCCAAGCACAGCGATGTGTTTCCGAACTCGATTCGTGCGTCATTATTGACCCGACCTGATCCGGGAAAACTCAATTGTTGCTGAATCTGATCATGCGATGATTGACATGGGATCGACTGTACATGATTGGGCCATAGGCGGACGACCAACTGTGTCATAAAATACTCAGATATTTCGCGGACGCTCTTGAGTCGTCGTCGAGTGACGAACCTGCCGTCCAGTTCTTTTTCACGATCAATGATGCCCCTGCCATTGACGACCTTGACCCGGGCGCGAATAATTTTGTCATGTACGACGATGTGATGCTTGACAGGCAAGAAATCCTCGCGAGAATATTTTCCCGGGGCCGTCACAAAAACGCAGACGCGCTCTGCTGAAAGGGCAACAACAATGATGCGATTTGGCGTGCTGATGGTGTCGCTGATGGCAAATTTGTGTTGTTGAAATTGACATTGTGGATGCCTGAGATAACTCCTTCGATGGCTGCAGAAACGCGATTGTTGTCGTTTATGAGTTCCGGAGGCACGTCAACACTGTCATTTCTCGCGCCCACCACAGACTCGTATGATGGCATTGTTCAGCAGTTATCATGGTAATACCCAAATAGCTGTCAGCGCTCCAAGACATGAATTCATAGTATTTCAACGACCGGATAGAAATGTCTGAAGTTTCTTTGCGGTTAAACGATCATCAGGAACCATCGGAAGAATATTTACTTGAATTCACAAACAGTCATGTCACGCGTACATATTACAAGCTGTGGTCGTACTTGAACCGGCATGAAAACATTCATACTGGTCTGCAGATTTCCCAGAAAGATTTCACCACGTTGGACTCGATTTAGTACTTTACATTGGAACACATGGACTAGGTTAAGCGGTTAAGCGATCCGTGGTCGACATGCACTTTCATGCACGTGTAAATGCGGGTGGTGCTAAATTACAAATGCATTGATATGATTGTCTCTGATATGATGTTGTTGGAGGGCCCAGGTGGTCGGATGAGGGTCATTGAATCGCCAATGGATATCTATAGTTTTCTCAAACTCGTAATTGTATTTCACAAACTCGTAATTGAACAGCACAATTAAACAATAATGTCATATCACAAAGTTAAGATAGGCCCTAGCGAAAACCAGCGAGCGAAAATAAAAAGCGTAATAAGAAATGGGTGTGGAGTTACACTAAAACTTTCTCCGGCAAGATTAACTGGAGATGTCCCGGTGTGGTTAACCCAGTCGCAGCTTAATCAGCTCAATGCAGCCAAACAAAAGAACACCTCAGTAACATTAAAGTTGTTAAAGTCAGAGGTGGCGCAAATGCAAAAGAGCGGTGTAATATTTCCATTCCTCGCGGCGATTCCAGCCCTGTTAGCGACTGAGGCTGCAAAAGCGGCCGAATTGATGACCATGGAAGCGAAGCTTCTCGAGCGTCCGTTGAGCAATTTATGTGGGACGAACTTGCGTCGATCATTACCCGCGCCTTGGAAACTAGCATCGTCAACTTGGATTCGTTAACAGGACCTGGAACGCACTGGTTCGCGTACGCGCTTACACCTCAACATGTTTTGTATTTTGACTCGCACGGGCCACCACTGTATTATTCAACCCAACCATTGCAAACTCGGATGGACGGCCCAATATGTGAACATCTCGTCTTTGGAGCGCTGCGTGAAATCGAACGTTCACCGACACCACAGGGGCTTGTCGACGCTGCGTTGTCACTTAGAAACTACGCTTGACAGTATACAAACTCCCTGTTGATATTTACGGACGTGCAAGCGCAGCGACCTGACGCAGCGCCGATGTGGATCTGACCAGGTTTGCCACCAAAGCGGATTTGATCGAGTTGAGCAAGAGAGTTGTCGTCGGTGTCGACCCAAACGTGCTTATGGTTTTTCAAGACAAAACCGGAAAACTGCAAACTTCCAACGTGGGCATCAACGACGTTGTTTTGAGGCTGCGAGGCGCCATCACAAAAAACCTGGCCGAAATCACGGAGAACCATGGAATCAGAGACGCTGGCGTGTCGGTTGCTTTTATCAAAAACTACGTCAATGCAAATACGGAATCGAAAGTTAAAATATCTGGCTAGGAAATGAGCGGAGATATTATCATGAACGGAAACCGAATACAACGGATGCAAGAGTCCATCGACGATACTGATGCTGCAACGAAACAATACGTGGATGGAAAAATCTTTCGGGAACTACCTGACTTACCAAAAACTGGCTGGAATTCTGTCCTGCTAAATAGTCCACGTACTGGCCGACGCTTGTAGCTTATATTGGGGTCGTGGCCGGCAACGCTAAATTAACACGCAAAATTATGAGGTATCCTAGTAGCGGATTGGATCTTAGTCCACCACAAGCAGAAATAACCTCTGGATTATACGAGGTAGGGTCTGTAATGATTCTGGGATTGTTTAGGGATCTTTGGGGCTTAAGACTTAATGATAATAGAACTGAATATTGCTTCTTCATTGTGTACGCGTCCACCAACATATGGGGTCTATTAGTATTCGATTACTAGGCGAATTACATAAAACAGTAGGTCCCAGTATCGGAGCCGAAGATTTCAAGAACACCAAAACATTAGAAGTTAGACACTCTTTATTTATGTCAGATGCTAATGATAAGTCATTGAGAACTTTTTTTTAGCTTCTGCCACGTTTAGAATGAACGCCGAGGAAGGAATAGAGATACAAGGGCTGCATATTGAAGAAGATGCGCTATTAAGCGTCTTTGGTATTTGTAATGAAGGAAGCAGAGATCATATAGATGCTATTTGAAGAAGCCGAGCTTCCCAGTAATAATTATGACAAAGTCTCTGCAGTTTACAGCGATGGGGTTTTGGATCAGCTGGGAGAGCGTGCCAACATCGACAATAATTTTGTTCCACTAGTTGACGCATATATATGAGAAAACGAGGTTAACAGACCATCCTATATAATTAAATATAATCTCGTCCCGGGTCTAATAGAAATCTACAGTTGGGACTACCCTCATGTACCAATACCAACTCGAGGTCAGCTTGGAATCATCGCATTAGCGCACGAAAACGCCCGGTCGATGGAAGCTACGCTTCTTACACCACCATCGGGCGTGAAAACACCCAGGGACCGTCGGGCGTGAAAACACCCAGGGACCGTCGGGCGTGAAAACACCCAGGGATTGTTTCTAAAACGACGAGGTAATATTCACCGACAAATCCACGCCGGTTATATTTTATAAAAGGCATGTCGAACCACCATTGACTCGACCAGGTAAAGAAAGCCCTAGACTGATATTCGACGAGGACGTGCTTGCCCGTGTAATAGTTTTCTTCCAAAAACGAGACCAATGACTTACGGCACAAAGCGGGGGTTAAATCGGCATAGATTTTGGTGAACGTGTTGGCACACCCCGGAACGTATAATTGCCGAAAATATGAATGTTCCCAGGAAATATTTGTTCTATAATTGCGACCACGGCAACAATCATAGGAACATCAGTCGGAATTGTTCTCGGAGCTATATCGATAGCAACTGGTGTCGCGGGCGGCTCTGGTAAAATCATTTCATTACGGTTGCATTCGAGAATTCGTGTCTATTCAGAACTTCTAGCGGCCGCCCAAAGTAGTCTCAGCACGATTACCAAGCTGTACTCGGTGGCCATCAAAGATAAAACCATTACCACAACCGAGTTTTAGACGGATCTAACCGAAACAGAAAACTTCCGACGACTCCGTTTGCAAATTAAGAACAGAGGCGTTAGCGTGGAAGCAAAACCGAAACAGGGATGTGATTTACAAGCAGTATAAATTGAGTAAACGCTTGAAATGTGTAGCTTCTAGCCAAGCTCCAGAAGCTCGATTGGGCGATCGTATATTTATCTAATGGGCGATCGCTCCATTAGTTTTCGACTGAGCGACCATTCGCTCGGGCGGGTTTAATTTGTATAAAACACGATGGCGGCGCCCGCACTAACCCGGGTTTCTCACCCCACGGGTATACATTCGCGCGAAAAGGGTAAAATCATGGGGTATAGAAGGCATTGACGCAGATCGGTAATCTTGGTCCAAAATTCTATTTCCCTACTACTCCCCAATTTCCAGCCAGCCGTTCAAGAGATGATTTAGTAACGGACCAGATGGGGGTTATTACAATATGTCCACGCTTGATGTCTGAGTGTGGGAATAATAATAATAATAATAATAATAATAATAATAATAATAATAATAATAATAATAATAAAACTAATAATAATAATAATAATAATAATAATAATAATAATAACAATAATAATAACTGCTGATATATTTTCCACGCAATGTGCAGCGCACAATTTCCCATACAAATATTTCTTTATTATTCTACATACACAGTTCTTTCCGTATTTGTAGATATTTTCGACAAGTATTAGCTTTTCATAAAAGATTGCTATCGTTTAACTAAAACCCTATAACTGTTATATCGGAAGTAACTGATGTATAGAGTGCTACTCATGACGATTTGTGGATAATCTGTATATTTTTCTCCATTTTCAAGCATGCAGGGTGCATATGTGTTGCAATTGTGTTGCATATGTGTTGCAAAGGTTACTGCAGTTTAAAGATAGAAATTGAATAAGGAAAAGTCTAATTAAGAATATACTTTTAAAAATAATATTTAATCGTACGAACACGAGCCGGAAGCAACCTGTGAGAAGCATTACATCGAAAACACAACTTGATATCCGTAATTTTACAATACGGGTTAAAGCGCGGTTTCCGGTAGGTGAACTGTTTTGAAGATATTATGTTTATTCGGACCTTACTCTTGGTTTCGTGTGTAAATTCTCAACGTCAGACCTTACGAAATATTTCAAATGAAGCTCAGAAATTCTCAAAAAAAATATTGGAGTGATTTTCATGACAAACATTTATCCAGAAACAAAGCAGCAGTTCTATTTCAGGATTATTTTCATGACTGAAATTACAGGAGCTATAACAATAAATACAGAGTAAATCTATAACAATAAATACAGAGTAAATCTATAACAATAAATACAGAGTAAATCTATAACAATAAATACAGAGTAAATCTCCTTTTTGAAATGAAAGAATATTGACCTTTGATTGATTTATACCACGGATTACTTCGCAAATTGCTCACCAGATAGCATTTAATTTTCCCCAACCCCTCAAAACCTTAAATCTTGCGAGTTAATCGATGGACATTTATGGGGTTAGCGAACTTTTGTTCCGTGACGCGATGAGTAGTGGAGATAGATTTGAGCCGAAAAATAAAAGTGTACTGTATCTACAGACGACCAGAATAAAACAATTTCCTTTACAACCGTTTCACTTTAAATTTAATTGAATAAAAACTAAATTAATCATTTTCAGGGAAGAAACAAACAATATAAATCCAACCTTTCGCTTTGTTGGACGGGAAAATGCTGCTAGTACCTCGTTAAATAATCTATATCGAGAGAGTAGACAAAGTAAAGATACGATGAACATGTTACTATTACCTTGCAGTTCTTGTTCATATAGTATATTAGGGACAAATTTGATATTTAACAAAACCGGAAAAAGATATGTTACCATATGTTGAAAAAGACAAGAACATTACAGTACTGATAAAAAACTATGAAAAAGACCCTGCAGAACTGTAAAATCAGACTTTGTTTTGTTTATACCTACCTACCTACCTACATACATACACACATACACACATACATACATACATACATACATACATACATACATACATACATACATACATACATACATACATACATACATACATAGATACATACAGTTGTAAAAAAATAAAGGTAACAAGACTAGTGTTATACATTGAAAAAAAGAGGATTAGATCTTTAGAATTATAATATTAGATGCAATGGATGATTTGTTTAAAATTCTGGAGATCTTTTCTTTGGTTCAGACTGATACCATCCTTGCCTATGTTTCAGGAGTTATAGGGGAAATAACCTCTGGAGGAAAACTATTACAACGAGAAACAAAAGCAGACACACATTCGTTGCCGTTCTTGTAGGCTTTGTTACCTCTGTTGTGGGAAAGTGCAGCAACTATTTAACGGAGCATCGCCAATAATAGTCAAAGATGGTAAGACTGTGGACTGGTGACCACTCTCAGCATAAAGAACAAAAATTACTGATAGGAAAAATGAATATTGTTCGTTATCGGACGTGATATCACTTTTTAACGAAAACACAATCAGAGAACACATAAATGAAAACCCTCTGATTAATTTTGACAGGATCTTTTTCTCCTCAGAGTGCATGCAGCAGATCGAGAGAAAATGAGTAAATAAACAGTTATCTTGACTGGTTAACTGTTATCTTGTTTGGGAAACTATCTAGTCTGGTTAACTGTTATCTTATCAGGTTAACTGTTATCTTGTCTGGTTAACTGTTATCTTGTCTGGTTAACATTATGATAATCTTTATTTATTGTTTCTCATTCCCGAGTTTATCGCAGTGCAATTTCAAGTATCCACAAATTGCCTTTAAACCATTGTTGTTTTTCAGGTTAGGATATATGTCTTTCGTATACATATGTTAATGAGTGTTATTTGCTGTCAGCATAGATCTTTATAGCTTTTTTTGTTTTTATTCCCGAGAGAGCTGACCTGTCCGCAGTATTGCCATTTTTTTTAAAATTCGAATTCAATTCTCTGTTCAACTCATGTTGTCATAAAAAAGCTGCTTTATCAATCAATCAATTTGCATCTCATCTATAAGGAGAGTTCAAATTACCAATATAGAAATAATAAAATCAAAAGAAAGAAATGTAACTTTTTACATTCATGATTACGGTAAACTTCCTAGAAAGTCAATGATACCTATAAAACTAGCACAGATGAGGAAGGAACAAATTGGATGTCAACAATTAGAAGGTATATGTAAACATACATAGTAACACATAATCGGTGTACATAAATCTCAAGGAAGTTTATCATTACAGTTCAGGTCCATTAATGAAAAAGGCTTTATTTTTAAAATGAACTCTTAGAGCAGGGGTGGCCAATACATCGATCGCGGTTGGTCGGTCGATCGCCAACTCGTTTCTGGTAGACCGCACCGTGAAGGTATGAGTCGGTAAAAAGTAGATCCCATGTCACTAAAATCTGGCCACCCTTGACATATGTACATTTATTAATAGACTTTGTAAAAAAAAGTCTGTAAGCGTGTTTGATATATCCATAGCCACATTATTTGATTATTAAAAGAAATTCAATATTTTGCAACATGTTTCAATGTCTTGTGAAGGCGGGGGTCATGCTGGTAGACCGTGTTTGTATGACTCGGTAAAAAGTAGATCCCATGTCACTAAAGTCTGGTCAACCCTGTCTTATAGGTCCAAAAGTTTTGGACTGTTCTGGGAAGTTTTGCTTTTGACACAACTTTTAGTCTTTAGGCTAAGAAATACACTCGTGATCTAAGGACGATAAACTGGAATGAACAGAACTGAAAATGAGGAAGTTGTGTTTTATCCAGTCTAATTTCGAGGTCAGTTCCTAAATGTTTTAGTAACTGTGACTCGTCGTTACTTTGGTTGAGTTCTACGCGTAGATCAGGTCCAAACTTGTCAAATACGTAGCAGTGAAAGTCGTTGGTGATTTGTCTTGATAATAGACATGATGCGACCACATGCCATAGTTTTCCTCCAGACAGTGGTGTACTGGCCATTGGGCATACCGGGACAAATCCCGGTGGGCCGCCGCAAAAAAAATCCGTTTTTACCGGTGTTTTACTGGTGTGAGCAAAACCTCAGGCCTGTCCCGGCAGACCGCCGCATCGGTGGACCGTCAAAAAAATCCGTTTTTACCGGTGTTTTACTGGTGTGAGCAAAATCCCGGGCCTGTCCCGGCAGATAAGTCCAGGGCCGAGTTGCTTACCTAGTACACTCCTGACTCCAGAAGTCATATCCCTTATGAGAACTTCCTTGCAAGACAAGTTAGGCAGCTCCATTTAAATATACAAAAATAAGACACTGTCAGAGTGGATAAACAAAAGATCCCTTACATTCAGATATCGACATTTTCGTGAAAGTAGAGCCAATATATACAGACAGATGGTCATTAAGAGTAATGTGAAAATAAACTGTTAGCGTCTATTATATATGAGCCTCCCGCTACATGTGCTGTGTCACGGTGTTCTCACCAGGAGCAACATTTCAATCTGATCTCTGGTCAGCCACGTTGGCCACCATGGTTGTGGTTGTCTGCCATCATTATTCCGGCCAAATTGTAACCGAGGTTTATACTCAGTTCGACTGCCATAATCAGCTGCACATAATGTGCAGAAGCAATATGGCGGACAGGAGCTCGCCATCTTTGATCCTACTTAGTCGCTTTTGTGTGTAAACAACCATGTTTGAGGCTGACTAACTCTTCGTCAAAAGAAACACCTTTGGCCAAAGAAGTAAAACATCCCCTGATGTACGGATGATTAAAAGATTCGTAAAGAAGCGTTTTCTTGCTCATAGCAACCCCTTGTTGAACTTTTATTTACGATTTCATTTATTAAACCGTAAAATCCGGTTGGAAAAACACAGTAGTTTTTACATTGTCACACAAAGTCAAATACCTACATGACTACAAACTGTCATCTACAGATTTTGTGAAACAGCATCTATTCAAGATCTCTATTTCGCTTTAACGTAACCGTAATAACATTATTTTGACTAAAAAGGTTGTGGAAGTGAGAAGACTTAGTATGTATTCCACCAGCCTTTAATTCGATATTAAAATTCTCTTAACCGCATATTACATCAAGATGATAACATCACACTATCATAAATCATTCCAAAACTTGTATCTGCATAACCAATTTAACCTGCTGAAATTTTGAGTATATGCTGACAGATTTCATGACCGATATTTGCCGCAAAGCCAAGCAGAGCAATTTTTGATAAATATGTATCATATCTCGTATTTTAAATACCCGGGCTCTAAAATAAATGGTTGCCCCGGGTGGCCGAGTGATCTAAGGTGCTCACCTTTACAGATCACTCACAGCTCACTTTTGTCCGTGTGCGTTCGAGTCATGGCTCGACTAACATGGATAGGTGAGATAGCTTGCCAGTAGCTTCCCGAGGGTCGGTGGTTCTTCCCGGGTTCTTCTTCCATCAAATATACTGGCCGCCGTGTATCGCCTGTCATGTGCTAAAAATGGCGTTGAATGCCCCAAAATCACATATCTTAAAAACATGCACAAACAAAAAAAAAAAAAAAAAAGAAAAAAAAAAAATACAAACTTACCTACAATGGAACAATAAATTACATATTTTAGATAAGAGATACGAGTATAGCTGAAAAATTCACAAAAAGAACCGAGTGTAGCTTATAAAGATTTCCGAAATGTGAATAATTGGTTACACACGTGTAGACGATATCAATCGTTGTCTGAAATGTTGTTGTTCCCCTTTTTGAATTAAACCTTGCATATTCATCATTTGCAATAGGTCCTATTTTCATATTTACCCCAATGTTATTAAATTCAGAGACTCACTTCCTTGTTCTTAGTAAAACAGTGTAAATGTAAATGTTTTAAAACAATTTTGAAGGCTGATTGACATGTGAAACTATTACTTGCAGACCAGATGAATATATATAAAAATAAAAACATATCGAAGTTGTTTATATATCTATATGTGAAGCCATATATTCCACAGGACAGTGGTTAGCAAATGGTAAAAAAAAATAGATTTGTGTTAGTAAAACTGCAGACCAAAAAAGTACAAGTCGTTTTTGTTTTTTTTTTAAATTGGGGAAAAGAATGAAAAATTGCTTTAACGGCTGTCACCGAATGAGTCGCATGTTATCGTGGATTTTTGCTTGTTGTTTTCAATTCTGTTCATGCAAATACAGTGTTAGTTAATTTACTTTATCTTACTAAATATAACGAGTTGGGGACTTTCATTGGTAAGTCAAACGTACTTTGCCTTGTCAATGAGATATCTTGGTTGGCCGTGACTTCAGCACCAGCTAATATGAGGTATTGTAACATGATTAATATCTATTATCTTGAGCATTGTTCATCCTTCTTTCATTTGATTCTGTGTATTAGACAAAGTAACTATATAGATTTGCTCATTAATTCAATATTTTTCTAGATTGCCATTGTTTCAGTCAGATTTAACATTACATATTAATGTCTCGATTAAATAACGATTATTTTACGAGCGACGATCTTATTTTATTAGCCGTGATTTTTTTTTCGTTGTCGTATTGGCAATAAATAACTAATCTGCATATAGTAAATAATGTGAAAATTTCAGTTTCATGTGATTCTATATAATTATCACAATATGGGTTGATTGCGATATATGTATTTGGATATTTCTTATGTCTGCGCACGTTTCATATGCATGTCTCATTCTGCATGCGTGCAATCTTCAAATAACAAAGTACACGTTCCAGTATATTTGCAGTACACTTGCTTGCGTGCATGACTTCTGCGCTGTGTGGCTTTGAACGAATTGAATGTGATTGTTTGGTGTCACATTCCACGACCTAAGGGTTCATCGTTTTGGAGGATCGACCCATGACTTTCGTCTCCTTGAATTGGGAAAGTGGTGAATCCATTGTGTTTTGCGTGCGTGATTGTTGATATGAGCAATATACACGTGACTATTTGGGTAATTATTCCATTTCATGGATTGGAAAGGTTCACTTTACTATTGGTGTAAATAGTTCAAGTTGCTGTTTGTGTAACATAACATGTCACTTGAGCTAGATTTATTCCTGCAAGGATGAGAGAGAGAGAGAGAGAGAGAGAGAGAGAGAGAGAGAGAGAGAGAGAGAGAGAGAGAGAGAGAGATAGAGATTTTAAATAATAAATCCTACAATCTATACAAATCAGATATTAAAACTTGTTAGAAATGAGTCAGAGCCCAGTAATATATTGTGGACTTGTTTTTCTATTTTTGGTTTATTTTTTTCATTTCTTTTTTTTTTTTTTTTTTTTCCCTTCTTATAAATACATTTTTTTTTATTTGAAATCAGGTCCTTGTCCCTTCTCTAGTCTTGTTCCATATCAGTCATCCCTTTGACACTGGCACGTAAATCTTTTAATCAGGTCATTTACATATGCAAACATCTGGCATGCCAAATTTAATTTTTCTACTGAAGTGGGATTTTTTGTTTAATCATGCTAACAAAGTATAAAGAATATATTCTTAAAAAACACATTTCTGTAATAGGCTAAAAAAAATATAAGAAAGTCATTTAGATTTAAATATAAATATGCTTAATGAATTTCATGAGCTTACCTCATGTGGATTTTGCTTAATCGTTCTAACAATTTTTTGTTGTTGTTGTTGTCAAAAACGTTCAAGTCAAAAATGATAAAAAAAATGTGTAAAAGAATTGAAAAACGTTGCTGTGATGGCCTTTAAATTTAATCTTGTAATTTACCTATGCATAGAAATATGTTAGAGCTACTTTTGAGCAATCTTGCCAACGAAATTTTCGAGACAGACGGACTGAGAGGAGCACATCAAGATGCCAGCAATGTAAGCATACATAATGCGGTGGGTAAGGAACTTTAGTAAGTTTCAAAAATGTTGTCTTCTAGACTTCCAATTAATATATTACTATGTAGAATGATCAGGATCGTTCTTCATTATTAGATTTTTTGACAGAAAATAGAATTAGTTTCCTTTATTTAAAAGAATCTACACATGAGAGTAGTTTTTTGTTAACAATCTTTGGAATAAATATATTCATTTTTATAAATCCTGCATCCTGAATGTTTTACTTGTGTATTTTATTTGTTTTTGTTTAAAAATGTATATATTTACAATATTAAATGAAATTTAGTGAATTTTCTCTATATGATCATTGTTTGTATTGTTCATTGATTGAGCTGCACTTCACAGATCATCAAAGATTACATACTATTTACAAACAGGTTTTTAATTAAAAAAATGCATTTTATACCTATATTACTAAGGAATTATTGTGGAACTCCCCCCCCCCCCAACCCCAGCAACTATGTTACATTTACGACTGATTCTTCAAAAGGTTATAGAAGGTTATCGAACCAGGTTATACACTTACGAGAATCTACATCGCGTTTGTATCGTATATAAAACGTGTGCAATTGTTTTGGGACGGAATCAAAGTAGCCCACACTGATTTAAAGAGGATATTTAAAAAAAAATATACACGATGTTCGGAATATAATTGACAAGTTAACAAGCAAAATCTTTTCAGCTAGGCAAGCTATAATTCTTACAGTTTCAAAAACATGACATGCACAATATTTTTTTTATCTCCGGCTAGGACAGTCATGTGATCATGTCGTAATCATGTGATCATGTCGTAAAGTGCACGGAATCAATCAATGTTAGATATCCTCAAGGAACGAATTGTTGACATCGACATCTTTACTGATCGAATTTTTTTCTCAAGGCCAACTCTAACGGTTGTTCCTTTGTCTAGCCACGTGCGTCACTCATTTGAAATGCTCCATAAAGGAATATCATAAAGGAATATGTTCAGCAGACGTGATACTCATCACACAACTTACCTTGTACCGTACTCACCTTATTGCAAGACAATATTCCTGGACTTGTATCCTATCTTTATTTCATTTTTAGTTACTTAATTATTATTTATGCGTGTTGCTCAGACACTTGTTACATCAGGACTACGGATGGAAGCATCAGTGTATTTTATCGTTGCTCACCCATTTTAATGGACCTTGATGTTTTTAATATGATGCAATACCCGAGACATAATTGTTCCTATTTAGCCACACATCAACTTAAATTACTTAGATCCAGAAATTCTTCTTTTTGTTTTAAATAAATTGAAGATTGCATCATAATGAGAACAACAAAATGAAAAATATGGGGGTCACAGAGCAAGTTTTCTGACTAAGCGTCATAATAATATTACCTCTCGACTGGATTTTACAAATGATTCATGAAAAAACACCTTAGAAGAGGTTTTGTTGTTGTTGTTCTTTTTTTTTTGGGGGGGGGGTTGGCACGTGCTTTAAGTAAACAAATAAGCAACATTGTTTGAAGCAAAGCGTAAATATAAGTATATTGGAGAAAATGAAGGTATGAAGAAACGTGTCAGAATACTTGCTCATGAATCGATAGATCGATAGGTCATTTTACCTTGAAAATATGCCAGTTATGTAACAAATTTAGAACTTGTCAAAATGACAAGATGGTCTGAAGCGATACTCACCTTTGGGCCATTTTAAGGTATATCATACAAGTTTGCTCCTCAATGTTTGAATGATTTTCTCTGTTTTAAACACAAAAAGTACAATTTTAGATATTCAAATATTTTAGATGTCCATTGAATTAAAACCTCACCATATGGCAAAAAAAATCTGTTAGTTATCCAGCTGGGATTCTACGGAATAAAGTACCAAATCATTTTAGAGAGGACTCAAATTTCAGTTAATTTAGATCGTTAATTTTATATTGGAATAGTATGGACTGTAAATGCAATATCTGCATATACACACTCCACCTCCCCAGCTCTCCCACCACGCTGACGACAACTGATATCTGAGTCACCATTTGATTTACTGTCTTTGTATTATGTACCGTCAAGTGCCCTGCTATTACCTCCCATTTCTTTGTTCTTTTTTAAAGTTAGGCTAAATTTGCATCTCAGCATGCTATTACTCCTAAACCTGTGTTTTCATTTAGTGTTAAGATACACAGACTTTAAATTTGTCTTTTTAATGGCTTAAACTATTTCTTAAAATCTTTCAGGTCCAATATCTTGCGCTTTGTTTTAGTCACCAAAACACTGCACTCAGTTTTAAATACTGCTTTTTTTAAGTGCTTTGCTTGCTTATATTTTAAGTTATGTACTATGTTATTTGTCTCAGTGTATTTATGTACTATGCTGTGTTGGTATGTCTTGCGAATCATGTTGATTAAATGTCTTTATTGTTTTATGTATTTTTGGTAAAAATCTCAGTAAAGCTTATGTTGAATTCTTGTGGCAATCATGTCAGTTATAAATAAATCTTATCTTATCTTATCATTTTTACTAACTTAACCAGTTTGTTTCTGTATGTATTTTTCCCATCTTTTTTTTTTTGTTGCCTAAAACTAAAAAATTCAAATGTATTTTTGTCCGTCCTCAACATTGATGTTGCAAAATCTGTCATAAATTTGTTCTCCATGTTTGAGTATACTTTACCTTAACGTTCTTAATAAAAGGAGACCCAAGAACAAACAAACGGCCAGTCTACGGCAAGAGTTACGACATTAGTAAAAAATATATTATATATCCTAAATGTTTCGGTACATACTGGTAACACCAATACACAGTTAAAATTGTATTTATACATTAAATACGTCCTTCGTATCGGAGTAATTCTAAGCTATGTAACTTAATTTACGACATACGCTTCAATGGTCCAAAAGTGAAAACGATTCTTGTACAGATCAAATGGAGGCCATTAGTATTTGTTTTACTGCGCTGATTGATTTTGAAATTATCTGACTCACATAGCTTATTTGATATGTTTAATTTTCATAACACTAGTGTTGATGATTATCATGCGCAGTAGGTCAGAATTTGATGAGCAAATCGAACGGAAGGACAAAAGTCAAGGAACATCGTCATGTCGGCCTCCTTCACAAATGGGGTTTTATTATTTCTTCTCTAATATTTAGCTATTCGCGTGTGACCTATCAGCTTTGTTCTGCATTCGGACAATAAAAGCATGCCGTATACACGCTGACTTATCATATATTTGTGCATTTCATTTTTGAACTAGTACCAATGATCGAACTATCTAGAAGAGAGAGCTAAGTACTTACTCCAACGGTCGTCATTTTGTAACAAGCTTACTCTCGGGTTAGTGAAAAGTTCTCGGTTTTAGTTCTCACTGTTCGATTAGCGACACGTGTCGCGCGTGTAACACGAGTTTCCTTTCCACGTGTAGGCCTATCTGTTAAATTTAGAAACTATCCCGAACTGGATCTGGGTTGTTCTCATACCTTAAGTTTATAAAAATATGTATCTTGCTCATTTTTAAATATAAAAATCAGTCAGAAGGAATATATCATTGTGATTATGGGAGACAAAACCAGTTTGGTATCACCCTCTCGTATCATTTTATTTACTTACTATACTCCGATCCATGACTTTAAAATGTAAAAAAAAACCCAAGACTTTCGTTTAGAAAATTCCCTGAGCTGTTTTCTACTTTGACGTAGCATAACCCTCGTTTATAAAATGTATTAAGATATTAGAAAAAATAGTCTTAATACATAAAGGGAAAAGAAATAACCACATACATGCATGCATGATTTCATACTTACATACTTACATACCTACCTGCCTACATGCATACATACATACATGCATACATGTAAATCAGTCAATCAAGCAACGTAGTAAACAATCAAGCTATCAGTTGATCCAGTTTCTAAATATTTATACCTGTATTGTTTCTAATATCATTTCTTTCCGTGCGTCCACTTAATACCTAGACCTTCTAGACTATCTAGTTTTTTTTTCAAGTATGTTAAATTGTAGCAAACTAGTCCACTTGTGGTAATATCTAAGTTTTTTTTTCTCTACCCACTTTTAGGATAGAAATACTACCTTTTTCACAAAAGAGTAATGGGTGCCAGCTGAGTAATCAATTACAACAATGTAAATGAATTTTACGAATAAGTAACGAATAAGTAATAATTTGTGAAACCAAAATTTAATTATAATGCCCAGAGCAAACTGTCGTTGCATGAATGCAAGTAGTGCGACGGTGTCATCACTGCTTGCGCGCCTTCTATACAAACAGTGACATGTCCAAGTGTCTCTTAGTTTTGAGTCTGTAATTAAAAAAATCTTCTATATCCGACCGCAGATTGCAAAATACAAATCAATTCAATTGTATATTAAGGTGTAAACATTCATTTTTATTATACATTAGTTAACCCAGAACTTTTAAAGTAGCGTGTGTTCTATACGGAAGAAAACCTGTGTTATAACATGTTACAAGCAGTCGAACACGGTATAACATAATCGCACTGGATGGCCTTTTTGTAAAGCAATATATATATATATATATATATATATATATATATATATATATATATATATATATATATATATATATATATATATATATATATATATATATATACATACACACACTGCTAATAGAGCATAAACCACTAATAACATATCATGCGTTTGGTCATTACATTGCTGTACATCCGCCTGCATACAATGCAGTTGCAGATTCGTTCACATGTAGCACTTACTTTATTTAGAAAGACTTTACTCTACCTTTTAATATAAGGCTATAGTAGAAAGTACATTTGGATGTAGTCGGCTGCAAATAGAAGGTGTACAAGACCAAAACATGCAATCGTTTGTAAATGATTTAAATGGTTCTGATTTAATATGGTGTAGATGCCTTTTTAATGTAAACAGCTTATACAATCACGTCTACCAAAATATTGTAAAAATAAGAAAATGGTATGGAACTAGATCGCAAGCTTAACATAAGTTAGTATTTCTTTATTTTCTTTCCACTTGCAAAACAAGCTTGATTGCATAAAATTCTATATGGCTTTTGTTTGATTAATTTTGGAATGCTGTAAGCGTCCTTCTTCGCAACGTGAATCTTTAATTTCCATAGATTTTAGGCTGAGCATTTACAATGGATTTACTCCAGATAAGCGAACTCGGCGTTTTTCAATTGAGCAGGTCACGTGACACCGGTACAAATATTCATTTAGTCAATATATTTCATTGTTGCTGTCAATAATTATTGGTAATTTTCTTAAATTTGTATTTAAAAAAAAATAATTGATAAATTTAGATAAGTATAATTTAGAGACAGATGCAAGTACATAATTATCCAAACATTCGAAGTCTTAAGGGAACGCTGACTAAAATAAAAACGGTGATTTTATAGAATTATGTTTGTATCAAAATTAATTATGTTTTATCAAAATCAATTATGTTTGAATTTCACGCTGACAGCTTTCATGATCGCTTTTATGTGTTCGATGAGTTATTGTAAAGTCACGATGAAATCCTTTGTTGAAATTCACCTTAGTTCAGAGATAGGGCGTGACACCTACATCAGTATGTTGATCTATCAAATTGACAATTACTCAGTCTTTCCTTTCCAATTATATTTTATCACTTGACGCAGAAGCTTCTGCTATTGTTTTGACTTTGACCAAATCAGGTTGAGATATAAATGCAATCTGATGATGGATGGATGCACACCTGTAAGAGATCGATATGTGCTTTTCGAACATACACCGAGAGTGATTTTTCTTAAAATAAGGAAGATAAATTGCAGGGCATAGATAATTGAACAGCCGATACGTAGAATATGTATATAAGGTTCCATAAATAAATAAGCAATCAATTAATTCGATACAAACAAACATACAAACATACAAACAACAACTGACCAATCAATCCATTAAATATTGAAAAAATTTCAGTCAACAAAGCAAACAATTAAATAACTCAAGGAAAATGATAATTCAAGTTGAATGCATCATTATTCCAAGATTATTTCTTAATATTTTGGCACTTATAGCAACTCACTGATTGTAGTACATCCATGGCTGAAAGTTTAAAGGACTCTAAACTTTCTGTAACATGGATACTTTAATCTTTTCCAGATCTGAAGAATTAAAATAGCCTAAATATTCTCTGAGAGAGAGAGAGAGAGAGAGAGGTGCAGGTAGATGGAATCAACAGTGGCGCATGCACTAAGTGATGCATCCATACATACATGCATGCATACATACACGCACGTGCGAGACATACATACATGCACGTGCGATACATACATACATACATGCATACATACATGCATCCATCCATCCATGCATGCATGCATCCATCCATCCATCCATACACACACACACATACATACATACATACATACATACATACATACATACATACATACATACATACATACATACATACATACATACATGCATACGTAAAACATGCATATATACATATGCATACATACATACATACATATATACCTACATACATACATGCATGCATGCATGCGTACATGCATACATTCATGCATGCATACATACATACATGCATACATACATACATACATACATACATACATACATACATACATACATACATACATACATACATACATACATACATACATACATACATACATACATACATACATACATACATACATACATACATACATATATACATGCATACATACATGCATCCATCCATACATCCTTCCATCCATCCATCCATCCATCCATCCATACATACATGCATGCATACATACAGATATACCACATACATACATACATACATACATACATACATACATACATACATACATACATACATACATACATACATGCATGCATGCATACATGCATACATACATACATGCATACGTACATGCATACGTACATACATGCATACGTACATACATACATACATGCATACGTACATACATACATACATACATACATACATACATACATACATACATACATACATACATACATACATACATACATACATACATATAAGCAAATGCACAATAGGGCATGGTTCATAGTGTAGTCAAACAATGCATGGTTTTTCGTGCAGACAAATGCACAATAATGCATGATTTTTGGCATAGGCAAAGGAACAATAATCACGTATATGTACTGTGCAATTAAACCCGACCGAGAAAGTTAAATAAGAAAACTTTGCCAAAACGCGCATGAAGACATATTTTACTATCAATAATTGCATGTATTAAATAATGAAGCAGCTTTCATTAATTGAAAAGTAAGCGTATACGCCCTATATCTAAATTTTAGAATATCCTGCTGATAGGAAACTGTTACCAAAAGGTTGGTTATTTTTAAAGTGTCTTAGTACTGTGTTCTTGCAAAGCAGGAAGAGATCTTATCACAATGTTTTCTGAGGATCACGAATCATTGAATTTAATGCATATATATTCTTTTCTAGAGAACGTACAGAAAATATAGCATACTCAAAGTCATATTTACCATCATTTTAATAGAAAGTTCATTGCATATTTGTTTGCTACATATTATTCATTGTCATCCAATGACATCATAGCATAAGTATTTAAACAATGAACACTTTTCACACGAATAATATGCAAATTAGTGAGCCCCTCTTTAAACAAATAGTTTTAGCTCTAAATGGCGTTAAATATTTACTTGGTTACAGTAAAGCTGAACATCCTCGTTCTTCTCCGTCGCATGCAAGAAAAACCTCTGATGTAAAAAGTTGCAATGTCGAACCGCCCTTATGAACACAGTTGTTATTACGTTTTAATAACATTATTGACGTCACAACAACTGGATGAGTTATCATTATTAGTTTTAACATAATCATTATTTGGAGTCTATTCATTTAATCAATTTTTTATCGTTTAAAAGTTACAGGAATAACATTAATATTTAAAAGTTTTGATCGTATTTCACTTATGCAACTTTTGCTATAGTGCATTAAAATCAATACAGGGGCGATAAATGTAAACTGCGGGTCCATTTATGACCGTAATGGTGTTAAAGAAAAAAACGCACGTTCTGTACGGTCTTGCTATCCGTGTGCTGCTCTCAGATGACTTGCATGACGTTCGCGCTGAGGTCCGAACCTGCTCTCCATAATGTGCTACCATAGACAGGATCTAAAATCAAAACTGAAACATAAACACCGTAGATGCTTACTGTGAATAATCTATCTAGCCTTCCATGGACCATGTCCGGAGCAACCCATGTATTTATTTGATTATGATTCCAAGTTTTTGTGCTAATCGTTGACGTCGTTCTTCAAACTTTAAACCTTAATATAGGAATCACTGCAGATTTGTTTAAATCTACAAAACATTTAATCAGTAGCACCAAAAAGATTTTTCAATCTTGTTCAGAATTGTGTCAAGAAATAAGGCAGTAGTCGAGAAAACGCAGCTATAGCGGAGATCAAAAACTGTCATGACTATTTCGGAGGAACAATGTTTTGAGAGAGATAACCAATCCAGTTTCGTGGCAGTAAATTGGTCTATTTTAAGGTCGTAAAAAGGTATATTTTTACGACGTGCTGACAAGAATTTGTATCGAAGGAAGTATTGCTTCTCGTTGCATTCGTGAAAGGAAGTGCCGATATGTCAGAATAAATGTATCAACATGATCTCTCGGCCTACGGAAAATTAAATGCCCTATACAAACAAGACAGTAGGAAAGATGTAATAAAATATATATAAATGTTTGATGATTGTAGTGTTACTGCTGACATATTATGCACCTACAATAATTATTTGTGCTGTACGTATCCATCAAAGAACAATGCTGATTTCTTCCTTCATGTGATAGTCGTTATGACACAATGGCGCCATGACACATATTTTTATATAGTTTTGTTAATTTTTCTGGTTGCGTATATGTTTTTTTTTTTTACTTGTCTTCTTCCGATACTTCATTATTTCCGTTCTTCAACTTCTTCTAATTCTTCTGCATTCTTTGCCATCAGCATTATTATTGCTATTATCATCTTCGTTGTAATCGTCTATTGAATTTGCATTGTCTCCTCTAAAATGAAATTTTGAGGTTTTTCTAATTTTGCACGTTGAATGTTTGGCTATTGAATTTGCATTGTCTTCTTTTAAATGAAATTTTGAGATTTTTCTATTTTTGCACAGTGAAGAACGTTACCGAGAGTCTACATATTTCTTTCGAGTGATTTAGGAAACAAAGTATATGTGAAAAAACTTTGAGGTACTTCGATCCGGGGAAAAAATAAATGTTTGTCTCCACAAAGACAGCAAAATTCAAACTTTAGACTACGAGGTTAAATAAGAGTACATTTTTATTAGGTCTTCTTCATGAAGCGACAAATGTAAAATGAGTGCCACATTTACAAAAAAAGGCAACTCTTTGTATCAAGCCTAGTAAAAATATGCCTTAGATGATAATGCAGGAGCCAACATTTCGACCGTCGTCACGACCAAGCTTATTGTTTCCGCCTTGAAGAGTTTCTAAAAGGTCAGAAATAATTCTTGGGTAAAAAGGTCTATGTACAGAAGCTATTTTGGCAATTATGCGCTGAAATAAAGAATAAGTTTAGGTTTGCTGTGTAAGTTTATGTCTTCTATGACATAAAGTTGGCTTTACAGTAATTCAAACACTTTAAAGATCAACCATGATTCGCCTGAAAAATAGGAGCAAGACAGCATCGAAGGTTTGCGTCTTTCATTCTGAAAAGAAAGCAATCTACATAAAGAAAGGGTTATTTTCCTGGTGGAATAAACAGTAACAGAGTTGGGCCGACCAGAATAGGCTAATTTTAAAGCTACAATGTCTGTATTTCTCGTGAATTTAGAACTGTCGGATATATAAGCATTAAATTTGACTCGCATGCATTTTTCTTTTCAAAACGTTTCAGTAACATTGGATAACAAAAAAATGAATTTTTCAGCCGATTGATCTCACTGAATGTTTAAAGATCTCAATTACTTCATGCCATACGGGGATTTCCGAACATGCAAATAGTCGAACACAATGGTGGAAAACGATCAAACGTAAATACGGTGGTAACAACCATGGGTTATTTAAGTCAACAAAAACATAATTTTACCTGTAATTATCGTTTTAAGGTATTATTTGTTTTCAAGGCAGACTTGTTTGTGATGCACATATATGAAAATAGCTTGTTCATATGAAAACAGACAACACCTTTTCAAATTGGGCGGTTCCCGCCTCATTGGTACGAATCTGCCTCAATATCAATGCAGTGTATATGATTATCACTGAAAATTTGTGAAAGGCTGTATTTACGGAATTCAAAGAGATTGTGTGAATTTCTGCAAGGAATATAAGAGGAAAAAAAAAAAGAAAAACAAAATACAGACATTCCAGTTTTAAGCACGGATGAAGCATATAGAATGTCCACTATAATATTTGATGAAATGTTGTCGCTTAATAAACCCAGCCTTGTCCATAGTGTTGTTGTCCATTTTATTAATGTCTTAAAACTGTTAAAAACTGGTCGTTATTTTCTGAGTCTAAATCAATCACGCAATAACCCTGAATTTTAGTCATTACTTGATACTGTCGATGGCTGAAACAAACCTTTATTTAAGGGCCTCATGTCCTGATAAACACATTTATGATTTTCCATAGATAATCTCTTTACACAAATTTAGCTGTACCATTTCATTTTTTTTAAATTAATTTTTTTCCCTCGTTCACACAACTCAAATTCAACCTACGCTACCATCCAACTCCTAATCTTGTTCCAACTAAATGCTCTGCTATAGTAAAATCGTTATATATTAGAAACAAAATCCAAGGTTCAAACGTTTGAGGTCTGCCATGTAAGTAACGACATGAGCACAATAGCTAAAATTCAACCCTTGCGACTTACCAACTCCTAGTCTAATTCCAAAATGACGGACAGCTATAGCGAAATCGTTATACATATTGCAAAGAAGTTAAAGTTTCCAAGATTTAGGTCTATCATGTAAGTAACTATGTGGGCAAACGTAAGCAAAATTGAGCAGGCACACCAGCGCACGCAAACAAGGACAGACAGACGATCAAGTCTTCGATTTACAAATCCCCTTGTGCTTGAAAGGAAAGCTAGGTGACGCGTTGGAAAAAGGATGTAGTTACTCTGACTGCCAGTATGGTACGTGTAATAATGAAGGAATAACGCAGATAAATAAATTCGCAACTAAAAATCCGTATAGTGGGACAGAAAAAAATGATATCTTGCATTCCGGTAAAGAGAACAGAATTTTGAGAAGAAAACAACGTGTCCTATTTTTCAATATTTCCTCAAATAGGGTTAAGATTTATAAAAGCTCTCAACGATGAAATAAAACGCTGCAGTTTCAGAAGGATTTAGATGTATAGTTTTAGTCATTACAAGACACACAGGCTCTTAACCCATCATCTTTGACCTGAGTTATTTGTTCCTCTTGAATGACATTATGAGGTCGAAATATGACCACTTCATTCATCCAGTTTGATTGCAGACATACGTGGCCAGAGCACTGAAAGGGAACATTTATACATTGTAATGTAACCTTTGACCAGTTTTATAATACAAGAGAGTTCAAAGACAAAGGACACAGTAAAGCAATAGATGAGTTGTTTAACATATCCAATAATGTGAGTCATTAAATGTTTACCTACAAGGAACCATGCTAGTATAACACGTGTTGCTTGTGGTGAAAGTATGTCTGCCTTTGTAGCTCATTCAGAAATAGCAACTCTCCACGTATAACATCAGTTGAACTGGACACGAGTTGCAGCTGGGACAGTGCACGAGGTGATTAGAATTCGAAGGTATGTAAAATTATTAGGAAATAATTGATAAATAAAGTGGAAAATTGAAATATATTGTAATTAAAATGGTCATAATAAATTTTGTTAATTGAGAAAATTGTTACTTAAACTAAACTCATTAACAAAAGGACTGGGTTTAATTGAATATAATATATCACACAGATTTTCCCTTTTTCCACGGGTGAAATGATATATACTAATATTAAAGAACAAAACAAAGGAAAAACAACTATTAAAAGTCGTTGAAAGATTTTACATTCTTTTTTGAAAAGAAGAAAGATGCGGGAAAATTCGTGAAAGACATGCCGAGGTTGATATACATAAGCCAAGGTTAATATACGTAAGAAAATATGCAGCACGTTTAAAATATTTTTATATCATTTCTTTTAAAATATATGGCAGTGATGAATGATGTAACTGTTTTTTGGCTCTTTGCAAAATTAAGTCGCAGAAAGTTGCAAATCGAAATTTTTGGAGAGTAATTGGCTGTTCCTGTTTGTTTTTCCTTCCTTTTTCATAATTGCTTTCTTTGATGAGATCTCTAAGATGTGGTTGTACAAGGCATTTGATTAAAATAAAAAAATTTAATTTTTCTACATTTTAAAGAATAGGATCTGTAATTGTATGGCTAGAATTTGGTTTAATAATATAAATTTCCTTAAAAGCCCTGGATGCTGGCATTTGTCTTCGACCAGAAGAATTATATGGGCTAAAAATTGGCTTAATAATATTAAAATATAAAATAACACCGATCATTTATAATTGTAAAACTTCTATTCAATATATGGTTATAAAATGGTCACTTGATTGTGCAGTAATTGATTCGTCGATGCGTACATTATATTTTCTCTGGTATATTATAATTCTCCAAACTTATTAAGCTCAAATAACATCAATAATGTGGAAATAAAGAAAGACATGTACAAACGTTTTCTACTGTTTCCATTTTAAGATGAATATGTTTGAAATCCTCTGGCTGTTATTATCACTATGGTGTTCTCGAACGATTGCCCGGATAATGGAAATACCTCTTCCTCCCAGAATGCAACAGTGTTTCCAAGACTACTCTCATCGGACATCCATTAAAGAAACCGTTGGGGAATCCATTAGTTGGTTTTGTTTTGACCAGTACATGTGGAAGGCTATGCGAGAGCATGGATGGATGGGTTTCAACATTACCAGACAGGTTCTCCAATAGATTTCGATGCATTTCTTTCGCACATACATACGAAACAAAGCGACAAACTATTTTGGAAGGAATAATTATGACTTTCACTTTGATGGTAGTTCTCCACATCTTTGAAAAATAACAGAAAGATTGATATTTAATCCAAACGAAATTACCAATAAACAACATGTTGAATAAATTAATCTATTTCAGTATTCAAACAATCAAACGGAAGCAGAGCAAATAATATGATGACTAAAACATACACTGCCCCAATAAGCAAACAATCAATCAATCTCCGCCCGACTTTCTGTGTCTTTTTTCTGTATCTACGCCCCTTTCTCTCTCTCTCTCTCTCTCTCTCTCTCTCTCTCTCTCTCTCTCTCTCTCTATATATATATATATATATATATATATATATATGGTCAGAAAAAGGAGAGAGAGAGAGAAGGAATATATACACATGTGAACTGGAATCATTCTTTCAAAGTCCAAGCCGTAAAATGTACTCTCTTGACCATAGTGAAGTTTAGACATCTCTGAACCTAAAACTGTTGAGTAGTATGAACACCTGCAGGTTTCTTTTTAATTTGCTGTCTTGAAGCTCTGTATGGTTCATTAATTTTCCATGTTTTCATCGTCAATCAACTGATGTTTCTTAAGAGGAAGTGGGTTTGTTGCGCCCAGGTGTATCAAATTCTTCTGAAGATACAGCTGACTACATTGATTTTAGACACAATATAGGTAGATTCAAACAAGGTGCTTTTTAAAATTATATATACCATTTGCTTCTGCATAAAGTTACTGAAATTTCAAATTGCATTGACTTGAACTGTACTCTGATTACACTTTGCAGTTGTAAAGACTAATTAAAAAACTCTATGGGGATGATTTTTGTGGTTACTGAAGAAGAGAAATATCTTTACACATCTGATGGAGTAAATTAAGAAGGAAGAAACACAAATATCTGTAGCAGTTGAAAGGTCTTTGCCCATAAATTGAACTTTTTATTTTATGAACATTTCTTACATAAAATTGGAATGAATAATCGCATTTTCAGTTAAATTAAATTAACAAAGTGCAAGCGGGTATCTGAAAAGATTTCATATATCTAATCATCATATTCTGTACTTTTATGCTATTAAAATATCAGGTATAATTTCCATCCAAATGTGTCTCTTTTTTGTACATATTGCGTGCTGGAATGAGCGTAAAATCCTGCATTTACAGCGATAAGGACTAGTTCAGATAGATACCTTTCACTGTGCCTGAATGGCTTTTCTAGACGAATGCCAATTTTTCCCAGTGTTCCAGGCACTTGACCAGTAACAGTGTCAAAAGATGATACCATATTCGTTATACCTATGTTAAGATTTAAAATCATCCATTCTTCAAGCGCACGGTTCCCGATGTTTTATTTTTCGTCTATTTTCCTCAAGGTTTCCAATTTTAAGCTAGGGAGGAAAATTAAAGACTGCATTAACAGTTGATATTTTGCTGTATATATATATATATATATATATATATATATATATATATATATATATATATATATATATATATATATATATATATATGTGTGTGTGTGTGTGTGTGTGTGTGTACACACATATTCAGCATAAATCTTATTAATTTGTTCCTTCGAAACAGGGATATGAGTGGGCAAATGGTTTGGCTGGCGTTGAAGTCACAAGATCCACATATAGAAGAAAGCGACAAGCGTCACTTCGTGTTCGAAAGGAATATAGACGGATGACTGACGAGGAAAGAAACAACTACCATCGAGCAATTCAGATGCTCAAGGAAGATACAGTAGGTTTCTCTTTTTATATCTAAAGTATTTTTCCTCTGTGATTGTATTAAACTTTAATATGGAGATTCATTCGTTTGATTTCGACTGTGTCAAGCACCTCGAAATGTCAGGTAGTATAATGAAGTTATACACAAAAATGAATGGACGCTTTTAATAAGTTGCACTCTGCGTATGTATGAGTAATTTCCCTTGCAAGACCTGACGTCATATGAGGAATCTGCTGAACATCGATAAATAAGCTAATGTGGAAAATCCACATTTGCATTATTCACTTTATGAAAGAGCTTTCTTTCTTGCATGGATAATATGAGACTTTGATAATGTTTAGTAAATCTGTATTTGTGATATTGATTTTCGATATTTATCTAACAAAGCTATAATTATTTTCTATTTCTATTTTAAAATTTGAGAATAATTTCTCTAACCTCGATTTGTGTCATTGATTTTTAAAAATTATTTTAATAGTAAGAAGGGTGAAAAGTCCACATATTGACATTAAAATGCATGTACTTTACATATTGACATTAAAATGCATGTACTTTACATATTGACATTAAAATGCATGTACTTTATTTAATGTTTAATGTGGAAATAACTATCTGGCAACCATATTTTTTATTTCGTGCTAAAATGGGCAAATGACTCCAGTTACATTCCATATTTTATCAAGAAACATGCAGTCATTTAATTAATTTCATTTTTTAGAATTTGTTTTTAAAAATGATTTAAATAGTCTACATGGATTTTTTTTATATCTATTGTTTTAGCAAGATCGTGAAAGGTAAAGATAATTTTTTTTTAAAAATGGTCACTTTATATACGATTCATGCGTCAAAACAGAGCTGACCTAATTTGAGACATCAGAGATTAAGTTATTTTGTATAAAACTCTGCACAGTCACAATCCTTTTCAATTTAACTTATTAGTATTTCAATGTTAAAATATGTTTTAAAAACCTTGATTTGATTACACCGATTTTTGATTTTAATGTTATAACTGAATGAAAGTCAGCATAGTTACATTTCTTACTTTTTTAGAGTCTTTAATTAATCCATTTTTAAAAGTTTAGATAGATCCTTTGATTTATACATTTGTAATGTAAGACTAATCTTTTGTCAACTTTCGATCTTCATCTAAAGAGAAAACTGTTGACATCGTTACAGTCCTTACATTAATAAGTGTACATTTTGGTTTAATGTTATAACTGAATGAAAGTCAGCATAGTTACATTTCTTACTTTTTTAGAGTCCTTACATTAATAAGTGTACATTTTGGTTTCTTTAATTAATGAATTTTTATTCCACAAATGTCGACCTGGATTTCTGACATAATTTTTTAATCTTGATCTATGAAAGGATACATGAAAAAAAATAGGTTTTCCGATATACAAGATATTTTTTAACGGAGACTTTCCTTGAAAGGAAAGCAAAATACTTTTTCATAAAAGCAGTAATTATTTGATCGCGAAAGTTACCTGATTAAAATCTAACATATATAATGACACGTTAGAATTATTGTAATATATCTCGATCCTTAAATGTGCACGGCTTTAGCTTATGGATTGCCTTGTCAAAAGCAGCGGCGTATCACGTCGTGGTTGAATTGACTGAAAAGAAAACAGCAAGGATTATCATCTCACATCTGACAACAATAGTGCGATTTTGGGCCCCTGTTGTTGATTTCTTGTGCCCGGCTGGCCATGACTGAGTGTGATTTGGGGCCCTTTTGTTGATTCCTTGTGTCCTGCTGGCCATGTCTAAGTGTGATTTTGCACCTTTATGCCCGGCTGGCCATGTCTGTATGTGATTTGGGGTCCTTTTGTTGATTCCTTGTGCCCGGCTGGCCATGTCTGAGTATGATTTGGATCCTTTAATTGATTCTTTGTGTCCTGCTGGCCATGTCTAAGTGTGATTTTGCACCCTTATGCCCGGTTGTCCATGTCTGTTTGTGATTAGGGGCACTTTTGTTGATTCCTTATGCCCGGCTGTTCGTGTCTGTGTGTGATTTTGGACCCTTTTGTTGATTCCTTGTGCCCGGTTGTCCATGTCTGAGGAGTTTAGTTATCAGCTTCAGATAATAATAAGCTGAACTTAACTTGTACAATAATAATAAAAAAGGAGAATCAAAACGTTTCCATCACACTTATCAATATGATCTAGCAATTATTTTGGTGCATGTGTCGCTTTTACCTGTTATCCTCGCATGACATCATCCGAAAGAGATAACTGAAAATCCCTACTTATTAAAACGGTCTGTAGAAGTTTATGATGGTGGTTTTCAATATGGGACATTGGGACAGAGCAGAAAAAACAGCAACCTTTTTGTCTCTTTCACTTAAATAGTTTGTATTGTTGATTTTCTTAAATAGGGAAGACGGAAATGTATACAAAAAATGTCTCATTTCGGGAGTAAAATTATATATTTGCACGTAAATATCATTAAAGATATGTCTATTATACCAGATTTAATCAAATTTTCATATGGATATACACACGTTTTAGGTATGTAAAATGATAAAATGCCGATTCCAATTAATAATGTTTTCAATAATGTATATTATTTTTAAAAGAAAGATATGGAAGTACAAGCAAAACACAATCACACATAACAATTAAAATGCAAGAGCGATTTCTACGTCTAAATATATAATACCTAAGTAAATCAATTGTCGCTAGAGTCGTCGAAAATATCAGGGGAATAGTTTGTGATCCGAGTTTTGATAATAGAATAAATGAATTTAATCGGGTGATATTTCAAAGCCTTCAAATTATAATAAAAGTTTCAGTCCGCGTTTTCAAACAGATTGTACGAAAATTGCCATCCATGAGCCCGTAACACTGGATTGGATAGCATATACAGTAAAATCGTGTAACCCAGATGTGCAAAACTAATATTTAATCCCTGCGCAATTCTCGAAGAGAGGGCCCTTTTTCCAAGACTAGTTTTAAAGTTAGTTAACCAAATCCCCGTCTCTTAAAGAATTGGCCCAAAACATTTTTATTAGATGTAAGCATTTTACTTTCAGCTTGGCTGTATTGTTTTGTTTTGGTTTTTGTTCTTTACTTTTTTTTACAATTTATAACCAATTGATCCATTATCAATGCCTAAAACGCAATGAACGTCTGTTTATTTCAGCTTGCTTAGACATTCATGCTTTATAGTTAGCACTATAACATATGATTTTTCATAGTTATTTTTACTCCGTCACTTCTTGTAAAGTTTTAATTCACTTCTTGTCGCTTTTCGTGTTTCTTTGCTGAAATTTAAAAAAGTACAAAGATAATCAAATGTTTCAGAGATACTGACGTCAACTTGAACATAAAGATTTCGCGGTTCACAGAAGGGATTCAAAATGTGGTTTCCCATTGCCAAACATGGCTTACACCTAGTTCATTCAAAATGGATGCGTCTGACATCCATTGCTGTTGAATAACTTTTTTTTCTCAAAACAATGTGTGTATATTGAAAAATGTAACAGAAAGAAATTGAAACCAACAAATCAAGTAAAAATCAACAAGCTATTTATTTCTAGATAATTAAGATGAAAAATCAAAAAGACACTTACGGTAATGTGTATTAAAATCAAAATAATCCAATAAGAATTAATGTTCTAATCACAAGTCCTAAATATAGAATATTTCGAATTCACGGCTGTATCCTTGAATGTTGTGATGTGCCAATGGTCTTTAAAGTCCTGATGTACTAGTAGTCTTTAATGTGCTGATGTCAAAATGAAGTACTCCAAAATATCTCTGAATAAGTTCACATAAATTCCAAAATCATGAATTAAAAATCCAAAATCCAAAATCCAAAAGTCTATGAGCACTGCTATAATCCAATGAATATTTAAATAATTCCTCTCTTAGAATTTGGAATGACTTTCCACAACTGTAATAGCTCTTTATAAGACTGATAGTAATGTCGAAACTGAAAAACTGTCCACTAAACATGGTATATATAAAGATTGGTCACATGACAGAATGTTCTAGAATATGTGTCATCTTAATGGAATTTTACTTGTATGGACATGACTTTTTACACACAACTCTAAGAATTTTCCAATTTTATCTGTAAACAAAATCAACCTTGACTTCAAAATGCTGTAAAGCCAATATCAAAGCCAAACATTCCTTCTCAATTGTGGAATAGTTTTTCTGGTGCTTGTTTAGTTTTTTAGAAAAATAACACACAGGGTGATCCACACAACTTTTGTCTTCCTGAATCAATACTCCGCCAACCCCTACATCACTTGCATCAACAGATAATTTAAATGATTGGCTGAAATTTGGTGCAGAAAGAACTGGTGCATTCTTAAGGATGGCCTTTAACTTGTCAAAAGATTCCTGATACTTGTCAGATCAATGAAATTTGGTTTTCTTACTCAATAAACTTGTCAAAGGTTCAGCAATTTTGGAAACATTGGAACAAAATTTCCAATAATATCCAGCCATACCTAGAAATCGCTTCAGTTGCTTTTTACAGATTGGTACTTGAAATTAAGAGATAGCTTTGACCTTAGCTCCTATAGGTTTAACTTGACCTTGTCCCACAATATGTCCTAAAAATGTGACACAAGCATGGCAAAACTCACTTTTACTCAAATTAATTGTCAGATTCGCATCGCTGAGTCGATCAAAGAATTTTTGAATGGTTTTCAAATGATCTTCCCATGTGTTGTTGTAGATAATGACGTCATCGATATAAGCGTCACAAATATCAAGACCAGATGTTATCATGTTCATCAGACATTGAAACGTTGCAGGCGAATTTTTCATTCCAAACGGCATGACTTTATATTGATAAAGTCCATCTGGAGTTACAAATGCTGACATTTCTTTTGCCCTTTCCGTCAATGGAATTTGCCAGAATCCTTTTAAAAGGTCAAACTTGATGACATATTTCGCATTTCCAATTTTATCAATGCAATCGTCCATTCTTGGGATTGGAAATGAATCTGTTTTGGTGACACAGTTAACTTTTCTATAGTCAGTACACATACGGAATGTATTATCTGGCTTGGGAACAAGAATACATGGTGAACTCCAGTTACTTTTACTTGATTCTATGAAATCATTCTCCAGTAAATACTCAATTTCTTTCTTCAAATAGTTCTGTTTGAGAGGATTCATCCTATAAGGATGCTGTTTCACAGGCGCAGAATCTACAATGTCAACGTCATGATAAATTTTACTTGTTCGTGTAGGAACATCAGGAAACAAGTGCTCATAGTCATGTAATAGCTGTTTTAGTTCATTTCTTTCCTGTTGTTGTAGATGTGAAAGTTTCTGGTCTAGGTTGTTCAATATTTCCGAATTCCGAAGATTGGTTATACCAGAGTCACTATAGTCTGATTGTATTCCATCATTGATATCTTCACTGTGTGGGACAGGTACAACTAAATTAACTGAATAATTAGCTGGGCTATCTCTGTCAAAATATTCCTTTAACATATTTATATGACAAAGTTGTTTCTGTTTCCGTCTCCCAGGAGTGTTAATGATATAATTTAAGTCATTTACTTTCTTTTCAACGGTATAAGGACCATAAAATTTAGCCTGAAGTGGATTCTGAGTTATGGGCAAGTGAGCCCGAACTTTGTCACCAGGTTTAAAACTCCTTTCCTGTGTATTTCTGTCATACCATAATTTCATTTCTGACTGGGTAGTGTAAAGATTAGTTCTTGCTACTTCACAGGCCTTTGACAACTTGTATTTGAAATCAGAGACATAGTCAAGAAGATTAATCTTTGAATCTTCATTTGAAAGAAGTTTCTCTTTCAATAATTTCAATACTCCACGGACAGTATGACCAAAAACTAGTTCAAAGGGACTAAAACCCAACGACTCTTGAACTGATTCCCTAACAGCAAACAACAACAAATGAACACCCTCATCCCAATCCTTTTCTGTATCAAAGCAATATGATCGAATCATATTCTTCAAAGTTTGATGAAATCTTTCCAAAGCACCTTGACTTTCAGGGTGATAGGCGAAAGATTTAAACTGTTGGATGCCTAATTCATGCATAACTTGTTGGAAAATTCCAGAC
Source organism: Margaritifera margaritifera (assembly GCA_029931535.1). Taxonomy (NCBI): domain Eukaryota; kingdom Metazoa; phylum Mollusca; class Bivalvia; order Unionida; family Margaritiferidae; genus Margaritifera; species Margaritifera margaritifera. Next base: position 1,248,406 of record JAQPZY010001262.1, on the reverse strand, counting down.
ATAAAATTTGATCCTTGATCCGACTGGACAGATTTGGGAAGGTCAACAAGTGTAAATAACTTCACCAAAGCTTTCACAATAGTTTTAGTTTTTATATTTCTCAGAGGAATTGCCTCTGGAAATCTTGTAGATGCACACACGATATCGTCAAGAAATATTGGTTGCCTGACTTGGTTTTAGGTAAAGGACCAACACAGTCTACCATTATTCTACTAAATGGTTCATCAAATGCAGGAATAGGTTGCAAATGAGCCTTAGGTACTTTCTGATTGGGTTTCCTACCATTTGACAAGTGTGACAAGATCTGCAGTATTTAGAAACATCACTATTGAGTTTCGGCCAATAAAAATGATTCAAGATCTTGTGATAAGTCTTACGGACTCCTAGATCACCTGCCAAAGGAGTTTCATGGGCTAGATAAAGAATTTCCTGTCGATATGACTTAGGAACAACAATTTGATAGCTCACTGACCACTCGTCACCAGCGGGTACCTCAGGTGGTCTCCATTTCCTCATAAGGACCCCATTTTTCACAAAGTAACACACTGGAACTTGTGTGGCTTCAGTTTCACTAATAGCCCTCTGAAACAAACAAGATATCTCGGGATCTTGCTCCTCTTCAACGACAAGGGATTGTCGTTTGTCACTATGATTAGAACAAAGAGAATGAGTTCCAAAAGAGGATCATTGTGATCAATACCGTTTGATTGATCAATACCTGAGGAAAATGTGACCTCATCAAAAGACTGACCAATACATGTGTCAGCTAAAGGAATAATATCCTGATCAACATCACTCTCAAGAGCTCTTTCTGCCATAGCTCTAGTAACTGCACAAGCAGGGTACAAATCAGGGATTTCGATTTCGACAGGATCAACTTTCTGATCCAAACAAGGCTTGTCATTACAAGTTGATTAACCACAACCTTATCTCCAGCTAGATCATTGCCTAGTAATAAATGAACACCCTCTATGGGTAAAGAAGTCACTGCTCCAACAGTCACAGGTCCGGAAACTAAGTCTGATGCCAAATTGACACAATGAAGAGGAACATTTACAAAGCCGCACTCTACTCCCTGAACAAGAACACTTTCACTAGAAGAAGACTCCTCGGACAAAGGCAAAGTTCCTGATAATAATAGACTCTGAGAAGCTCCAGTGTCCCTTAATATTTTAATTGGGATAGGCTTGGTAGAATCACCAATAAGTGATATAGAACCTTCTGACATGAATGGTTCATAAGCCTCCAAAATAGAATCAGACTGGGGTTTGTTTGACCCAACAAATGTATTGCTTTCAATACAAGACCGTGACCTTGACCTCTTTGAAATAAGAGCATTCGGAAAAGCTCTGTCTTTACTCTGTTGCTTATTTTTCAACTTGAAGCAATCAGAAATAACGTGCCCTTTCATTTTACAATAAGTGCACGTAGGAAGAGATAAGGATTTCTGATCAGTCTTATCAGATGTTTGATTCCTAACAGTTGTGCTGTTGTGAAATTTGGAAGTATTCGTATGAGATTGAAATGGTTTTTTTACCAGAAAACTGCTGAGGGGATGACTTATTGCCAAATGAAATTTTGTGAGTCAATTAATAATCATCAGCCATACGAGCAGCATTTTCCAAAGTTTCCATATTCTGCTCGTCAAGATAGGTTTTAACATCACTATGGATGCACCTCTTGAACTCTTCAAATAATACGAGCTGTCTGAGGTTATCATAATCTTGATCAACTTTCCTGGCTGAGCACCACCTGTCAAATAGTTGTTCTTTTTCCCTTGCAAATTTGACATGAGTTTGTCCAGTTTCTTTTCTACAATTCCTAAACCTTTGTCGATATGCCTCTGGTACCAACTCATAAGCTTTCAAGATGTACTCCTTAACCACATCATAATCAGTGCTTTGTTGTACTGACAGTGAAGTGTAGACTTCACGAGCTTTGCCAATAAGTACACTTTGTAATAACAAAGTCCAATGCTCTCTGGGCCATTTCAAGTTTTCAGCAATTTTCTCGAAATGAAGAAAGTATTTATCTACTTCTTTTTCCTGAAAAGGGGGTACTAACTTAATATATCTAGTAACATCAAAACTTGAACTTGTGTTTAAAGGAGTGGAGTGTGCTTTGTTTGCCAGTTCTAATTCTCTTAATTTAAATTGCATTTCCCTTTCTTCTCTTTGCATCTGCATCTGCATTTGTATTTGCCTCTCCTATTTCTCTCTCCCTATCTGTATCTGCCTCTCCTGTTTCTCTCTCTCTCCATCTGCATTTGCCTCTCTTCTTTCTCTCTCTCTCCATCTGCATTTGCCTATCTTCTTTCTCTCTCTCCATCTGCATTTGCCTCTCTTCTTTCTCTCTCTCCATCTGCCTCTCTTCTTTCTGAATCTGAAACTTTGCCAATTCTAAATCCATCTGGTTCTTTAACTCTAATTCCCTTAATTTCCTGTTAGAGCCAGTTACAGGCTTTCTCTTCAGACTTAAAGCACTACTATCAAAAACTCCCTTTCCTACTAAATATTGAATTAAAATACTCTTTATCTCCTGTTTTGTCAATGATGCTTTCGCCTCAGACAGACTGTATTTTCTGGCAAGTTCGAGCAACTCATCCTTTCTCATACACTCTAACCCCTCCTGGGTAGGTTTTGAAATGAAATTCTAAACATTAGATGCCATTGTGAATGCTTGTTGGTTTCACACACAAAATTTCTCTATTTAAAATCTTTGCCAAAGACAAAAACAATTCCGAGACAAATTCAATATGAATTTCAAAAATAACTTTAATATCTCTTATATGCTTTAAAGAAATTCTATCCCGGATGACGAGCCCCCAATTTCTGTTACGACTCTATGGTCTAGAAAAATGTAACAGAAAGAAATTGAAACCAACAAATCAAGTAAAAATCAACAAGCTATTTATTTCTAGATAATTAAGATGAAAAATCAAAAAGACACTTACGGTAATGTGTATTAAAATCAAAATAATCCAATAAGAATTAATGTTCTAATCACAAGTCCTAAATATAGAATATTTCGAATTCACGGCTGTATCCTTGAATGTTGTGATGTGCCAATGGTCTTTAAAGTCCTGATGTACTAGTAGTCTTTAATGTGCTGATGTCAAAATGAAGTACTCCAAAATATCTCTGAATAAGTTCACATAAATTCCAAAATCATGAATTAAAAATCCAAAATCCAAAATCCAAAAGTCTATGAGCACTGCTATAATCCAATGAATATTTAAATAATTCCTCTCTTAGAATTTGGAATGACTTTCCACAACTGTAATAGCTCTTTATAAGACTGATAGTAATGTCGAAACTGAAAAACTGTCCACTAAACATGGTATATATAAAGATTGGTCACATGACAGAATGTTCTAGAATATGTGTCATCTTAATGGAATTTTACTTGTATGGACATGACTTTTTACACACAACTCTAAGAATTTTCCAATTTTATCTGTAAACAAAATCAACCTTGACTTCAAAATGCTGTAAAGCCAATATCAAAGCCAAACATTCCTTCTCAATTGTGGAATAGTTTTTCTGGTGCTTGTTTAGTTTTTTAGAAAAATAACACACAGGGTGATCCACACAACTTTTGTCTTCCTGAATCAATACTCCGCCAACCCCTACATCACTTGCATCAACAGATAATTTAAATGATTGGCTGAAATTTGGTGCAGAAAGAACTGGTGCATTCTTAAGGATGGCCTTTAACTTGTCAAAAGATTCCTGATACTTGTCAGATCAATGAAATTTGGTTTTCTTACTCAATAAACTTGTCAAAGGTTCAGCAATTTTGGAAACATTGGAACAAAATTTCCAATAATATCCAGCCATACCTAGAAATCGCTTCAGTTGCTTTTTACAGATTGGTACTTGAAATTAAGAGATAGCTTTGACCTTAGCTCCTATAGGTTTAACTTGACCTTGTCCCACAATATGTCCTAAAAATGTGACACAAGCATGGCAAAACTCACTTTTACTCAAATTAATTGTCAGATTCGCATCGCTGAGTCGATCAAAGAATTTTTGAATGGTTTTCAAATGATCTTCCCATGTGTTGTTGTAGATAATGACGTCATCGATATAAGCGTCACAAATATCAAGACCAGATGTTATCATGTTCATCAGACATTGAAACGTTGCAGGCGAATTTTTCATTCCAAACGGCATGACTTTATATTGATAAAGTCCATCTGGAGTTACAAATGCTGACATTTCTTTTGCCCTTTCCGTCAATGGAATTTGCCAGAATCCTTTTAAAAGGTCAAACTTGATGACATATTTCGCATTTCCAATTTTATCAATGCAATCGTCCATTCTTGGGATTGGAAATGAATCTGTTTTGGTGACACAGTTAACTTTTCTATAGTCAGTACACATACGGAATGTATTATCTGGCTTGGGAACAAGAATACATGGTGAACTCCAGTTACTTTTACTTGATTCTATGAAATCATTCTCCAGTAAATACTCAATTTCTTTCTTCAAATAGTTCTGTTTGAGAGGATTCATCCTATAAGGATGCTGTTTCACAGGCGCAGAATCTACAATGTCAACGTCATGATAAATTTTACTTGTTCGTGTAGGAACATCAGGAAACAAGTGCTCATAGTCATGTAATAGCTGTTTTAGTTCATTTCTTTCCTGTTGTTGTAGATGTGAAAGTTTCTGGTCTAGGTTGTTCAATATTTCCGAATTCCGAAGATTGGTTATACCAGAGTCACTATAGTCTGATTGTATTCCATCATTGATATCTTCACTGTGTGGGACAGGTACAACTAAATTAACTGAATAATTAGCTGGGCTATCTCTGTCAAAATATTCCTTTAACATATTTATATGACAAAGTTGTTTCTGTTTCCGTCTCCCAGGAGTGTTAATGATATAATTTAAGTCATTTACTTTCTTTTCAACGGTATAAGGACCATAAAATTTAGCCTGAAGTGGATTCTGAGTTATGGGCAAGTGAGCCCGAACTTTGTCACCAGGTTTAAAACTCCTTTCCTGTGTATTTCTGTCATACCATAATTTCATTTCTGACTGGGTAGTGTAAAGATTAGTTCTTGCTACTTCACAGGCCTTTGACAACTTGTATTTGAAATCAGAGACATAGTCAAGAAGATTAATCTTTGAATCTTCATTTGAAAGAAGTTTCTCTTTCAATAATTTCAATACTCCACGGACAGTATGACCAAAAACTAGTTCAAAGGGACTAAAACCCAACGACTCTTGAACTGATTCCCTAACAGCAAACAACAACAAATGAACACCCTCATCCCAATCCTTTTCTGTATCAAAGCAATATGATCGAATCATATTCTTCAAAGTTTGATGAAATCTTTCCAAAGCACCTTGACTTTCAGGGTGATAGGCGAAAGATTTAAACTGTTGGATGCCTAATTCATGCATAACTTGTTGGAAAATTCCAGACATAAAATTTGATCCTTGATCCGACTGGACAGATTTGGGAAGGTCAACAAGTGTAAATAACTTCACCAAAGCTTTCACAATAGTTTTAGTTTTTATATTTCTCAGAGGAATTGCCTCTGGAAATCTTGTAGATGCACACACGATATCGTCAAGAAATATTGGTTGCCTGACTTGGTTTTAGGTAAAGGACCAACACAGTCTACCATTATTCTACTAAATGGTTCATCAAATGCAGGAATAGGTTGCAAATGAGCCTTAGGTACTTTCTGATTGGGTTTCCTACCATTTGACAAGTGTGACAAGATCTGCAGTATTTAGAAACATCACTATTGAGTTTCGGCCAATAAAAATGATTCAAGATCTTGTGATAAGTCTTACGGACTCCTAGATCACCTGCCAAAGGAGTTTCATGGGCTAGATAAAGAATTTCCTGTCGATATGACTTAGGAACAACAATTTGATAGCTCACTGACCACTCGTCACCAGCGGGTACCTCAGGTGGTCTCCATTTCCTCATAAGGACCCCATTTTTCACAAAGTAACACACTGGAACTTGTGTGGCTTCAGTTTCACTAATAGCCCTCTGAAACAAACAAGATATCTCGGGATCTTGCTCCTCTTCAACGACAAGGGATTGTCGTTTGTCACTATGATTAGAACAAAGAGAATGAGTTCCAAAAGAGGATCATTGTGATCAATACCGTTTGATTGATCAATACCTGAGGAAAATGTGACCTCATCAAAAGACTGACCAATACATGTGTCAGCTAAAGGAATAATATCCTGATCAACATCACTCTCAAGAGCTCTTTCTGCCATAGCTCTAGTAACTGCACAAGCAGGGTACAAATCAGGGATTTCGATTTCGACAGGATCAACTTTCTGATCCAAACAAGGCTTGTCATTACAAGTTGATTAACCACAACCTTATCTCCAGCTAGATCATTGCCTAGTAATAAATGAACACCCTCTATGGGTAAAGAAGTCACTGCTCCAACAGTCACAGGTCCGGAAACTAAGTCTGATGCCAAATTGACACAATGAAGAGGAACATTTACAAAGCCGCACTCTACTCCCTGAACAAGAACACTTTCACTAGAAGAAGACTCCTCGGACAAAGGCAAAGTTCCTGATAATAATAGACTCTGAGAAGCTCCAGTGTCCCTTAATATTTTAATTGGGATAGGCTTGGTAGAATCACCAATAAGTGATATAGAACCTTCTGACATGAATGGTTCATAAGCCTCCAAAATAGAATCAGACTGGGGTTTGTTTGACCCAACAAATGTATTGCTTTCAATACAAGACCGTGACCTTGACCTCTTTGAAATAAGAGCATTCGGAAAAGCTCTGTCTTTACTCTGTTGCTTATTTTTCAACTTGAAGCAATCAGAAATAACGTGCCCTTTCATTTTACAATAAGTGCACGTAGGAAGAGATAAGGATTTCTGATCAGTCTTATCAGATGTTTGATTCCTAACAGTTGTGCTGTTGTGAAATTTGGAAGTATTCGTATGAGATTGAAATGGTTTTTTTACCAGAAAACTGCTGAGGGGATGACTTATTGCCAAATGAAATTTTGTGAGTCAATTAATAATCATCAGCCATACGAGCAGCATTTTCCAAAGTTTCCATATTCTGCTCGTCAAGATAGGTTTTAACATCACTATGGATGCACCTCTTGAACTCTTCAAATAATACGAGCTGTCTGAGGTTATCATAATCTTGATCAACTTTCCTGGCTGAGCACCACCTGTCAAATAGTTGTTCTTTTTCCCTTGCAAATTTGACATGAGTTTGTCCAGTTTCTTTTCTACAATTCCTAAACCTTTGTCGATATGCCTCTGGTACCAACTCATAAGCTTTCAAGATGTACTCCTTAACCACATCATAATCAGTGCTTTGTTGTACTGACAGTGAAGTGTAGACTTCACGAGCTTTGCCAATAAGTACACTTTGTAATAACAAAGTCCAATGCTCTCTGGGCCATTTCAAGTTTTCAGCAATTTTCTCGAAATGAAGAAAGTATTTATCTACTTCTTTTTCCTGAAAAGGGGGGTACTAACTTAATATATCTAGTAACATCAAAACTTGAACTTGTGTTTAAAGGAGTGGAGTGTGCTTTGTTTGCCAGTTCTAATTCTCTTAATTTAAATTGCATTTCCCTTTCTTCTCTTTGCATCTGCATCTGCATTTGTATTTGCCTCTCCTATTTCTCTCTCCCTATCTGTATCTGCCTCTCCTGTTTCTCTCTCTCTCCATCTGCATTTGCCTCTCTTCTTTCTCTCTCTCTCCATCTGCATTTGCCTATCTTCTTTCTCTCTCTCCATCTGCATTTGCCTCTCTTCTTTCTCTCTCTCCATCTGCCTCTCTTCTTTCTGAATCTGAAACTTTGCCAATTCTAAATCCATCTGGTTCTTTAACTCTAATTCCCTTAATTTCCTGTTAGAGCCAGTTACAGGCTTTCTCTTCAGACTTAAAGCACTACTATCAAAAACTCCCTTTCCTACTAAATATTGAATTAAAATACTCTTTATCTCCTGTTTTGTCAATGATGCTTTCGCCTCAGACAGACTGTATTTTCTGGCAAGTTCGAGCAACTCATCCTTTCTCATACACTCTAACCCCTCCTGGGTAGGTTTTGAAATGAAATTCTAAACATTAGATGCCATTGTGAATGCTTGTTGGTTTCACACACAAAATTTCTCTATTTAAAATCTTTGCCAAAGACAAAAACAATTCCGAGACAAATTCAATATGAATTTCAAAAATAACTTTAATATCTCTTATATGCTTTAAAGAAATTCTATCCCGGATGACGAGCCCCCAATTTCTGTTACGACTCTATGGTCTAGAAAAATGTAACAGAAAGAAATTGAAACCAACAAATCAAGTAAAAATCAACAAGCTATTTATTTCTAGATAATTAAGATGAAAAATCAAAAAGACACTTACGGTAATGTGTATTAAAATCAAAATAATCCAATAAGAATTAATGTTCTAATCACAAGTCCTAAATATAGAATATTTCGAATTCACGGCTGTATCCTTGAATGTTGTGATGTGCCAATGGTCTTTAAAGTCCTGATGTACTAGTAGTCTTTAATGTGCTGATGTCAAAATGAAGTACTCCAAAATATCTCTGAATAAGTTCACATAAATTCCAAAATCATGAATTAAAAATCCAAAATCCAAAATCCAAAAGTCTATGAGCACTGCTATAATCCAATGAATATTTAAATAATTCCTCTCTTAGAATTTGGAATGACTTTCCACAACTGTAATAGCTCTTTATAAGACTGATAGTAATGTCGAAACTGAAAAACTGTCCACTAAACATGGTATATATAAAGATTGGTCACATGACAGAATGTTCTAGAATATGTGTCATCTTAATGGAATTTTACTTGTATGGACATGACTTTTTACACACAACTCTAAGAATTTTCCAATTTTATCTGTAAACAAAATCAACCTTGACTTCAAAATGCTGTAAAGCCAATATCAAAGCCAAACATTCCTTCTCAATTGTGGAATAGTTTTTCTGGTGCTTGTTTAGTTTTTTAGAAAAATAACACACAGGGTGATCCACACAACTTTTGTCTTCCTGAATCAATACTCCGCCAACCCCTACATCACTTGCATCAACAGATAATTTAAATGATTGGCTGAAATTTGGTGCAGAAAGAACTGGTGCATTCTTAAGGATGGCCTTTAACTTGTCAAAAGATTCCTGATACTTGTCAGATCAATGAAATTTGGTTTTCTTACTCAATAAACTTGTCAAAGGTTCAGCAATTTTGGAAACATTGGAACAAAATTTCCAATAATATCCAGCCATACCTAGAAATCGCTTCAGTTGCTTTTTACAGATTGGTACTTGAAATTAAGAGATAGCTTTGACCTTAGCTCCTATAGGTTTAACTTGACCTTGTCCCACAATATGTCCTAAAAATGTGACACAAGCATGGCAAAACTCACTTTTACTCAAATTAATTGTCAGATTCGCATCGCTGAGTCGATCAAAGAATTTTTGAATGGTTTTCAAATGATCTTCCCATGTGTTGTTGTAGATAATGACGTCATCGATATAAGCGTCACAAATATCAAGACCAGATGTTATCATGTTCATCAGACATTGAAACGTTGCAGGCGAATTTTTCATTCCAAACGGCATGACTTTATATTGATAAAGTCCATCTGGAGTTACAAATGCTGACATTTCTTTTGCCCTTTCCGTCAATGGAATTTGCCAGAATCCTTTTAAAAGGTCAAACTTGATGACATATTTCGCATTTCCAATTTTATCAATGCAATCGTCCATTCTTGGGATTGGAAATGAATCTGTTTTGGTGACACAGTTAACTTTTCTATAGTCAGTACACATACGGAATGTATTATCTGGCTTGGGAACAAGAATACATGGTGAACTCCAGTTACTTTTACTTGATTCTATGAAATCATTCTCCAGTAAATACTCAATTTCTTTCTTCAAATAGTTCTGTTTGAGAGGATTCATCCTATAAGGATGCTGTTTCACAGGCGCAGAATCTACAATGTCAACGTCATGATAAATTTTACTTGTTCGTGTAGGAACATCAGGAAACAAGTGCTCATAATCATGTAATAGCTGTTTTAGTTCATTTCTTTCCTGTTGTTGTAGATGTGAAAGTTTCTGGTCTAGGTTGTTCAATATTTCCGAATTCCGAAGATTGGTTATACCAGAGTCACTATAGTCTGATTGTATTCCATCATTGATATCTTCACTGTGTGGGACAGGTACAACTAAATTAACTGAATAATTAGCTGGGCTATCTCTGTCAAAATATTCCTTTAACATATTTATATGACAAAGTTGTTTCTGTTTCCGTCTCCCAGGAGTGTTAATGATATAATTTAAGTCATTTACTTTCTTTTCAACGGTATAAGGACCATAAAATTTAGCCTGAAGTGGATTCTGAGTTATGGGCAAGTGAGCCCGAACTTTGTCACCAGGTTTAAAACTCCTTTCCTGTGTATTTCTGTCATACCATAATTTCATTTCTGACTGGGTAGTGTAAAGATTAGTTCTTGCTACTTCACAGGCCTTTGACAACTTGTATTTGAAATCAGAGACATAGTCAAGAAGATTAATCTTTGAATCTTCATTTGAAAGAAGTTTCTCTTTCAATAATTTCAATACTCCACGGACAGTATGACCAAAAACTAGTTCAAAGGGACTAAAACCCAACGACTCTTGAACTGATTCCCTAACAGCAAACAACAACAAATGAACACCCTCATCCCAATCCTTTTCTGTATCAAAGCAATATGATCGAATCATATTCTTCAAAGTTTGATGAAATCTTTCCAAAGCACCTTGACTTTCAGGGTGATAGGCGAAAGATTTAAACTGTTGGATGCCTAATTCATGCATAACTTGTTGGAAAATTCCAGACATAAAATTTGATCCTTGATCCGACTGGAGAGATTTGGGAAGGTCAACAAGTGTAAATAACTTCACCAAAGCTTTCACAATAGTTTTAGTTTTTATATTTCTCAGAGGAATTGCCTCTGGAAATCTTGTAGATGCACACACGATATCGTCAAGAAATATTGGTTGCCTGACTTGGTTTTAGGTAAAGGACCAACACAGTCTACCATTATTCTACTAAATGGTTCATCAAATGCAGGAATAGGTTGCAAATGAGCCTTAGGTACTTTCTGATTGGGTTTTCCTACCATTTGACAAGTGTGACAAGATCTGCAGTATTTAGAAACATCACTATTGAGTTTCGGCCAATAAAAATGATTCAAGATCTTGTGATAAGTCTTACGGACTCCTAGATCACCAGCCAAAGGAGTTTCATGGGCTAGATAAAGAATTTCCTGTCGATATGACTTAGGAACGACAATTTGATAGCTCACTGACCACTCGTCACCAGCGGGTACCTCAGGTGGTCTCCATTTCCTCATAAGGACCCCATTTTTCACAAAGTAACACACTGGAACTTGTGTGGCTTCAGTTTCACTAATAGCCCTCTGAAACAAACAAGATATCTCGGGATCTTGCTCCTCTTCAACGACAAGGGATTGTCGTTTGTCACTATGATTAGAACAAAGAGAATGAGTTCCAAAAGAGGATCATTGTGATCAATACCGTTTGATTGATCAATACCTGAGGAAAATGTGACCTCATCAAAAGACTGACCAATACATGTGTCAGCTAAAGGAATAATATCCTGATCAACATCACTCTCAAGAGCTCTTTCTGCCATAGCTCTAGTAACTGCACAAGCAGGGTACAAATCAGGGATTTCGATTTCGACAGGATCAACTTTCTGATCCAAACAAGGCTTGTCATTACAAGTTGATTAACCACAACCTTATCTCCAGCTAGATCATTGCCTAGTAATAAATGAACACCCTCTATGGGTAAAGAAGTCACTGCTCCAACAGTCACAGGTCCGGAAACTAAGTCTGATGCCAAATTGACACAATGAAGAGGAACATTTACAAAGCCGCACTCTACTCCCTGAACAAGAACACTTTCACTAGAAGAAGACTCCTCGGACAAAGGCAAAGTTCCTGATAATAATAGACTCTGAGAAGCTCCAGTGTCCCTTAATATTTTAATTGGGATAGGCTTGGTAGAATCACCAATAAGTGATATAGAACCTTCTGACATGAATGGTTCATAAGCCTCCAAAATAGAATCAGACTGGGGTTTGTTTGACCCAACAAATGTATTGCTTTCAATACAAGACCGTGACCTTGACCTCTTTGAAATAAGAGCATTCGGAAAAGCTCTGTCTTTACTCTGTTGCTTATTTTTCAACTTGAAGCAATCAGAAATAACGTGCCCTTTCATTTTACAATAAGTGCACGTAGGAAGAGATAAGGATTTCTGATCAGTCTTATCAGATGTTTGATTCCTAACAGTTGTGCTGTTGTGAAATTTGGAAGTATTCGTATGAGATTGAAATGGTTTTTTTACCAGAAAACTGCTGAGGGGATGACTTATTGCCAAATGAAATTTTGTGAGTCAATTAATAATCATCAGCCATACGAGCAGCATTTTCCAAAGTTTCCATATTCTGCTCGTCAAGATAGGTTTTAACATCACTATGGATGCACCTCTTGAACTCTTCAAATAATACGAGCTGTCTGAGGTTATCATAATCTTGATCAACTTTCCTGGCTGAGCACCACCTGTCAAATAGTTGTTCTTTTTCCCTTGCAAATTTGACATGAGTTTGTCCAGTTTCTTTTCTACAATTCCTAAACCTTTGTCGATATGCCTCTGGTACCAACTCATAAGCTTTCAAGATGTACTCCTTAACCACATCATAATCAGTGCTTTGTTGTACTGACAGTGAAGTGTAGACTTCACGAGCTTTGCCAATAAGTACACTTTGTAATAACAAAGTCCAATGCTCTCTGGGCCATTTCAAGTTTTCAGCAATTTTCTCGAAATGAAGAAAGTATTTATCTACTTCTTTTTCCTGAAAAGGGGGTACTAACTTAATATATCTAGTAACATCAAAACTTGAACTTGTGTTTAAAGGAGTGGAGTGTGCTTTGTTTGCCAGTTCTAATTCTCTTAATTTAAATTGCATTTCCCTTTCTTCTCTTTGCATCTGCATCTGCATTTGTATTTGCCTCTCCTATTTCTCTCTCCCTATCTGTATCTGCCTCTCCTGTTTCTCTCTCTCTCCATCTGCATTTGCCTCTCTTCTTTCTCTCTCTCTCCATCTGCATTTGCCTATCTTCTTTCTCTCTCTCCATCTGCATTTGCCTCTCTTCTTTCTCTCTCTCCATCTGCCTCTCTTCTTTCTGAATCTGAAACTTTGCCAATTCTAAATCCATCTGGTTCTTTAACTCTAATTCCCTTAATTTCCTGTTAGAGCCAGTTACAGGCTTTCTCTTCAGACTTAAAGCACTACTATCAAAAACTCCCTTTCCTACTAAATATTGAATTAAAATACTCTTTATCTCCTGTTTTGTCAATGATGCTTTCGCCTCAGACAGACTGTATTTTCTGGCAAGTTCGAGCAACTCATCCTTTCTCATACACTCTAACCCCTCCTGGGTAGGTTTTGAAATGAAATTCTAAACATTAGATGCCATTGTGAATGCTTGTTGGTTTCACACACAAAATTTCTCTATTTAAAATCTTTGCCAAAGACAAAAACAATTCCGAGACAAATTCAATATGAATTTCAAAAATAACTTTAATATCTCTTATATGCTTTAAAGAAATTCTATCCCGGATGACGAGCCCCCAATTTCTGTTACGACTCTATGGTCTAGAAAAATGTAACAGAAAGAAATTGAAACCAACAAATCAAGTAAAAATCAACAAGCTATTTATTTCTAGATAATTAAGATGAAAAATCAAAAAGACACTTACGGTAATGTGTATTAAAATCAAAATAATCCAATAAGAATTAATGTTCTAATCACAAGTCCTAAATATAGAATATTTCGAATTCACGGCTGTATCCTTGAATGTTGTGATGTGCCAATGGTCTTTAAAGTCCCTGATGTACTAGTAGTCTTTAATGTGCTGATGTCAAAATGAAGTACTCCAAAATATCTCTGAATAAGTTCACATAAATTCCAAAATCATGAATTAAAAATCCAAAATCCAAAATCCAAAAGTCTATGAGCACTGCTATAATCCAATGAATATTTAAATAATTCCTCTCTTAGAATTTGGAATGACTTTCCACAACTGTAATAGCTCTTTATAAGACTGATAGTAATGTCGAAACTGAAAAACTGTCCACTAAACATGGTATATATAAAGATTGGTCACATGACAGAATGTTCTAGAATATGTGTCATCTTAATGGAATTTTACTTGTATGGACATGACTTTTTACACACAACTCTAAGAATTTTCCAATTTTATCTGTAAACAAAATCAACCTTGACTTCAAAATGCTGTAAAGCCAATATCAAAGCCAAACATTCCTTCTCAATTGTGGAATAGTTTTTCTGGTGCTTGTTTAGTTTTTTAGAAAAATAACACACAGGGTGATCCACACCACTTTTGTCTTCCTGAATCAATACTCCGCCAACCCCTACATCACTTGCATCAACAGATAATTTAAATGATTGGCTGAAATTTGGTGCAGAAAGAACTGGTGCATTCTTAAGGATGGCCTTTAACTTGTCAAAAGATTCCTGATACTTGTCAGATCAATGAAATTTGGTTTTCTTACTCAATAAACTTGTCAAAGGTTCAGCAATTTTGGAAACATTGGAACAAAATTTCCAATAATATCCAGCCATACCTAGAAATCGCTTCAGTTGCTTTTTACAGATTGGTACTTGAAATTAAGAGATAGCTTTGACCTTAGCTCCTATAGGTTTAACTTGACCTTGTCCCACAATATGTCCTAAAAATGTGACACAAGCATGGCAAAACTCACTTTTACTCAAATTAATTGTCAGATTCGCATCGCTGAGTCGATCAAAGAATTTTTGAATGGTTTTCAAATGATCTTCCCAATTGTTGTTGTAGATAATGACGTCATCGATATAAGCGTCACAAATATCAAGACCAGATGTTATCATGTTCATCAGACATTGAAACGTTGCAGGCGAATTTTTCATTCCAAACGGCATGACTTTATATTGATAAAGTCCATCTGGAGTTACAAATGCTGACATTTCTTTTGCCCTTTCCGTCAATGGAATTTGCCAGAATCCTTTTAAAAGGTCAAACTTGATGACATATTTCGCATTTCCAATTTTATCAATGCAATCGTCCATTCTTGGGATTGGAAATGAATCTGTTTTGGTGACACAGTTAACTTTTCTATAGTCAGTACACATACGGAATGTATTATCTGGCTTGGGAACAAGAATACATGGTGAACTCCAGTTACTTTTACTTGATTCTATGAAATCATTCTCCAGTAAATACTCAATTTCTTTCTTCAAATAGTTCTGTTTGAGAGGATTCATCCTATAAGGATGCTGTTTCACAGGCGCAGAATCTACAATGTCAACGTCATGATAAATTTTACTTGTTCGTGTAGGAACATCAGGAAACAAGTGCTCATAGTCATGTAATAGCTGTTTTAGTTCATTTCTTTCCTGTTGTTGTAGATGTGAAAGTTTCTGGTCTAGGTTGTTCAATATTTCCGAATTCCGAAGATTGGTTATACTAGAGTCACTATAGTCTGATTGTATTCCATCATTGATATCTTCACTGTGTGGGACAGGTACAACTAAATTAACTGAATAATTAGCTGGGCTATCTCTGTCAAAATATTCCTTTAACATATTTATATGACAAAGTTGTTTCTGTTTCCGTCTCCCAGGAGTGTTAATGATATAATTTAAGTCATTTACTTTCTTTTCAACGGTATAAGGACCATAAAATTTAGCCTGAAGTGGATTCTGAGTTATGGGCAAGTGAGCCCGAACTTTGTCACCAGGTTTAAAACTCCTTTCCTGTGTATTTCTGTCATACCATAATTTCATTTCTGACTGGGTAGTGTAAAGATTAGTTCTTGCTACTTCACAGGCCTTTGACAACTTGTATTTGAAATCAGAGACATAGTCAAGAAGATTAATCATTGAATCTTCATTTGAAAGAAGTTTCTCTTTCAATAATTTCAATACTCCACGGACAGTATGACCAAAAACTAGTTCAAAGGGACTAAAACCCAACGACTCTTGAACTGATTCCCTAACAGCAAACAACAACAAATGAACACCCTCATCCCAATCCTTTTCTGTATCAAAGCAATATGATCGAATCATATTCTTCAAAGTTTGATGAAATCTTTCCAAAGCACCTTGACTTTCAGGGTGATAGGCGAAAGATTTAAACTGTTGGATGCCTAATTCATGCATAACTTGTTGGAAAATTCCAGACATAAAATTTGATCCTTGATCCGACTGGAGAGATTTGGGAAGGTCAACAAGTGTAAATAACTTCACCAAAGCTTTCACAATAGTTTTAGTTTTTATATTTCTCAGAGGAATTGCCTCTGGAAATCTTGTAGATGCACACACGATATCGTCAAGAAATATTGGTTGCCTGACTTGGTTTTAGGTAAAGGACCAACACAGTCTACCATTATTCTACTAAATGGTTCATCAAATGCAGGAATAGGTTGCAAATGAGCCTTAGGTACTTTCTGATTGGGTTTTCCTACCATTTGACAAGTGTGACAAGATCTGCAGTATTTAGAAACATCACTATTGAGTTTCGGCCAATAAAAATGATTCAAGATCTTGTGATAAGTCTTACGGACTCCTAGATCACCAGCCAAAGGAGTTTCATGGGCTAGATAAAGAATTTCCTGTCGATATGACTTAGGAACGACAATTTGATAGCTCACTGACCACTCGTCACCAGCGGGTACCTCAGGTGGTCTCCATTTCCTCATAAGGACCCCATTTTTCACAAAGTAACACACTGGAACTTGTGTGGCTTCAGTTTCACTAATAGCCCTCTGAAACAAACAAGATATCTCGGGATCTTGCTCCTCTTCAACGACAAGGGATTGTCGTTTGTCACTATGATTAGAACAAAGAGAATGAGTTCCAAAAGAGGATCATTGTGATCAATACCGTTTGATTGATCAATACCTGAGGAAAATGTGACCTCATCAAAAGACTGACCAATACATGTGTCAGCTAAAGGAATAATATCCTGATCAACATCACTCTCAAGAGCTCTTTCTGCCATAGCTCTAGTAACTGCACAAGCAGGGTACAAATCAGGGATTTCGATTTCGACAGGATCAACTTTCTGATCCAAACAAGGCTTGTCATTACAAGTTGATTAACCACAACCTTATCTCCAGCTAGATCATTGCCTAGTAATAAATGAACACCCTCTATGGGTAAAGAAGTCACTGCTCCAACAGTCACAGGTCCGGAAACTAAGTCTGATGCCAAATTGACACAATGAAGAGGAACATTTACAAAGCCGCACTCTACTCCCTGAACAAGAACACTTTCACTAGAAGAAGACTCCTCGGACAAAGGCAAAGTTCCTGATAATAATAGACTCTGAGAAGCTCCAGTGTCCCTTAATATTTTAATTGGGATAGGCTTGGTAGAATCACCAATAAGTGATATAGAACCTTCTGACATGAATGGTTCATAAGCCTCCAAAATAGAATCAGACTGGGGTTTGTTTGACCCAACAAATGTATTGCTTTCAATACAAGACCGTGACCTTGACCTCTTTGAAATAAGAGCATTCGGAAAAGCTCTGTCTTTACTCTGTTGCTTATTTTTCAACTTGAAGCAATCAGAAATAACGTGCCCTTTCATTTTACAATAAGTGCACGTAGGAAGAGATAAGGATTTCTGATCAGTCTTATCAGATGTTTGATTCCTAACAGTTGTGCTGTTGTGAAATTTGGAAGTATTCGTATGAGATTGAAATGGTTTTTTTACCAGAAAACTGCTGAGGGGATGACTTATTGCCAAATGAAATTTTGTGAGTCAATTAATAATCATCAGCCATACGAGCAGCATTTTCCAAAGTTTCCATATTCTGCTCGTCAAGATAGGTTTTAACATCACTATGGATGCACCTCTTGAACTCTTCAAATAATACGAGCTGTCTGAGGTTATCATAATCTTGATCAACTTTCCTGGCTGAGCACCACCTGTCAAATAGTTGTTCTTTTTCCCTTGCAAATTTGACATGAGTTTGTCCAGTTTCTTTTCTACAATTCCTAAACCTTTGTCGATATGCCTCTGGTACCAACTCATAAGCTTTCAAGATGTACTCCTTAACCACATCATAATCAGTGCTTTGTTGTACTGACAGTGAAGTGTAGACTTCACGAGCTTTGCCAATAAGTACACTTTGTAATAACAAAGTCCAATGCTCTCTGGGCCATTTCAAGTTTTCAGCAATTTTCTCGAAATGAAGAAAGTATTTATCTACTTCTTTTTCCTGAAAAGGGGGTACTAACTTAATATATCTAGTAACATCAAAACTTGAACTTGTGTTTAAAGGAGTGGAGTGTGCTTTGTTTGCCAGTTCTAATTCTCTTAATTTAAATTGCATTTCCCTTTCTTCTCTTTGCATCTGCATCTGCATTTGTATTTGCCTCTCCTATTTCTCTCTCCCTATCTGTATCTGCCTCTCCTGTTTCTCTCTCTCTCCATCTGCATTTGCCTCTCTTCTTTCTCTCTCTCTCCATCTGCATTTGCCTATCTTCTTTCTCTCCATCTGCATTTGCCTCTCTTCTTTCTCTCTCTCCATCTGCCTCTCTTCTTTCTGAATCTGAAACTTTGCCAATTCTAAATCCATCTGGTTCTTTAACTCTAATTCCCTTAATTTCCTGTTAGAGCCAGTTACAGGCTTTCTCTTCAGACTTAAAGCACTACTATCAAAAACTCCCTTTCCTACTAAATATTGAATTAAAATACTCTTTATCTCCTGTTTTGTCAATGATGCTTTCGCCTCAGACAGACTGTATTTTCTGGCAAGTTCGAGCAACTCATCCTTTCTCATACACTCTAACCCCTCCTGGGTAGGTTTTGAAATGAAATTCTAAACATTAGATGCCATTGTGAATGCTTGTTGGTTTCACACACAAAATTTCTCTATTTAAAATCTTTGCCAAAGACAAAAACAATTCCGAGACAAATTCAATATGAATTTCAAAAATAACTTTAATATCTCTTATATGCTTTAAAGAAATTCTATCCCGGATGACGAGCCCCCAATTTCTGTTACGACTCTATGGTCTAGAAAAATGTAACAGAAAGAAATTGAAACCAACAAATCAAGTAAAAATCAACAAGCTATTTATTTCTAGATAATTAAGATGAAAAATCAAAAAGACACTTACGGTAATGTGTATTAAAATCAAAATAATCCAATAAGAATTAATGTTCTAATCACAAGTCCTAAATATAGAATATTTCGAATTCACGGCTGTATCCTTGAATGTTGTGATGTGCCAATGGTCTTTAAAGTCCTGATGTACTAGTAGTCTTTAATGTGCTGATGTCAAAATGAAGTACTCCAAAATATCTCTGAATAAGTTCACATAAATTCCAAAATCATGAATTAAAAATCCAAAATCCAAAATCCAAAAGTCTATGAGCACTGCTATAATCCAATGAATATTTAAATAATTCCTCTCTTAGAATTTGGAATGACTTTCCACAACTGTAATAGCTCTTTATAAGACTGATAGTAATGTCGAAACTGAAAAACTGTCCACTAAACATGGTATATATAAAGATTGGTCACATGACATAATGTTCTAGAATATGTGTCATCTTAATGGAATTTTACTTGTATGGACATGACTTTTTACACACAACTCTAAGAATTTTCCAATTTTATCTGTAAACAAAATCAACCTTGACCTCAAATTGAGAAAACATTATGTTGATCAAAACTACCCTTTAGCTCAAATCTGAAGTAAACAACCTAATTCAAGGACACTAGTTAAACATGTTTTTCCTGATAAACATTAAGATTTAAGCAAATATTAAAGTCAAGAAACATTTATAAATTTCCTAAAATATCTATAATATTATAAAAACATCATACATAACAATATATATATATATATATATATATATATATATATATATATATATATATATATATATATATATATATATATACTCACACATTACATTGAAACATTAGATTTCGTGATTTCGTTCTTTCCTTCTTTTTTCTTTCTTCTTCAATCGTTCTTTCTGTTTTTCCTTCATTTCTTTTCCATTTCTTTTCACTTTCTTTCTACAGTTTTAGAATTTAAAAAAAACTCAAAAGAATATAAATATATTAATTTTTTTTTATAAGGACCATGTGTTCCCTTTGCCCTTATCGTCTCTATGCCTTCTTGACCATGATTGTACAAATCAGAGCGATGTTTTGTCACTTTCTTGAAGTGACATGTAACTTACTGGCTAAATCCCGGTCCAGACTACATTGTTTGTTCAAGTGCTTAAAATGACATGCCTCGCATTCTAAATCGATTCTAGGCAGAACATGTATGGAAAAATTACTTTGTACCTTACTTTGATGGGGTAATTAAGTTGCAAATATACGAGTGATAACTGGCACGTTTCTTGTCTTTTAATTATTTTTATTTCTGGAGCTACGTAAGAAGAGCCTAAGAAAGTACGTGCTCTCATTTTGTCCAACAATACTGCATCAGTTCTTTTCGTTTCACATCTTGATTGATACATTCAGTGTAACTTTTGCATGCAAGATTAATAAGAATTTATTAACGTTACATTTCACAATCTTCTAAGAGACTATCCGAATACTGTTTCAGATACACAAATTCACCTTTTGTATATTACCTAAACAAAACATTCCATAGCTATAGATTATTCCAGAAAAAAGCGATACTAAGAATAATCTGTTTCCATTTCAGTCTGTTTATCCAAACAAGTATGATGTACTAGCGTCACTACACCAGGGTATTATTACCACCTCAGCTCACGGAGGTCCAAATTTCTTAGCCTTCCACAGAGCCTATCTCCTCATGTAAGTTGCATACGCACAAAATACATCTTTGTGCAGACTACATTGCAAAGGAGACTTTCTTTCTGTGTAGCGACATATAGTAAAAGCATTACTTCAGGAACCCGACCAATCATTGTCTTTAGGTGTCAAGGGGTACGAAAACGTCGATTTTAAAATTTTCATCAAGATAGAGGCATCATTGATTTGGATCGAAATAATTTTGGTCTCGTTCGTGGCTGATGTGAATTCAGGTCTACTTCAACGCAGATTCTATCGTTCCATGATATAAGCAGATATCATGCAATTTGTATAGATGGATGACTTCTTTTTCCAACCGTCCGTTGCCTTTAAATACCTGGTCAAAATACAGTTTGCATGCTGCGGATGATTTGAAATGAACCGTTTTGCTATGTACGATCCCCCAAGCTTCATTCGTTTGGAAGTTATTGACCTACTGAGTCTTCGTTAATGTTCATTTGTGTAGAAAATCACTAAATCTTGAATTTCATGATAGTGACTCAAATATTAATAAAAATGTGTCCGTTAGAAAATGACATACACTTTCCTCGTTAACGAGAAAAGAAAACGTAAAAATAGGGTAACTTAGGGCAACTTGGATACGGTTATGTAATCTCTTTTAATACATCCTCGTATTGTTTAAAGACAGTACAGAGCAAAGTGTAATGTATTTGGACCTAAATTAAATGTTCACTTTGTCCATGGAGAACGAGAAACAGGTGTCAGTGATTCTCTGATCAAGCATTTTCATATCAAGTTCCATGACTCTGGATGAAAGAGTGTAATAGATGTACATATAAATACCGAAATATTTAATTTTCATTTGAGCATGAATACTGGCTTATATTGATCACTTCTATATGAAGTGGCATATTATAAACTCAACATTCTTGCAGGAAAACTTATACTGCGCCTCAAATTTCAAACAGATAAATTATTATTTCAAAGAAATTCAGCAATTGCAAGTTTTGCAAATGTATCTGATCACTTATTTATGTCGCTTAAAATTCACATAATGAATACTTTGCAACTTTTCAAAGATTTAAATAAAAACAACAAAAGCGACAACGGAGTATCGGATCTGTAGAAGTTTATAACATGCATCTTGAGTTTTAAGTCAGTAAAAAACAGCTCTTTTTTAATTAAATGTAGTTTCGTCTCATTGTGTCAACTTAGCTTCACTTTTTAACTTGATCGTTGCAGGTATGAAAATGCGCTTCGAGAAAAGGTATCATCCGTGACGATTCCCTAT
This sequence comes from Margaritifera margaritifera, assembly GCA_029931535.1. NCBI lineage: Eukaryota > Metazoa > Mollusca > Bivalvia > Unionida > Margaritiferidae > Margaritifera > Margaritifera margaritifera. Next base: position 1,226,229 of record JAQPZY010001262.1, on the reverse strand, counting down.
TGGGACTCCACTATGGACGAAGCTATGGTGAACCCTATGGAGTCTGTGATCTGGTCACCAGCCTTTCTTGGTGGTGGTAACGGACTTGTAGACACAGGACCATTCGCCAGATGGCAAACCATGGCAGGACCTCTAACCAGAAATATTGCGCAATCGGGGCAGTTGTTCAGACACGTGGATATCGAGAGAATAAAATCTATGGTCCGTCTCGCTCAGATTACGGAACCTAATGCCCCAGTCAATTCGAGTCTCGAGTTTCATCATAGTGCTGTTCACATATGGGTCGATGGCCAGATGGGATCTTTAAGCTCCGCTTCGATGGATCCCGTCTTTTGGATGCACCATGCATATGTAGACTATGTCTGGGAAGAGTTCAGGAAGAATCAACACCGATATGGCGTAGATCCTGAGAGGGACTACCCTAATATTGTTAACGATACATATCACAGAGCAGATGCTCACATGGGTCTCGGAAACCTTCTGAACAGAGATGGATTAAGCAATGTGTTTACAAATCAGTATTACACATATGAACCTAGTCCCTCTTGCAGCGAGCGTGTTCCTACGTGTGGATCTAGATATTTGAAATGCGTTCTGATCCAAGGCACTCCAAGATGTGTGTCTGAAACTCGTGCGGTCGCTCCTTTACCCATGCCAAACGTCGCAGTATCTAGAAACCAACAAATCATCAGTGGCGGACATCAGACAGTAACCCAGTCAGACGGATTTGCACAGGTTTCCCGTATTCCAACGGTCCAGGTCGGTATAAGTGGTTCATCTGGTCAATCAACAATGTCTATACAGAAATTACCACAACAACAACAAATGCTTCAAGAGACTTCACAGTCAATGTTCAGTCCCCAGAGTATCATGATGATGAACCGTATGATGCAGATGAGGCAGGCTCCAAATGGAGATTGGATATGGCAGGGAAGTTCTCGGGGTATGACAGATCCAAGAAACCAAATAATGCAGAAAGTACAAACTAGTATGCCCGCCATGCCACGTATGACCATGTCCACAAATCAGCAGATAAGTATGTCAAATACAAAACAATTGCCCAGGAATTTGTTTATGAATCAAATATGGACGAATAACCGTGGACTACTGCAATCAAATCAGGATAATTCTGACACAATGGCCTCTATAATGACACAGTTAACAAATCAACGAGTCAATGGGGATTTCACAGTGGGAACAGGCAATACTGATTCTTCCTCATCAGTCCCTTTTACTCCCTCATTTCAAAATGTCAGTTCTCTCCCTGATCCCGGACTTTGCCCACATATACCCATGTCAAGGGGATACCAGAATACGTATAACCTAAATGGTGTAAGTGATATCAGTCAGTGGGCTTATATTCCTGTTAAGGTGATATTCCAAAGGCCTCCAACTTATGTTCGGTACCACTCATTTCCAATTAAAAACGGAGAATTGGATGACGCTGAGGACATTTATTCTGCCAGTTCCTACGCTACGATAAAGGATATATTTGTAAGTGGGTCGCCAGCAGCATATTCGCAGTGTAGGACACAAGACTCAGGAGCAGGAAAGGTTTATATTGCATCGAAAGGAATTAACTACATGGGCACATATAAGGAGTACGCTGTGGTTGACCATAGACTGGCCATCTCGATAGCTACTGCCTATGTTGCAGTGAAAAGTCCAGACAGAGGGGTTTCTGAAGTGTTCCTCTCGGCATACGATTCCTGTGGACGCATCTGTCAACCGTATTGCAAAACAGAAGGAAGCGGATTCAGGCCATGCTCAGGAGCCATACGGGTGACATCTGAATCGCCAAAAATGTATGGATCAACTTACGGGGATGCAGTAACCAATTTGTGGCAATTTGGTGAAGGAAACTCATGTCCTATAATGACGGATGACGGAATAAACATCAGTTTCCACTGCAATTATCGAGATGCTTGGCCTTTTGGACTCGTCTCACAAAACATGCAGTCTCAGATGATATTAGCTCAACCAGCGCAAGGGATGGAGAGAGCTATTAACGTTAAGATTGGCGCTTACAATGGATTTGGAATGGGACTAAATCAAGGCCAAGAAATTCTATCGGAAAAAAAACCGGAAGCTGAAGCTGCTGAAACCAAGAAATCATGTAAGTTGATTTTGAGGATTCTTCAGCAACCACAAAACGTTTTTTATATTGAAAATACTATAGTGACATAGATATTATGAAAGTAATATGGTTTGAATATCGAATCACTGTTGGAAAAGTACCAAAGAATCCTAACTCAGAGACAGAACAACATATTCAGTATTATTCCATAATAAACAGTGTATGAGAGGATCTTTGTGCATGTTATGGTAAATTTCATGTTTATGTATCGGTTCTGACTGCGAAAAAATGAAAACATGAAAAGTCAAATTGCTGTCTCTGTCTATGCATACAATTGCATGTATGCATAAGGGTAATCAACTGACAATTCGAACCATTGATTACATCTAAACTTAATAGAACATAAGTCCTGCTAAAAATGTTCCATCACTGAGATTGTTACAAGGAGAGATAATTACAGAACAATTGTTAAGAAACTTTATTATATCTTCTTTGCTAGACTAGATTAAATAGCAAGGCAGTTAGGCGAACAAACTATGAAGTCACCATACATTAGGAAGGTCTATTCTACCAGCATTGTGTAATTTTTTGTTCAATTTCATTGTGATATATTCAAAGCCATCGAAAACAATTGAAATCTGGTTCAGGCAAAGTAGTTTTAATCTTAGACAAAACTTTAAAATTGCATCCATCTTGGGCAATTGTCTCTAAATTACAAATGGCTGAGTATACTATATTCATTATGCAGCTCATATAATATGCGCGGGTCTAACAACTTGGACGCGCTATATTTGCTATGAAGAACGTGAACTAATGCAAGCTTGTTTACCAAATTTGTCTGAACAAATCTACAGTATCATTTTTTAAAATATATACTACAAAGGCGTGCGAGATGGATATATTTTAATATAACGTAATTCCAAACCCTAGTAACAGATTCCTTTTCATTTTTTTAAAATCACAAACCGTTACTTTTCTGCAGATTGCAACATTGGAAATGGGTGTGTTGTGGCTGGACAATGCGGTACATGCAAAGAGGGAGCAATCTACACATGCGCAGGATCATGCTCATTCTACACATCCTGCATGAATGGATCTTACATTAGGATGCGCTGTCCTGCCAACACGTGGTTCGATCCAGACGACGCTCGCTGTACACCGGGACAGTGTGTAGATCAGACGAACAAATGGTTGTACCCACCGCCACAATTCGGCTAAAGATTCAATTGCAGAGAAAAAAGTAGAATGATGATACATATTTTAGGCGATTTTAAGTAAATATGAAATTTTTATCTAGCTGAAAATAAAATTAAGTTCTTATATTAAGGAATTGTTAAACTATTATGTTCATGAAAGATTGGGATTCAAATTTTTCAGAATAATTAACTTCACATGTTTTTAAAACAACGTTTAGAGTAGGTAATTTATATCCCTTCGTCCTGTAAAAATATATATTTTTTTTTTAAAATATAAACGGACTTGTCGAAATCAGAAATGCATAAATTAACAGGTGTCAAGCTTTGTTTATGACATGTCAGCGACGATCATACAATATAGACAATGAATGAACATGTCTTTGCACATGGCAGATATAAGTAGTTATGAAACTGTAATTTGTGGACCAAAGTCAAAATTAAAAATAGTAGGATCTTCTTTTCGTGCGTTTTCCCATGCGTGTAAGTTAATAAAGTATCGGTAAAATTAGAGAAATTCAAATTACCGTTCTGTCAGTTTGATAACTATCCAAATACACTAGAGTCTTGGACTACCTATATGTTTTTAAAAAATGACACTCGGGTTCCTAGACAACTTAAAATGTCTACAATAACAAACATTAAATCTCGTATGCCTACATTTTTAGACCATTCATATTTTTTCGAAAACAAAAATACCCAACACACCCAGGTCCTAAGTCCATAGTGATATTTCTGAGCTGGACTACTCTATGTTCTATAAAACAAAAAACTTACTCGAGTTCATAGACCATATACTAATCTCCTGATTGTGTATGTAGGAGCGCAAAAAGTGTAATTAAAAAATTGGCCGCAATATAAATAAAGGCACAATTCTATACTGTGAAAGATTAAACAATTCTCAGAAAGGTGATATAAATCTTTCATGAATTAAATGTAAAAGCAACAATCTCAGTATCATGCGATAATGTACATTTATTTACAAGTTTGGATGGTATAAAAGTGTGGTCCAATCTAGTTGTGTAAAAATAATAACATTAAAGAGAATAAAAAATGTTCTTTTTTGTTGTCTATTTCAAACATAAAAAAGCAAGTCCTGCAATGTTTTAGAAAAGATGTACAGATTACATGTAATGATGATAGCATTGAGATACACGTCATACATCCTGATAATAACATTGTTAAAATGGTACGGTATGAAGAAATAATAAATTACGTATATGATGTGAGTAAATACGAAATTTGTTTTCAGATAAATTTTACAGGACAACTCGAAGATCTCGTAAAGTTTACAAGGTCAATTTACAACGATTCGACAAAACAGGGATAGAATTTATGGAAAACAAAGTTCGATTTAAAACAGCATATGTTGACTCAATATATGAAGTAGATGTTGTTGAATCAACAACAAAAGTAATGACAAAATTTTACATAAATCTGAAATCATTCATACTTTTTTGACAGGATTGAATAAATATTGCAAATTGCTGAAAATAAAAGTTCCCGTTGTAGATGGGTCCCATGTGGGCTTGTTGATAACGTCAAAAGACAGTTTGTCTAGCGTAAAGTATTTCTATATGCATTTATACCGTTCTAAATAAATGACGTCAGAGACTTTATAGAACAAGACAAAAATCAGTCGAGACCAAAACAAAAAAAAAAAAAATGAAAAAAATAACAAAAAACGCTGATTTGAAAGAATTGTTAACTGACCAATTTACCTTTACATTTCCACATGCAAGTGAGAAAAAAGATTTCCCTACAGAAGGGTCTATGTTAGTAATGGGTATGACCAGTGGTAAGCAGACACTGTTCACATGTAAGCATATGACAAATACAACAACAGATATAAATATATCTGGACAGTTAGAGATGTCTTCTCAAAATACACTGCAAACATGATACACATGAATAACGTAGTAATACGACTACAATGTAGGCAGTGTTCTAGCATGCTAATAAATGACATCATAGAAGGTTTTAAAAATGATAACATTCAAAAATATAAAGTTCATTCCAACTACATCTCAAAAAACTGGAAAACAAATGCACTGCAGAACACTACAAGCTGGTTTACGAGATTTTTAACAAGATAGAAGGTAATGCATATCACATAGCTGTTGATGTAATCATGTGAACATGGAAACTTCTTTCGAATTTCAATCAGAGAAGGGATAGCAGCGATTTACACAAATACATCGATCAACTATGCATTTTTCCCTGATAAATATTTTAATATGTGGAATTTAACGCATCCATAAGACCTTCAACCATAAAGAATTAGCATATAATTAACCAGATGGTATGGGAATATTTTTTACACCACACGGATGAAGTAGAAACAAGTACACCTTTCATAGCATGCAGATATAAAAATGTGGAAGATTCAGTTTTCACAGAATTTTCATATGATGGTAAATTGAAATTAAACTACAGAACTAGATTGTGTAATCGTCTTCAGAGGAGATGTTGACTATAGGAACTACAGTAGTTGTAAAATGTTGCAAAATGTAACAGAGAAAAACAACTGGAGGAAGTGGAAAAACAAAATACCAAGTACGTCAATAAAAATAGTATGCAAAAAAGAGATGACTCTGATTTTCCAATGGGGAATTTAACACATTAGAGAGAAAAATCAACAGAGAATTACATGTGAATGTGGAAAAACAGTAAATTTGCTTGTACAAAACAAGCCAGTTCTATATATGATGTATAATGCGAATATTGTTCAAGACACGTATTTCTTGAATTATTAATGGGTTGGCAAAAGCTAACACGTTCTTGTATATAAAAAGACTTAATATTTTACACCAAAAATAACAAATAAATAACATTACAGCACCTTACGCTTGTCCTGCAACTCAGTTTAATGTATTAAACTTGTTCACTTAGATTGACCAAGTTGATGTAGCAAAATGGATATACTTCAAGAGAAAAAAAATAATTGATAGGTAATGGAAAAGAAGAACATACAAACTGTGCACCAATGTTATCGGGAGCCTTTACCTACTGTTGTGATAGCTGATTACAAACGTAAATATAACTTTCGTGCAGATATTGTTGAATACCAATAATGTAGAAAAGAAGGATTATGATAAAAATATTTCTTCTAAATATCTTAATTCCGATAACGATATTTGTACTGTCAGACATGATAATGCAATTTTTCCTTCTGCACACTTGCAGAGCACGATCAGATACTCGGACATTCAAAGACACATGACAGTCACAAAGTACGGACAAGGTCCAATTTAGAAATGTCAGGGGAAGACAAGTTAGTAAATGTTTCGTCTATTTTGCCAATTAATTAACTCGGTTCAGTATATTTTTGCTTTAATCCACTGGTTAACTCGATCATATTAGCCAAAATTTATTCCAGTATTGATATACCTCCTGCATATTCTTTTGGTTGCTTTTGTACAGCAGATTCGAGCAGATATTCTCTTTCAGAGTAGCTATCTCTAAGTCTTTTAAATCTATCTTTAAATGCGTCTGTTATAGTAGACGTAGAAACAGTTTGTATATTTGCTAAATGCTCAATATTTATAGTTTTCCAATTGCTCGATCCTCATGATCTTCTCTCTATTGAGCTAGATGATAAAATTTTGTACCACCATCGTGTGTGATCGTTAAATAAATATAACTATGTATGCATACTTCTTGCATCTATAAATTAGCAGCCCACTTGGCATTAGAATTTCTAAATAATCTCTCCAATTTAATTTTGTTGTGATTGCATTGTGTTGGTCTTGTATCGTCATCATCAGCAACAAGATTTACACATCTCATCAACTTCTCTTTGGACTTGTATTGGTCTGGTATCATCATCCTCATCATTATCGTCGTCGTCGTCATCATCATCATCACCATTGTAATCAGGATTTAAACAGTCTATCATTTCAAACTTGTCACTGTCCTCTGCCATTTATTGTGCTTAAAGATGTCACATTTTGCGAGATGTTCTCAAGGAAAAACACAATAGAATCTATGATTAAGCATACGCCTTTATCTGTTATGTAAATAATGAATAAATGGATAAATCACAGCAGGAAATAGAATTGAGATTTATAGAAAACAAAAACAGCGATATTTTTTACTGAATCGGAAAAGTACATCCAGGAATCGAATATGGCTTTTGCAAATGGTACATACAAAAAGATAGGTAAAAAAAAATGAATAAAACATAGTTGGAAACATTTGAAGGAAAACAAATCAAGAAGACGTATGAAATTTTTGTAAATGCCAGAGTTGATAACATTTACAAATCATTGTCAGATGTCGTAATTTGCATTGTAGCGTCAACAATTAGCAAAGTTTTTTCTAAAAATATATCTCGTGCTAAATGTGATATCCTGAGATTTTCATTATTGTGGCACCAGTGTCTATTGTTTATTGTATTCCTTTTGACAATCTCCGGTTTTGTTGCACATTTCATTTTCTGTACATTTGCATATGCCTTTTGACAGATTTACAGTAAGCTCTAGTTCTGTAAAACTTGTTTATGACTTTCTCTTCTTTACATATAAGACAAACTTTTGTATACATTTCTTTGATTTATCCAATTAGACTTCCAAATTATTTGTCACTACTGGTATGAAACACTGTAAGTCATCTTGCAACTAGCCTTTGTTAATATTCTTATTTGTTCTCTTACAAAGTTTGTTCCCAAATAAATGAAAGGAAAACAAGGCAAAAAGCAACATAGAAACATATTAGCAAAGAACTTGAAAAGGTTACTTCCCAAAGCTAAAAGATCCATGTAGTGTTGAACTTTAAAGACAATTTGGAAATCGTTCACTTGAATTCGAAAAGGCAAAGGAGAACGTTTAAAAAAGGAACAAAACGTACGAATTGTCGAAGGCGTTGCAAAAAGGAACATCACAAGACACCGAAAGCACATTACATGAAATAAACGAAACATATTCAAAAGAGCATAATCTATTATTTTATAGGTGGTGGCATAGCTGTTTTATCATCTTGTTCGTTTGATCATAAAGTAAAGTTGTTTCATCATGGATTCTTCAACATCCATTGGTAAAAGAAGCTCACGAAGTGCATCACTGCAGGTGAGAAGTTTCTTATGAACAATAGGCTCCGCCATTAACAATGAACAGACAACCAAAGCAAAGCAACAAAATTCATACATGTCAGTATCTAACAACCCCATACTAGCAATGTTTAAATGTATCTGAAGAACAGGTCTTATAAAAGCAATCCAGAACTTTAGGTTTGAACTCCAGTTTGGCTACGTTTCTAGCTAGATAAATACAAAGATGATAAGCAAAACAAAAAAAAACAAACAAAACAAAAAAAAACAAGATAAAAACAAACATTGTCAACAAAATTTACTACACAACATTTATATACAATAGGTCTAGTATCAATAATGGATATTTAAGAAGGTGTTATTCTAATCATTCCATTTATTAGCCAGTTCATAATCGAATACATGACAACAGATGGACTTTTACCTGACAAAATTGTTACTCAATAAATAGCGTAGCTTATAAATGAGTGACACGCGTTAGGTACGCCACTACTTATGTCATCCCAAACAGCCAAAGAGATAAGACTTGTTCAGGAGCAACAACGCTGGAGTGTCCAACCGGAACAACAACACAGTTAAATCCTACACTTACTGCCTTGCAACAATGTCTTGTAAACAATTTCAATGATTAAAGACTATTTGATTAAAGTTTTTGAACATTACAAACGTTTGAGAAATAAATATGGAATGGTATACAACTTGTTAAATGGATTAGATCCAGGAAACAATTGGAGTTGGTTTGAGTGTTTCGGTAACTGGATTGTGGCTATCGGGAAGAATTATTGGCATAATTGTTCCACTAACCTTCACAGGATTGAGTACAGCTGTTGTAGGAATGGTTGCAAAAGCTTTGAATGAAAACATAATTTGTAAAAGAAAGAAATCTATTATAGAAATCCAACTGAAAATAGATATTGCAACTAACCATTTTATTTCAGGGAATACATTTGTTGTTTGGGGTATTTGAATCTTTTTGATGAACTCAAAAACGTGATAGTTATCACAGCCTTCCAATGTGTGTGTGTGTGTGTGTGTTTGCATATGTGTATATATATATATATATATATATATATATATATATAGAGAGAGAGAGAGAGAGAGAGAGAGAGAGAGAGAGAGAGAGAGAGAGAGAGTTACAAATATACACCAAACAGAGCTGTAAGTACTATTCCTGGGTCCTACCGGAGTATGTTTGATAACATTAACATAATTTTAAAATACGAATAAATATTAGGATCATACAGGTAAGATAATTTTAATCGTACTCTACGAAGAGTCGATTATGGGTCCGGGGCTTACGGAACCCATCGCCTTGCCTGTAAGCACCAACCCCAATACCATCTCGACCATGCACACACATACCAAATGCTACGAATTCGGTGGTATGGGTATTCGTAGACACACCCGTATCTCTATCCAGTTATTCATTCTCATCTGAGTACACAGTCACTCCTGAGCCCTACGACAGAATTTAATGTGTAAAAGTTTTAAAATATTTTAAATGAAAACACGGAGACATTTGAGACTAAATTTAGCATGGACATGGGCATAACTATTATTGCTTTCGGCGTTCGAATTGACGAAGTAAGAAAGGAAATCGATGAAAGTAAAAAAGAGCTTCCTGAAAGAACGACACCAATGATTCTTCGTCACGTTTTATTGAACACAGGATGAACACAGCTGATTAGTCATATGAATATGTCATTAAAATCAGAAAAAAACTGGTTTATACGCACTTTTTTTTAAATTTTATTTATTGACTATAATATTGAAGTTTAGATTTTATTAGAGGTAAGCAGCGAACGTTTGTTGTGTCTACTAATTAGACCTTATAAAAGAATATGTGCCTTCTAATTTAGAACATTAAATGAGTCATGTAAATGCTATCTGGAAAATAACAATGTTTTAGTAATTAGTTTAAAACTTAAAGAAGGAACACTTCATTCAGCATTTAAAACAAAACATGGCAGTAGTATAAAATTTGATACTCATAAAAAAAAAACAAATGGCGTATGCAAAAGGGGAGACTTTATGCTACGGTTGCTGGCACTAATCAGTAGTTATTATTGGAGGAGCAATGGCTAATGGTTTTTCATTTATATGAAGCAACTATCTGTTCAATTACCATTTAAAAGCTACAGAATTGGATGAAAATATATCAAAGACACTTGCCCGCTTAAGTGAAAGATTCGGAGAACACGGTTTGGTGATTTAGCACTTAAACAATCTGGACGATGCCTCTTGTCTATATGCGTCTACTCATAGTGATGATGTGAAACGAACAACCATGGCATCCGAAACTGAATGCTTTCTACCATCCTTCTGATAACCAAGTAAAATACGCATGCATATTCATTCCTGTTGTGATGGGTGTTAATTGTGCCCAGCACGAAATCGCCTTCGACGAAAAAAGGTTCCGAAGTGTTTGTAGTATATTAATAGCGATGATGTCGACGTATGGTAATTACATATATCCTAATAAACAGGAAAATATACCCAAGAAGTTCAATAATTCAATCCAAGACATCAATTAATCACATACACAAATCAGCAATAAACCTACCAGGCAGCATTCAACGCGAACAAACTTTACATATAGCAACACCAAAGCCAACACCAAATAAATTGATTGGTTGTGTGTTCGTATCGTTTAACATGAAGGTGAAAGGAGATGCTTTACATATAGCAATACCAAACCCAACACCAAATAAATTGATCGTTGTTTGTTCGTATCGTTTGACATGAAGGTGAATGGAGATGCTAGCAATACGGTAGTTACAACGTTTGGTAGATTACTTGTGAAAGACATAAAAATAATTTATGGAAGCGATAATCATGTAAATTTTAGATCATTTAAACATTTTGATGAAGGACAAAGACTTCTACTTACCGGTTTCTATCATAACAAACAAGATTGAACAAGGAATCATAAATTATAAACTGGGAAAGTTGAGGTCGAGGACGTGTAATGCACATATTACTAGTACTGAAGCTGTACAGTTTGTGGTGTATGGATAAGGTTTAAAATACCACTAGACTTTCATACATGTAACAGATAAGTGTCCACTGTACCAGCTCATCCTTTACATACTTATTTCTTATCTTAATCTGTCTTCTATGAATATAATTGTGATCTTAACCCATATAACTCTCTAAGTGGAGTATTTGTGTTCATTTGTGTCGGTAACCAAACACGTTGTCCTTTGGATAGTCACAAGTGATATACGATTTTATGTTGTCTTTCATCTCGGTGTAAAAGTTTTCTGTCTCAGTTTGAATGCATGATGAATCTGTATAAGTTCTGAGGAATTTCATTCTATCACCGTATTTAGACTTTAATTTGGAATAATATAAATCGTACATCAACCTTTTGGATAGCTGTAATACAATAAATTCACCATATATCGGTTTGGTTAATTTTATCCTTTGTAATTTTTATTATTTTTTTTTTTTTTTTTTTTTTTTTTTTTTTTTTACACTGACTATCGTATAATCTTCATTTTATTAGTTTATGTTAGCAATCCATTTGGCATTTTAAAAATAATTTTCGTCTGTATTTTTTTTACTGTTGTCCTTTATCTCAAATTCACAATCTAATTATATAATACGGAATTGTTGAAAAAAGTTATTTTCGAAATCATAAAATGCTTTATGTCTTAACTCCGTATTCAGTGCATTGATGCATTGACTAAAGCCACAGTTGTTGTTTAAACAAAATACCTTTATGTATTGTTTTCAGTTTCAAAAACGCAAATGCACCTGAGTTTTAAATTTCTGTAGTTTGTTACATTCTTGTTTTTATTTTAAATGTACACAATAGTTTTGGTAAAGTTGATTTTGAACCTTTTAAGTCATCAATCAATTTTTTTCGCAAGTCTGATAAACCATTTCCATCTGGAATTAATTTCTCTGGACCTAAGTTATTTACATGATCACGGAAATGTAATAGAATCTCGGTGTGTATTTCTAATATCCAACTCTAATATGTAAGCAGTGTCCTTATTATCAAGTATTTCGAGTAGATTCTCTTCTGTCCGTCTAATTTCTTCGTCATTTGCCCATCTAAAAATGTTTGCCGGCATGTATGGGCCCAATCCCAAACCATAAAGATTCGTGACGTCTAAATGCGTGATATATGAATTTGGGTTTGTCTTATTGAATTCCCCTTCACTTTTTTTTCCTTCATCATCCATGTATAATTCCTCATTTGCTTCAGCGTGACTATGGGGTATAATACTAATTCTGCCAAGAATTCCACTTTCAATCAAGACAAACGAGTCACAATCTGTCACAAGTCCTAACTCAACACGGATATATTTAAACTTGCATCATGAGCTTAACTGAGTGCACTATAATACTGTGATGGGTCAAGTTTGTAGAGTTTCATACATACATTTAGAAACCCTAGAAAACGTCACACAACATTAAAGTATCTTTATTAGATAATAGTCGTGTAGACCAACTAATTTGTGATGGCTGGGGTGTGACGTCACATCATATACATACAGGTAATCGTCATCAGTTACTGTTGAACTGTTACGTGATGAGTTCAATTTTTCGATTGGAAGTAGCGTTATTATTTTTTTTATCGAATCTAGCGAAACCATCGAGGTACCCGTATGGGCGGATCTTCTTTCCGGACAATTTAGATTTAATTGCACCAAAATGTTTTGTTGTCTCAACTTTTAAATTCTTAGCTAAGTGCGCATGAGATTGGGACATGAACCGAAATCCATCTTCAGATCTAATAGTTCTTTTCTCAGAAACATTCTTACCATTATTTTCCATCCAATGAACCACGAAGTTTTTACTAAATGATATATATTTCTCGTCACTATTCGGTATGATTTGTACTTTATTTCTTTGGTCCGTTTTCTAAAAAGCTCCTTGATGAACAGGTGTAAATCGTACCCTGACAAATTATAAATGAACAGGTGTAAATCGTATCCTGACAAATTATAAATTAACAGTTGAATGAATTATTTATATTTAAACTTTTCAAATTGTACTTGTCATGTGCAGGGTCTCTATATAGTCAAGTCAAGTGAGTATAATTATACACATTTGTTTCTATTAAAAAAAAATATCAAAAAAATATCACAGATATGGCATGTATTTGCCGAGGTGAAATGCTTTTCATCATGCTCTATAAATTGTATTGGCGTAACCGATTGATTTTTACTCATCATAGACAATATTTGAGAATCTAACCAACCAGTTTTATACACCTGAATGCAGTCAGTACCTCTGTAAACTATTGGTCTGTAACATTTATGAATTGACTTAGGTACATGCCAAACCCTGATATAATGTGTTTTCGTGTTTACATTTTCTGAGTGTCCGACGTCCAGGATATATCTGTTTGATGCAGAGAACCATTAAAATTGTGTGGTACCCAGCACGAACACTTTGTGTACGGCAGGGTGGTACTTTCAAAATCACAATAAAGAACATACGGAACTTTTAATAGATGTTGACAATGTTTTAATTTTACAACAGGTGTTATACATATTGAATTGTATACACTGTAAAATAGGCTTTTGTGTTCTAATTACTTTTCTGGACTATAGAAAGCATTTAAGCATTTGTTACAGATATATTTCTTCTCATTATATACACACGCAATGAACCTAGTGTGGTCAACAATTACTGTGAAATTTAGGTGAGACTTAATTGAATTCTTCATGGAAAGAAAGAAGAAATCTCACAAACACAAATGATCAGTGCAACAGAAGGAACATAGTTGTATGGCAGTTTTTATGGTTGCAAAGTCTCACGTTATTGTAATTTTTTGACCATGCCCATCCTTGTCACTCTGTAGGCAATCAGAGAACAACATGTTTGCGGGCCATGTAACTATTCCTTACATGTTGTATTTAACTGGTCGGTTAGACACTAATGCATAGGTGCCCGGAGCTGGACTCGCATCGTCAGTTTATTAAATGTTGATATTTACAAGGCTACAAATAAGAGCAAAGTCAGAAGAATTTCATCGCACAAATTGCTTCCGTACGTTGTTTCATAGAATGGTTGCTGAGGTCCAGATACCAATGAACAGCGCTAAAATCGCCACAGTTGTAAAAAAAAAAAAAAAAAAAAAAAAAAAAAAAAAAAAAGCCTGGGCCTAAATTCATTACTTTTCTCTGTGTACACGCCAACACCTACAGAACACTCTGAATATTTATTTACTCACGTCAATTTACATGAAAATTCATATTTTTCTTTCTTCCTATGCTCAATAGCATTCACAGCCTGATCAACGCTGCTTTAAACACAAATTGTTCTAAAACACGGAATAATCTGCCACGAATCTGGGACATATTTAGACAAATCCGCCACCCTGATTACATATTTATAATGCAAATATTTGTTCATTGATTGTATATTTTAGTTTTATATCAAAAGTAGCACAGTCATGCCAAAACATCTTCGAAAATGAAAAGATCCGTCAACTGTAACACTCATCTTGTAGACTGGTTGTGCTGAATTGTCTACATACTGAGCACGTTTTATGGTAAAAGGTGTATAACCATTCGAATAAATGAATAAATTACGTCAGTAATAACGGCACTTTTCTGTACAACATAACTAACCCGACTGATACCACTGTCTTGTCTTGGAAAAGCATAATATTTGAGATAGACATCAGGGAATTCCAGTCATAGATAACCTACATAGAGGATAACCATAGTGATGAAGGACTGAAGACCGCACCAAAAACAAGAGGTATTATTGGGTTTTACTTCCTCTGTTCTCACTTATACATATATACATATATATATATATATATATATATATATATATATATATATATATATATATATATATATATACATATATATATATATACACATATATATAGACACACACACACATATATATATACACATATATACACGCATATATATATACACATATATATATATATATACACACACATATATACATATATATGTGTGTGTGTGTGTGTGTGACGAGAATAAAAATGACTTATTTGAAATATATTGGTTATAAAACGTGCATATAGATTTGCTCTGGCGATAGACTATTTGCAATCATAATTGATTATAAATTACTTTTGTAGCAAGTCATTTGTACCTTTCGGAATAAGAAAAACCACACACACACAAAAAAACGGTTTTCTGTACCGTATCCTCCTCCATCCTTTGTCCCAAATTATGGACAAATAATTCAAATCGTATCTTTCGAATCACTTTTATCACATTTGATCGTAAATCATGTAGCAAGTCAAGTATAGTTTTCAGAAGAAAAAGAAAACCCCCACACTTCTGTACCAGTCCCCTCCTCTATCCTGTGTCCCAAATTATGTACAAAACTTTTAAATCGCACCTTTCAAATCAGCGCCATGTTCATTGTCTACACACCTAGCTATAATCCTAATGTATTTGGTTTCTATAACCATCATTGAAGTCTTTATAAAATCATCGCTAAAAACATAACGATTTGAGTGCCAAATGCTCCTCCTAACTAATTTTGCATCTTACACAAGTTTATTTTGACATGTTTATGGCCAGAAAAAGTGGAAACTTGCAATAGCAAAATAGTGTGCATTTTTATCAACAAAAATAAATTAAGAAATAGTTCAATTGGTTCCAATATATGTACACATATTACTTATTTAGTATCAACTCGCCAGCAGAGTTATAATAAGATATATAATTTAGCTCGTTCATTCGCACTTTCGTTGGTGCCATTTTGTTTTCAGCACCAAGATTTTGAACAGTATGCCACATTCACTCGTCAAAATTGATATTTACATACATCTCATTAATATTTGTTTGGTGTTTAATGACTCATCACAATGTCAGATGTAATATCGTACCGAGATAATCGGAGTAGAGTTCTTTGCATACATAAAGCCCAGCAGCAGCTGAGCTGGGATGATCTGGGCCGGATTCGAGCCCGTGACCTTTCGCTTGTGAATCCGGCAGGCTATTACTAAGCCACGACGGCTTCTAAAATAAAATACAATTAGCCCATATCATAAGTAGGTTACTGTCATATATTTTTCACTCTTGAGTGACATTTTTTGTATTTTTAGAGGTGTCACGGAATTGTATGGTTTATATCAGTATGTATATGTGATCAAAAATGTATTCGGGTTTCGTTTCCGACTAGAGCGTTACTCGAGGGTTTTTTATTTTTTCGGCTCTAGTTATTTCGAAATATTGAGCGCGATTCACCCCATGCTGCACGTGCAAATTGCCTGCAGTGATAACCTAAGTATCTAGCTGCTGCGCATATCTGTCACAGCTAGGGTACATATAGAGAAAATTCTCTATAAACAAATTACACTATGACGAGTCTTGTCAGAAAGCTTACCTCTTTACGGGAGCAAATCTTCAGCTGTAGAGGTATGTGAAATTTAAGATAGTATTCTTTATCACTATTCGTTTTATATGACATAATTGTTTCATATATTAGATGTTTTAGAATTTATTCTAAATTCTACAGAGAGTCAATACCTAGGTCATACAACGCCATGATATTAGAAATACTATAGTCTGGTTCAAGTTAGCTATTTGTTGTAACTGAACAGACGGATTTTATTTAATTATACGCAGCATGCATTGAATGATTAATGTAATGTGTAACAAGATGTAATTCATGTGCGCGCATGCGCAACATATATCAACGCAAAAGTACTAACCGTGTCATATGTACTACACGGTTTAGTTGTTATACTTTTAGCTGCCTTTGTGTGGTGCCTTGTGTGGTGCTTTGTGCCTTATATATGGTTTGGTGTTGTGGAGTCGCAGAACTGTGTGGTTTCTATTGACGTGTACGCTGTGTCTGGTGACGTTGGTTCGGAAGAGTGTACTGGTTTTCTCGATGCGAGGGACCAAGGCTTCTCGACCAGCGGTCTGTGTTAAATGTGAAGGCTCTCGAGGGATCCTTCAACAGACTGGGAGGGGTGGACCATGTGTGGTGGCCCCTTGACCATTGACTAGAGCGGGTGGAACCGGAGATACATCTTGGTCGTCAAATGGGCGCCACGATAGTTATACATATTACGTGTTCCATTTTATTGTTATTTTCAATATTGCTATCTGTGCAAAATTACATGTATTCACATTTCAATATCGCTATATGTGTGATAGATTCATAATTTCATGCATTCCCATTTCAATATCGTTATATGAACGACAGATCCATAAATTCATACATATTCCAATATCGCTTGATGAATTGATAAATTGATGAGTTAATAGATTGATGAATAAATGAGTATCATATTGATAAGTGCATAAATTACATGCTTTGGTCACCCTTAGTACTTAATAAGACCTTGTTTATATTGGGGTGTAGTTCATATACTCTTATTTGTTGATTGGTGATAGGATGTTATTCACGTTTGTTTAAAATTCCATTCGTTAAATTCATCATTGATTTTTCTCGTTGAGTTACTTGTTGTTGATAGTTCCAGGTTAGGAACTTTATAATTTTCCTTATCCTTTTGTTATAATGGTGTCAGGTTTGTTCATTATAAAATTGCGTTTATAAATAAACATCTTATTAACGCAGTTGCTTTCGGTGTCTTCACTAATCCAGTCCCAACCCGGCTTCATCCTGTGACAAGAGGTTCCTTTGTTAGACTTTGAATATCTTAGTCCTTATTGTAACTACACTCGAGAAATTTAGGAATGTTCATGTATCTTGGAACGCCATATGCTTGGCACTTACTTATAAATATGAAATATGACCAATTACATTTATTAACTTAGAAAAATGTCCTTACTGCTGACATGCACATGCGCATTCTTATCGGTTGATTTTTCTTTCTTTCTTCCTTTTTTTTTTTTTTTGAAAGATTGGTTGGCGAGGAAATTTTGAGAAAAACCTTGTTCAACAAAAGAGGCTTCCTAAGGGGTGGTTTGGGGAACGTACACAATGTCGTTTGATGAGAATGAATTACACACCAAACGGAACTTTATTCATATCTTCAAAAGTTGAAATCTATATAAAATTAAAAGGCAGATGAAAACGCCAGAACAATGTACAAGTTTCTTAAAAATTCCGTAATATTGTTATCAACACACCTTAAGTGATCCAAAATATTATGACCAGATCAAGAGTTTAACATACAGGAAAAATTGACACTAGACTAGTTTTTCACCAGGTCCAGAGTTTAACATATAGGAAACATTGACACTAAACTAGTTTTTCACCAGGTCCAAAGTTTATCATATAGGAAAAATTGACACTAGACTAGATTTTCACCAGGTCCAGAGTTTATCATATAGGAAAAATTGGTACTAGACTAGTTTTTCACCAGATTGAGAGTTTATCATATAGGAAAAATTGACACTAGACTAGTTTTTCACCAGGTCCAGAGTTTAACATATAGGAAAAATTGACACTAAACTAGTTTTTTACCAGGTCCAGAGTTTAACATTTAGGAAAAATTGACATTAGACTAGTTTTTCACCAGGTCCAGAGTTTAACATATAGGAAAAATTGACACTAAACTAGTTTTTCACCAGGTCCAGAGTTTATCATATAGGAAAAAATTGACACTAGACTAGTTTTTCACCATGGATAACAAGAGCCCAAGGCTAATTTTTACCCCGGATAACAAAGGCTCTGAGAGGATGGTGCGGGGGGTGCTCAAGGAGAAACTTTCACCTTGGGGAAATAGACTTTGGAAGCATTATTCTTGGGGATGGGGAGGGGGGATTTTCTCTCTCTTACACCGGCACTTGTACGTAAATACATTTCAATTCATGCAGTTAACTCTTATGCATTTATATGTAACACATATATCATCAAACACATCCATTTATCTGGATTATCCTAGGAATTAATACATAAACAGTCAAATAATATTATGATTACAACTCATTTCCGCATTGCATGATAAATAAATTTAAATAGCTTTATTTAAGACATATGAAGCAGCTTGGCATTAATGGCTGGAAGTTGAAAAACTAACGAGAAATATACTGTCTTATAGGGTATTATAATAAGGTCAAATCAGAAAAACATGGCATTGAGACTAAATATGGTGAGAATTTAAACAAAAATATAACCATCTTTTTTCTCGAGCAGTGATTTCAGAGCGACCAGTTTCCATTACTATATAATGAGAGTCGATTCTAACTCTAGTCAGAACTGTTCTGAATTTTATCGTCAGGATAGTAGCGTATAGTCAAGATACGAGCCCGGTCAGCTGTTCCAAAATGTGTTGTCAGCATACGAGCCAGGTCAGCTGTTTTGAATTGTATAGTCAGGATACGAAACAGGCCAGTTGTTCTGAATTGTATAGTCAGGATACGAGCCAGGACAGCTGTTCTTAATTGTTTAGTCAGAATACGAATCTGGTCATTGTATTGTATGGTCAAGATACAAGCCAGGATATTGAATTGTAAAGTTAGGAAACGAGCCAGGTCAGCTGTTCTGAATTGTATAGTCAGGATATGAACCAGGTCATTTAGTCAGAGTTGCTCTGAATATTATAGTCATAACCCTGTAGCGTACTAACGGGGGGGGGGAGGGGCGGACAGGGTGGTTGCCCCGGGCGCCAGAGGTCTTGGGGCGCCAAAACAGCTGATCAAAACTTCGGGCCTCGTATTCTGGCCCTTTGGGCCATCATCGTCGCCCCGGGCGCTATTTACCCTTAGTACGCCACTGTACAAGCCAGGTCACTGAATTGTATAGCAAGGATACGAGTCAGGTTATTTTCAATCAAGGCTTCCATAAATTAGAAATTATTCGACTTGTTCATACATTTTATTGAAATGAGCTCTCGTGTAAGATCCTGTATTTATTGTTTTGGGCCTGAGATAAATGCTCAAAAAGATTTGCGAATATCGGATCCAATATTGTACAGTATGGATTATTTCTGTAGCAAAATTATGTACTAGCAAATACACCTAGAATCGAGCTGACATCCAAAGACACAACTGAAGTAAGTCGTTCCATCGTATGATGTGAAAACAAAATATTTTAACTGAAACTTGTTGGTTCCTACCGTTGCAGTGAACACCGCAACACAAACCATTTATTATTCCTGCAAATCTACAGTCACATGTACAAAATCAAAAACCAAAGGCATACCTGCTCGTAAGTATGAATACAGACTGAGATAATGAAACATTCTTCGCATGGTGGAAGAAAGACTTGGAGAGTTGTTTTACCTGGTTTGTTCATACAGAGAAGTTTATGATTAAATTCTTTACAAAACGATTACACTTTATTATGTTTCAATCTGATTAATATATTGGTTTTGAACAGAAAAATGAGTCAGCATCTGCGTGTTATAATATCTGATATGCAAGGTCAATCACATTTGATACCCCCCCCCCCACCACCACCACCACCAAAAACAAATAAAACCCCAATAAAAATCCACTTGATTATATTTTACATTTCCACCATGTCCAGTCAATCAAACTTTATACCTCCACACCCCCCCCCAAAAAAAAAAACATAACAAAGCAATCAAAATCTACTTGATTAGATTGTACATTTCCACCATGTCAAGTTAATTATGATACACTCAATGACATATCATCGTTTCTTTCCTGTCAGACACGTGACCTATATGGTTATAACAAGATCTCAATAGATATGATGAGACCTGTTCATGGTAGCTGTTGCTTTTACGTCAGTTTGAATGCGTCTCTGTAACTAAGAAAATTCCAAAAGGAGGACAAAATGTAAGTATATGATTTCATACTGTTTGCTTTTGTCCGCTTGATCGAGGGCACGTCTGTGTGCATTTCCTCTAAAGTAAATCAATAATAATAATAATAATAATAATAATAATAATAATAACAATTACCACAACCACCACCACCATCATCATCATCACCTTAGCCATCATCATCGTCATCAATGACATCAGCTTCTCTTTTCTTCCTTTTTGTTTTCAACATCGAAAACTCCTCGATGTTCTTAATGACAGTAGCGGTGAGAACTCGAACGAGACGAGTTAAAGAAGGACAAGCTCCTTTTGAATCAATCAAATGTATAAATTCATATTCCATAAGATACTAATATACAGAAAATAAATATCGTTTTATTTTAGTCTATAATATTTTATAGAAATTAAAACCAAACAAGATACTGATTTACAGTAGTCAAAAGTTCCTTTTGCAGACGCACAAAAAAATCCCCAACTTTTTTAAATACTCTGTATGGATATATTTTAAGAATTTTCAGCCCACGACAGGGTCGGATACTGGGGATGGGGTGGGAGGGGAAGGCGGGGTTAGCGCCCCCTCCCTCCAAAAAAGAAGAAACAAATTAGCGCGGAATAGCTGGAACCATTTCTAGAGTAAGTTACTTTTACAGTTAAGACGCATAACACGCAGGAGATTCGCCCGCTGCGCCCTTAGCACGAGTTCCATCCCACAGACCCCGTGCCTATTTGTTTAGCCCCCCCCCCCCCCCACACACACACACACACACACCCGGCGTAAATTCTGACGCCTTGAACAATGTTCAGTAAATCAAACTTTATAGTTCGAGATCACCGATTAGATATAAAGGCGCCCGGTAAAATGAAAATCACACACGCTGTAATTCGAAAGACTGACTGAATTTGATGCACAATCAGAAGTCTGATTGGCTAACGTCAATTCATTGAATAATTAGAGGTCTGGATTTTGTGCCGAGTCTGGTTCAGTGAGAGAATTTTTGCAATCTCAGGGCCTCTGTTCTAAAACATTGCACAGCAGAAGCTCGAAGTAAGTTATCACTGCGTAATACAGACACCAAGTTATAAATGATATTCTGCAAATATAATTTGTGCAGAACAAAATATAAATACTACAAGGCTGCATATCTTTACACTACGTGCATTTTGTTGCAGTTAGTTTGGCTATTATTCTTTTGCATGTTCCATTTACTTGTATCTACTGCTTACAACTCACAGATACACACACACACACGCACGCACGCACGCATATACAACATTTTGCTCTCTTTCTTAAATTCTGAACGAGAAATCATTACTACAGAGAACATCAATCATTGTAATGACCTTATCGCTAATGTTGAGTTAGTTGACCCCTCTTTGTCTTGTGCCATTAACAGAACATAAATAACGTGTAAAGTCCGATGTATTAATGAGTCTATCTGTCTGTCATTTTTTTAGGACATATATCGTGTCCTTTTCTCTTGGATTTCTTTTGTTTGTTTGCCCGGTTTGAATAGAAATCCTTTCAAAGCTTCTTTCATGATTTTCCCAATGATGTCGGGTATTAAGTATTTAAGGCACACAAACACACACACACACACACCATGACTAGAGTTATCGGGCTCCTAATATACAGTAAGTAAACGACCAGTTGTACAAACATCAACTAAATACACATGCCGCTGGTCACTATATACAGTACATATAGTATGCCCCTGCAGCTCAACGGACAACAAAAGACTGACCTAATAGCAAACCCCGCCCTGATGTACGTACGTACGGACACGCAAGGGTAACATTACATATTCCATCCATATTCTTAGCAGGGAATACAAAACCTGAGTATTTGTATCGTTCATAAATATAAGCAAATAAGTTCACACTACATCATAGGATGAGTTTTCTCATCTGTTCAATAACAGCACACGAGGGATGGTACACTGATACAATACCTAATACCCAGCATCAAAAGGTAGTAATGGAATAACAAAATGTAATCAGTTGAAGTGCAATGAAAATGTTCTATATGTAACAATAGAGCAAGAAATACTTAAAAGTCTTCAAATTTAGCTACCATTATAGAGTTGCCGGATGTGATATAAAAATGTGCAGTTCATCCGCATTCAACGACAAAAACAAAACCAAAAAAAAAAAAATGCAAATAAAGTATGCTTTATCAAGCTAACAGCTGCACTTTATCAAAAAGGAGAAATTACATCAGTGAATGTCATTGTATGACGACAATTCGACTGAATTCTAAAGTAATTAATGTTGCTGGATCTGAATTTTGACATTGAGTACTTGAGTTCATTCAGAACTTTCAATAAATTTTAAGGGTTGTTTCGTTGTATGAAAAACTGTTTGTATTTTGTAATAGTAATACAAATATAATGTATCTTATTTTCTGTACCAATCCGTGGCCTATTTACCATATGGATACAATTTATTGTAGAAAAGAAACAAAAGTCTAGTGTGTTCAGTACAAAAAAATAACTATATATATATATATATATATATATATATATATATATATATATATATATATATATATATATTTATATGATTCAGTGTATTCAAGTTTTGTAGTTTAGACTACTAATTTTGTGACTGAATATCGCAGTGAACTGGACCTGTTCCGCGATAGAGTTTTCTTCCCACACATAGGTGGCATGTCGATCACACACTACTTCCCGTGGCGTTCAACAGGGTTCAGCGAAAACACGGACCTTTGAAGTTCAGTCACCAATAACAATGCACAAGCATTAAAACACTAAAATAAACAATCTTTGCATAAAACTGAGTATACTATGTAACAAGAATAAAAGAGGAAGCGAGTGAAATATTCACATTAAACAGTTTTTTTCTTTCTTTCCAATTTATCAAACCAATCGAAATGAATAATGTTTCTCTTTGTTCACGCTCATAATTGGATACAATTTCTTGAACACCTATGCTAAGAATGAACCAGCAGAAAATTCTTCTGAATGATATGTCTCGCCTGATTAGCCTGCACAGTACATCATCCCAAAAAGTAGACATAGGCAATTTAGCAAGAAAAATAGGTCACTACAACCACATTTTATGTATGTTAACATAAGCGGTAAATGTGAATGCACTCATGAAATTGCATGACCATACATGCAACAGTGTCTATCAAACTGAGCTACAAGCGATAAAGAGCGTCAAAGAAAATATGATCGGATAAATCTAACTACAATGAGAGAGAGAGAGAGAGAGAGAGAGAGAGAGAGAGAGAGAGAGAGAATAACATTTATAGTGTAAACTTTCACTCGTTGACACACTGAAATGATCTCTACGACCCCATTACACAACAAATGCCTTGCTTTTTCTATTAATCTTAAAATAGCGGATCAAAACTGCTTCTCGGAGAATACGTTAATGTCCATTAAAACTATTTCCTCCCATGGGCGATAACAGTAAAAAGTATTTTTATTACCATAAAACTGAACATTAAATCATGCAAATACACTCTCGAGGAATACCTGTTATTTGCGGCTCATACTACACTTGGTAGCGTTGCATTACCATATTGTTCGTAGCAAAGCTATATTTTTAGACGCTGAAATCCCTATGCACGTCTAAGCTTGACATTCTTGAAACACGAATTTCAGGCTTTTTACATTTAACACAGTCATAATTTCAGGATTCGTTGACATTTGGAATCAAACAGAAAGAAAAAAAGAAAGAACCAAACACAAATGCAAAGTAACATTTATGAAAATGTATAAAGCAGTGTTCCTTGAAGTGTCGCCACTAATTTTAGATGACAACATTAATAATGAAAATGTGCACAAATCTGTTTTGTGCCGACCCTATAACGTGTCCTATGTATTTGCGCAAACACTATAAAGTCCATGTCTGACTTAAGAATGATATCAGTAGAGCAAATAAGATCAATCTAATTGTGGTTAGTTTCCTTTTAGAGCATGTTTTTTGCTTTAAAACTGCTGCTTTTTACATTTACGCCGATCCACCTTCCCTTCCCACTATGCATTCACAGGAAACGAAAAGCGGACATGACATCATCGATACAAATAGATTCTTATCGTGTACATTGCTTTCTTTTTACTTTGTCAGAGCCTGGTACACCATTTTCCTGTTATAATATAATTCTGCTTTGCATCTACATGGGAAAGATAGTCCAGTATTGTCGGGCGCACCATTCGATTCACATCGTATGTGCCGGGTACACCATTATACTATTACGGATTTCAGAATAGAACACTGTACTATAGATAACATATTTGTTTTACACATACTCATATGGAAATATCTTCGAAAATGCAGTGGCAGATTCTATTGCATATTTGTAGACTTTGAGAGGCATTTAATAGAATAAATAGAGAAGCTTTGTGGCATAAATTTTAAAAAGCTGCAAATTAGTAGTAAAATGTTAAATATGCTTAAAGCAATACATATGGATATAAGGACTTGTGTTAGGACCACAAACAGACGGACTTATGCCTTCAGATGTTCTGCTGGTGTACGTCAAGGTTCCATTCTGTCACTATTACTTTGTTTCCCCTTATTTTTATATAGCCTTCAAAGTTCATTATCCAATGTCACTTATGGTGTAGACATTAACTATATATTAAAACTGATTGTTTTGCAATATACTGATGAGTCATATAGTTATATTAGCTGTAACGCCTATTGGGTTTCAGCGCTGACTTAATCGACTTGAATATTATTGTAATAAATGAGGGTTAAAGGTTCATATAGACAAAACAAATGTGGTTTTCCGAAAAGAGGCTACCTACGGAAGCACAAAAATCGTATTTTGGGAATTACAAATTAAAAGTGACTTCATATTATAAATATCTAAGGCTGGTATTATCTTCATGGTGTTTGGTGCATATGTCAAAAAGTCCTGTCTGAACAAGCATCTAAGGTATTATTCTCAGTCAAAGGCAAGTTGCTTAGGTTTGGAAAATTATCAATAGATATACTATTTTAAACATTTTACTCTAAGATACTGCCTGTTATGTTCTATAGAGCTGAAATTTAGAGAGTACATACAATATTGAGAGAGTAGATAAAAACTACTGTATATATATATATATATATATATATATATATATATATATATATATATATATATATATATATATTGAAACTTACAAAATCTACTGCAAATAGTTTTATTATGAGTGAGTTAGGGAGAAACAGTCTTACATCAGCCTACATTATGAAGCCAATAAATTACTGGTTGAAAATACTTAAAATGACTTCCTAAGATCAATTATAATATGCAACTACAATGGTCGTACTCATCCAGTTGTAAAGTAACATCAACTCATTTCTTATGGCTTTGGAGAGGCTTGGTACAACCAAGGTGTGGGAGATGAACTAATGTTTATGAAATTGTTCAAGCTAAGATGTATTGATATTGACATACAAACCTGAAATGCAAAAAGTAATGAATTGGATAAATAAAGAGTCTAAAATTAATTAAGTTAGACTTGAGCCAAGAACCATATCTAGATATTAATTAAAACCCATTGTACCTTAACTTATTCCTCAAGCTTAGAGGCAGTTATCTGAATGCTAGGGTAAGTGTGGGTAGATATGACTATACTCCATACCACTAACGAATATATCTCTTTTGTGAAAATGATATTGAAACGGAATGTTATTTTGTATGTGAGTGTAGAGCTTTTGAACTTCTTCGTAAGCTGTATCTTTTTGTAAACCCGTCAGATAATAAATTGTGATTTACCCTGTAATGTAAAAAGTACACTGAACTCAATATGTAAGTTTTATTATACGCACTTAAGCATAGAAAGGTACTCCAAGATTCTTGTAATGTAAACTCTGATGAATAATAATGACATAGCTAATTATTTGTTTATGTATATTTTTTTTTTTTTTTTCTTTTTTTTTTTTTTAATTTTATTTTTATTTTTTATTGCTCTTCTTTTTTTCTATCTCACTCACGTGAGTGTTTCTATTTGTTAATGTTACGCATATTATATTTTTGGTCCACTAGTCTACATAACCTCAATAAAGACAAGTAATTATTCTAGTATATTTATACATTAGAAATTACACAACCAAATCATTTAAAATATATGATAAAACCCTATAAGTATAAACATACAATATGATTTATATCTTTCAAAAAGTGTAATTAGTGCAAAAATTGGGAGACGATTTGTACAGATTAAATATATACCAAAAAAAATAAAAAAATTTAAGCAGATTGTGATATTCGAGATCAGCATGTTCATATTAAAAATTCCGCATCCGCCATTTTTGTAGCAAATTATTTTATAAAAAAATGGAAGAATTATGTCCAAAAATGGCCCTTGGGCACACACAAGTTACTTACCTGCAATGATAGCCTGCAGACATGGGTAACAAATTGAATGATTAATTATGGACTGTCATGGTACGACAATACGTCAAGCTTGAATACATCATGGGACAAACACATACACACCGTTTTACTTGCATTGACACAACTCATACAGGGCCGAATCGGGAACGGAACACATAGGACTGACATTGTAAGTAACTTGTGCAACAAATATCAACCAGCAATTTGTCGTAGTTTTGCAGATAGATTTAATAGCTAATAGTTATTCTACTACTAGCATTTAAGACTGTGGAATCTTTTATTACACTTTATTTAAAAACTGCATGTATTGCAAATGGTCTGTGTTTACCATCGATTTCGTATCTTGAATGTCGTCTAATGGCGAATCATTGTGACAGGATATGCACGTACGTAACTTGGCTTTTCCTATTCATGTCCTTGTTACACAGTACTGAAGAAACCTCGCTCATCAATAGTCTTCAAACTTGTTATATTTTAGGTCTGACACGTGCCTATCATGGTTTTCAAGATGTTATTTTCATTATTCCATTCATACAAACAAATTAACGAGAATTATCACTGATATATATATATATATATATATATATATATATATATATATATATATATAAACTAAATCTTGAAGAAATTATCCCAATATCTAGAACATGTACATATGTACATGTATTTAGAGCTTTTACTTCTATCCAGTTTCTCCTCATCTTCAAGATTGTGCAGTATACTTAGAATATATGAATAAAAGAATGGGTATTATATATATCTATCGATTCATCATATGTATGTATGTATATGCATAGAATGACCACATTGTCTTTCTTTATCATCCACGCTTAAGCATCTGGGATATTGTGATCGCCTCTGTTCGTCAGTAAGTAACTCTCACTTGCTACATAGCTGCATGGAAATTCACTGAATATGGTAATTAAGTTGCCTATATGGTGACCATCTGGGAGTACGTCAGAGGTCGAAGACACAAATAAATTATATTCCAGTGATATTTTGAGATATTTTTGAAGCAAACTTTATGTATATATCATAGCAGAAAGACATATAATATATGTTGCGAGCGGAGTTTCGCAAATAATCTCTTTGTACCATTCGAGGAGTGAGGATATGTAACAACAAGCGTGGGGATTTGCCACTGAATTTGCTCTAGTTAGCGTGTCTTCTTGCTGATAAAAGGAATGATGCAGATTTTCCATCTTTGTATGGGTGTGAACATCTAAGATTTTTAATTTCAGAACAATTTCCGACTGAACGTTAAGTGTTAATGATCAAAACAAGCTATGAAATGTTACTGTAGACAGCTAGTGTCAGACACGCGTATCATATCTCATGATGAGCCCAAAGGTACATATTTGAAGGAATTTCAATGATAGGAGTCAAATAACGAAACTGAAATTGAATAGTTAGCTTTCGTTTCTCAAGAATGAAGGGAGGAAGAGAGTGGGTGGGTGGGTGGGGGAGGAATGGAGCTCAATGCTTTTTATGAACCGACAGGTAGCATCACCAGATAGCCCGGTCCAACAAATAAAGAAGAGGATTCATCTTGTCCTGCTTCAGTTATTCTCTCCCTACCGATACAATCATTTTGCCTCTATAATAACATTTTCTGTTGACGAAATATGCATTATTCAAACATGAAGTATTAAGCGTTTGACTATTTATAAAAATGACACATATTACAAACAAAAACATGGGTTTTACACGAGTCCAATGGTGCATTCTGTCTTGTTTTAATTTCATGTAAATCATTTCTATTGATTTCAGTGGAAGAAAAAAAAAAAATAATTGAATGGTGCCTTTCTGGGCAAAAATCTCGAATACATATCCAATTCATGTACAAAAAATTTCTTCCTTCCATTCTTTTTCTTTATTCCTTTATAAATGTAATTATTCTTTATTTTCATTTAATTCTTCTTTTGTTCTCTAATACTTGATATGAAAGAAGGAAACTATACAATAATAATATCGAAAAGCTATAGTAAATTGTTGTGAACTTCGAAGCAATAATAATCGTTTTAATAATAATAATAATAATAATAATGTAAATATTTTAGATTGATATGAAATGATTATCATTTTATTATTATTAGTATTATTATTATTATTATTATTAGTAGTAGTAGTAGTAGTATTTTGTTGTTGTTGTTTGTTGTCATACCTGATGATGATTCATTAAATTGTAATCCAAATATAAATTCCGAATTTGTTTTTCATTTAATCACATCTAAGTTATGAAATGTTAGTATTCAGTAAAATTATGACGGGAAAGCATTCCTATTTCTAATTTTCTGCATAGATTGAGAATGATGTGTCAGAATTATTTATCCAATGATTATAATCTCTAGGCTCATTTTTTCATTATTTTATTTATTATTTTGCATTTTGTTGGGGGTTTTTTTTCAATTAAAATATGTAAAATGGCTGACTTCTAGGTACCAATTACTCAAAAATAATTTTCATATTTCAAATTTGTAATTTGTAAAATTCGAAATTTTACCACAGATAAAACAAGTTTTGGCATACTTCTAAACTTCTTAGATTTTATATTGAATATGAGAACAATTCTAAGTAAAAATCTGTATGCGATAATGTGAAAATTTGATTTTTGTACTGACATATTTTGTTCTGCCGTGTATAAGTAGTTTCCAGACAAGAGAGTATTGAAGTCAGTATTGATACCAAGGAGGTCAAGTGTCATGGAAAGTTGATCTTTTAAATTATTATACAGTCTGCACTAAAATCGGAAATGTTAATCATTCTTAATAGTAAAAAAACAAGAGAAAGAAGCATCAGTCATACGATTGTCTCTAAACAATTCAATCGAGTATACTAGATTTATGTTTTAATAGGGCTAAGTAAACAAGCTCGCCAGTCGCTGCAGATTAGAACGCCAGAGGCCGAAATAATACGTTTAGTTATTTGTAACGATTCTGAGAGATGGACAGTTTCATATGGGTAGAGGTGGCACATTTTATGTGTTTATCATAGATAGCAGGAAGGATTTTTTTAGAGAGAGATGTACGACATCGAAGTTGTACAAGATTGCTTAAGTTTCTCAAGTTACAACAGGCTGCTATATCTTGTACACATAGTGGAAGGAAGTCCATTTTATAATCAGGCTGCTATATCTTGTACACATAGTGGAAGGAAGTCCATTTTATAATCAGGCTGCTATATCTTGTACACATAGTGGAAGGAAGTCCATTTTATAATCAGGCTGCTATATCTTGTACACATAGTGGAAGGAAGTCCATTTTATAATCAGGCTGCTATATCTTGTACACATAGTGGAAGGAAGTCCATTTTATAATCAGGCTGCTATATCTTGTACACATAGTGGAAGGAAGTCCATTTTATAATCAGGCTGCTAGATCTTGTGCACAGAGTGGAAGGAAGTCCGTTTTAAAATCAGGGCGTTGTTTGTTTAAATATGTTATAAAAAGTAAAAAGGTTTTCAATGTTTCTTCTCTCCGCATAGGTAGGCCAGCCTGCTACAAAATAGAGTGATTATGCATTTGCATATGCTATTTTTAGAAAGCTATACAAAATAAGGCTTGTTCTCACTAGAAACGGTACCAAATTTTTTTTTTATAACAAGAGTATTGTGCAAGAAACTACATATTATCAAATCACACATAGAACGAAGGATATATTTTCAATCACCAGGATAACCTTGCATTTCTTTAATCTTTTAGGCACCTTATACAAGTGTCTTTTTATCGAGTCAAAGTATATCATTTTTACAATATGATTTAGCGATGTGTTTGTGTTGTAAATTCTTTTGTGAGAGCGGTCCCATTTTTGTCCCATGCTGTGTAAGAGAACTCGCATAAACTGTGTTAACAAACTAAGTAATCCAAATATAGTCAATCCTAAAATGAAGTATATTGATTAATATACAGTAATTAAAGATATTGCGCTTAATAATTTTACAGAAGGAATTGGGTTACAATCGGAATAACAGTAATTATGCACTCATCCATTTGGCAATTTGCATACTGCTTGTTACAGACAGGTTGTCAAAATAACGGCTAAATTATGCAAGCAATGACAACAACAACAACAACAACAAAATAGGAAAAAGATTTTCTTTTCTCTTTGATACAAAGTGGGATTTTTAATCGACTGATCGGTAAAAAAAGATTTGTTTTTCTCTATGGTACAAGGTGAGATTTTAATCGACTTATCGGTAAAATAAAAGCAAAAACTAATTATCATTCTTACTTGTAATTGGCTAAATTTAAGTGTGAAATAGTTTTGGTCATGAATCGGTGCTGGGGTTCATTACAGATATAAAGAATCAATAGATTTTCTAGGGGCATAAGTCTAACCATCTAACTTTAAAACTTTAAAGAAGACTTACTATAGGAAACGTTCCGGATGCTTCGCGCAGATTTTTATATTTTTTATTTTGCCCCCTCCCCCCCCCCCCCTCTGATCCATCCGTGTTTACTGTATGACTGAAGTGGACGGTGCTTTATCT
This sequence comes from Margaritifera margaritifera, assembly GCA_029931535.1. Taxonomy (NCBI): domain Eukaryota; kingdom Metazoa; phylum Mollusca; class Bivalvia; order Unionida; family Margaritiferidae; genus Margaritifera; species Margaritifera margaritifera. The sequence continues at coordinate 1,194,398 of JAQPZY010001262.1, read as the reverse complement.
CATATTATCTTTGAAATTGTTGCAATTTTCATGTGTATTTGGTTGATCTACGGCAAGGTGGCATAAAATTGAAACATGGTATAAAAATCGAAGTATTATGTGAAGTACTCTTCCAGCAAGTTGGCATGCTGGCAATATCATGCCTTTCTGGGACAGCCATACTTCTGCTACTACATTGCTGCAAGCAGCTTCAATTTTATTGCCGTTGTTGTCTTTATTATCATTTCCGTCTTTCTCTTTTCCTCCTCCCACCTCCATCATCATCACCACAACTATCATCATCACCATTATCACCACTGCCACCACCACCACTACCACCACCGACACATTATCCATTTAAAATTGTCCTTGTCGTTGTGGTTTTTATAGTGTTGGTACATGTGACAAATTATATTAAAATGTAATACAGGAATTAAATGACAAATCATGTTGCGAATAACACAAGCCATCATTTTTTGCACGTGACAGTGCACTTCTTGCTGGAAGCAATAGCAGACCACGAATCAATCAAGATAGTGAGTTACATATGCACATGCACGCGACGTTTTAAAGGGACGAACTGCGACCAGCCGTTCACTGTCAACATTATTTAACTGCAGCTTTTATTTTCAGTGCATCACAGGAATTAAAATTTTCGGTATACGTTGTAATAACTTTATTTGTCCAAAATCGGAACCAGGGACTTATAATACCTATAGAGAAAAAGAAATATTCATCGTTTTGGGGACAAAGGCTTTTATTGGCTCCACTCCTCTTCCTCTCCTTCTTCTCCTCCACATGGTCACTCCTTTCTACAACAACAACCACTATTACTAGGTATCACTACACTAGTTAAGTTCCTAATATATTTCTATCATTTTTATAGATTTTAATGAATTCCAGTGCATCCGTTATAAGTTAAACTTCACAAGGACTATTATATTTATCTTAAGCATTACTTGGACGCAACGTATAAAAGAAAAAAAAAATACAAGCATAGGTTACGTGGAATTTTCTGGAAATAATTGCATAGAAATGAAATGACTCGAGTTTTTAGTTCAAGTGACCTTTCCAGAATCTGCCCAATTACTCCTGTTCGTTTTTCAACCTATGGAAAAACCAAGAGATAGAATTCAATACAAAATTTGCCACAAAAAAAATATGTAGGCTTTAACGCTGTTTTCTCTTGAATACAAATAGCATTATTCATTGGTCAAATGATCTATAGGAAAAATCAGAGAATACGTATTATTGATTTTCTTAGGGGTTTTGATTTGGTTTTGTGTTTTTACGGCACGGCAACACATGGAGGTCAGTTAGTGTTGTGGCAATTGGAGTAGAATGCCTTACACGCCCAGGGACACACCACAGCGGCCGACCCAATGGTAAGATTGGAACCCGCATCATCCTGGTCGTCAGCCTGGCATACTAAAAACTGAGCAACCGCGACTCGCTGATTTTCTGAGGGACTACAAAAGGATGCAATAACAGCTATTTTTGGAACAATTAGTGTAGTGGTTCCTACTACCACTACTACTACAATTTGTGGTGGTTGTGGTTGTGTGAGTTTAACGCCATTTTTCACCACATGATAGGCTATTCATGGCGGCCAGTATATTTGGTGAGGAAGAACCTGGGCAAACCCCGGGAAGATCCGCCGACCCACGAGAAGCTACGCTGGCTGGGCCGAGACTCGAACCTACGCAGGCAGCGGTGAGATGTCAGTGATCTGTAAAGGCGAGCGCCTTCGACCACCCAGCGCTCCTTACTACAATTTGTATAAAAGTAGATTTAACTAGTTCCAAATTCGAAAAAATAACCAACAGCGATTCATTGTTGTATGTTATTTAATATTAAAATATAGGTGGTCGTTATGTTTTTGATGAATACCTCTATGACGTGTTGTAAATGCTGATAAATTATTTTCAAGATTATTTATAATCAACTTGTAAGCATTTCTATATTTGATAACAGACACAACTTTTCAGTTAAAACGGAAATACATCTAAGTGCAATAATGTTCATAAGAAAAATAATTTGCTTTGTCACATAACAACTGTGTTAATTAGGTTTCTATACCCGTATCATAACGTTTCTCTAAAAACACCCAATGACGTCAAGCAAAGCAAAGGCTGAAGGGGGCCGAGAGACCCGAATGTATTTCAAAGTCATTTTACTTCACTATTCTGCGGTTTCGTCAATGTGATGAATACAATCTTACTTTCGTGCTCATTTCAAATGAAGTGTATGACACTCGTCGAATAATCTTTTGCGAGCCTGAGCAAGTAAGGTTATCTACATTATCTCACCATAAAATCACATATGTTACAGTGAACAACCCTGTCTGATTGCCATCACATATGCTCACTTGTTATTTATATCAGTCATAAATCTATTGAAATAAGACAAGATGGTATGTTTTATGCTCTTTGCACCATGCCGTCGTGAAGTATAAAAGTCTCGTTTTTTTTTTCTTCTGAATTTTAAAAAGCAGTTTCTAGTTCTAATGATGTACATTATACCGGTCAGAGCTTCCATCTCTGAGCAGTGAGAAATAAACGCCTTTCAGGTAAGCTAATTACTTAATAGAGTTTAATTTCTACGAAAAGTTTATTTATATGACCATGCAAACTTGATTTCTCTTTTTATCACCGAAGCTTTTTGTTTGAAACTTTCATATAAAGTTTCTGTTGTTGTCCAAGACACGTGATGATATTTACAGGTGACATGTGAGGACGTTATGTAAATAGATAGAAACGGATGAAACTATTTGCGGAAAATCTTGCTACAGCATGTGTGCATTGTCATGGGCCGCCTTAAAAATGCTATAGAATGGTGTTAGCTTGAATGACCATTAGAACTACCGCTGTGTTTCTAAATTGTATTTAAGGTGAAAGGGTTAATTTCCCTAATTAACATACATGTACAGTAATATCGTTTACTGATGGAAGATCTACTTGTAATTGGGCGTGTTATTATCATACATAGTTAGTGCTTTTGCGTAACATCGACGTCTGAAAAATAATGCTGGTCAATGCGAATAGAGCCATTTTGTGGATTGTCTGTTTCTTTCTACTTTAATTGTGTTTCTGTTTATTATTTGCTTTTTCTATGTGTGCATTATTGCTGTGTTCGTGTGTCCGTTTAAATGATTGATGTATCGTCGAATCCGCCTACCTGTCAGTCAAACTTTAACATATAGCTAATTTCAATGATCTTGAGACTAAACCAACTTCTGGCTAAGTTTGGCTAAGTTTGATTCATTACGTAATCTTCCCTTGACAAAAGAAAAAAGCTTGTCGGAGTATTCCAGTTTGACGGTCCAACACCTAGGCTATTGTGTATATATATATATATATATATATATATATATATATATATATATATATATATATATATATATATATATATATATATTGTTATGTATGATGTTTATATAATATTATAAATATTTTAGGAAATTATAAATGTTTCTTCACTTTAATATTTGCTTAAATCTTAATGTTTATCAGGAAAAACATGTTTAACTAGTGTCCTTGAATTAGGTTGTTTTGATCAATATGTTTTCTCAATTTGAAAGTCAATGTTGAATTTTGTTTACAAGTAAAATTACATTAAGATGACTCATATTCTAGAACATTCTGTCATGTGACCAATCTATATATATGCCATGTTTGGTGGACATTTATTCAGTTTTGACATTACCATCAATCTTGTAAAGAGCTATTACAGTTACGAAAATTCATTCCAAATTCTAAGAGAGGAATTATTTTAAATATTCATTAGATTATAACAGTGCTCATAAACTTTTGGATTTTGGATTTTTAATTGATGATTTTGGAATTTAAGTGAACTTATTCAGATATTTTGGAATACTTCATTTTGACATCAGCACATCAAGATTACTAGTACATCAGGACTTTGGAGACCATTAGCACATCATAACATTCAAGGACACAGCCGTGAATTCGGAACATTCTTTATTTAGGACTTGTGATTAGAACAATCATTGTTATTGGATTATTAGGATTTCAAAACACATTATTGTAAGTGACTTTTTGATTTTTCATTTTAATTATCTAGTAATAAATTGCTTGTTGATTTTTTACTTGATTTGTTGGTTTCACTTTCTTTCTGTTACATTTTTCTTAGACCATAGAGTCGTAACAGAAATTGGGGGCTCGTCCGGGATTGAATTTCTTTAAAGCATATTAGAGATATTAAAGTTATTTTTTAAATTCATATTGATTTTGTCTCGGAATTTTTTTTTTGTTTTGTCTTTGGCAAAGATTTTATATAGAGAAATTTTTTTGTGTGAAACCAACAAGCATTTACTATGGCATCTAATGTTCAAAATTTCATTTCAAAACCTACCCAGGAGGGGTTAGAGTGCATGAGAAGGGATGAGTTGCTCGAGCTTGCCAGAAAATACAGTCTATCTGAGGCAAAAGTATCATTGACAAAACAGGAAATAAAGATTATTTTAATTCAATATTTAGTAGGAAAGGGAATTTTTGAAAATAGTGCTTTAAGTTTGAAGAGAAAGCCTGTATCTGGTTCTGACAGGAAATTAAGGGAATTAGAGTTAAAGAACCAGATGGATTTAGAGTTGGCAAAGCTTCAGATTCAGAGAGAGAGAGAGAAAGAAGAGAGGCAGATACAGATGGAGAGAGAGAAAGAAGAGAGGCAGATGGAGAGAGAAAAAGAAGAGAGGCAGATGGAGAGAGAAAAAGAAGAGAGGCAGATGGAGAGAGAGAGAGAGAGAAAGAAGATAGACAAATACAAATGCAGATGCAGATGCAAAGAGAAGAAAGGGAAATGCAATTTAAGTTAAGAGAATTAGAACTGGCAAACAGAGCACACTCAACTCCTTTAAACACAAGTCCAGGTTTTGATGTTACTAGATATATTAGGTTAGTACCCCCCTTTTCAGGAAAAAGAAGTAGATAAATACTTTCTTCATTTCGAGAAAATAGCTGAAAACTTGAAATGGCCCAGAGAGCATTGGACTTTGTTGTTACAAAGTGTACTTATTGGCAAAGCTCGTGAAGTCTACACTTCACTGTCAGTACAACAAAGCACTGATTATGATGTGGTTAAGGAGTACATCTTGAAAGCTTATGAGTTGGTACCAGAGGCATATCGACAAAGGTTTAGGAATAGTAGAAAAGAAACTGGACAAACTCATGTCGAATTTGCAAGGGAAAAAGAACAACTATTTGATAGGTGGTGCTCAGCCAAGAAAGTTGATCAAGCTTATGATAACCTCAGACAGCTCGTATTAATTGAAGAGTTCAAGAGGTGCATCCATAGTGATGTTAAAACCTATCTTGACGAGCAGAATGTGGAAACTTTGGAAAATGCTGCTCGTATGGCTGATGATTATTCCTTGACTCACAAAATTTCATTTGGAAATAAGTCGTCCTCTCAGCAGTTTTCTGGTAAAAAAACCATTTCAATCTCATTCGAGTACTTCCAAATTTCACAACAGCACAACTGTTAGGAATCAAACATCTGATAAGACTGATCAGAAATCCTTATCTCTTCCTACGTGCACTTATTGTAAAACGAAAGGGCACGTTATTTCTGATTGCTTCAAGTTGAAAAATAAGCAACAGAGTAAAGACAGAGCTTTTCCAAATGCTCTTATTTCTACGAGGTCAAGGTCACGGTCTTGTATTGAAAGCAATACATTTGTTGGGTCAAACAAACCCCAGTCTGATTCTATTTTGGAGGCTTATGAACCATTCATGTCAGAAGGTTCTATATCACTTATTGGTGATTCTGCCAAACCTATCCCAATTAAAATATTAAGGGACACTGGAGCTTCTCAGAGTCTTTTATTATCAGGTACTTTGCCTTTGTCTGAGGAGTGTTCTTCAAGTGAAAGTGTTCTTGTTCAGGGAGTAGAGTGCGGCTTTGTAAATGTTCCTCTCCATTGTGTAAATTTGGCATCAGACTTAGTTTCTGGACCTGTGACTGTTGGGGCAGTGACTTCTTTACCCATAGAGGGTGTTCATTTATTACTAGGCAATGACCTAGCTGGAGATAAGGTTGTGGTTAATCCACTTGTAACTGACAAGCCTTGTTTGGATCAGAAAGTTGATCCTGTCGAAACTGAAATCCCTGATTTGTACCCTGCTTGTGCAGTTACTAGAGCTATGGCAAAAAGAGCTCTTGAGAGTGATGTTGATCAGGATATTATTCCTTTAGCTGACACATGTATTGGTCAGTCTTTTGATCAGGTCACTTTTTCCTCAGGTATTGATCAATCAAACGGTAATGATCACAGTGATCCTCTTTTGGCAACTCATTCTCTTTGTCCTACTCAGGGTGACAAACGACAATCCCTTGTCGTTGAACAGGAGCAAGATCCCGAGATATCTTGTTTGTTTCAGAGGGCTATTAGTGAAACTGAAGCCACACAAGTTCCAGTGTGTTACTTTGTGAAAAATGGGGTCCTTATGAGGAAATGGAGACCACCTGAGGTACCCGCTGGTGACGAGTGGTCAGTGAGCTATCAAATTGTTATTCCTAAGTCATATCGACAGGAAATTCTTTATCTAGCCAATGAAACTCCTTTGGCTGGTCATTTAGGAGTCCGTAAGACTTATCACAAGATCTTGAATCATTTTTATTGGCCGAAACTCAAAAGTGATGTTTCTAAATACTGCAGATCTTGTCACACTTGTCAAATGGTAGGAAAACCCAATCAGAAAATACCTAAGGCTCATTTACAACCTATTCCTGCATTTGATGAACCATTTAGTAGAATAATGGTAGACTGTGTTGGTCCTTTACCTAAAACCAAGTCAGGCAACCAATACTTGTTGACCATCATGTATACATCTACAAGATTTCCAGAAGCAATTCCTCTGAGAAATATAAAAAACTAAAACTATTGTGAAAGCTTTGGTGAAGTTTTTTGCACTTGTTGGCCTTCCCAAATCTGTCCAGTCGGATCAAGGGTCAAATTTTACGTCTGGAATTTTCCAACAAGTTATGCATGAATTAGGCATCCAACAGTTTAAATCTTCTGCCTATCACCCTGAAAGTCAAGGTGCTTTGGAAAGATTTCATCAAACTTTGAAGAATATGATTCGATCATATTGCTTTGATACAGAAAAGGATTGGGATGAGGGTGTTCATTTATTGTTGTTTGCTGTTAGGGAATCAGTTCAAGAGTCGTTGGGTTTTAGTCCCTTTGAACTAGTTTTTGGTCATACTGTCCGTGGACCACTGAAATTATTGAAAGAGAAACTTCTTTCAAATGAAGATTCGAAGATTAATCTTCTTGATTATGTCTCTGATTTCAAATACAAGTTGTCAAAGGCCTGTGAAGTAGCAAGAACTAATCTTCACACTTCTCAGTCAAAAATGAAATTAAGGTATGACAGAAATACACTGGAAAGGAGTTTTAAACCTGGTGACAAAGTTCTGGCTCTCTTTCCCATACCTCAGAATCCTCTTCAGGCTAAATTTTATGGTCCTTATACCGTTGAAAAGAAAGTAAATGACTTAAATTATATCATTAACACTCCTGGGGGACGGAAACAGAAACAACTTTGTCATATAAATATGTTAAAGGAATATTTTGACAGAGATAGCCCAGCTAATTATTCAGTTAATTTAGTTGTACCTGTCCCACACAGTGAAGATATCAACGATGGAATACGATCAGACTATAGTGACTCTGGTATAACCAATCTTCGGAATTCAGAAATATTGAACAACCTAGACCAGAAACTTTCACATCTACAACAACAGGAAAGAAATGAACTAAAACAGCTATTACATGACTATGAGCACTTGTTTCCTGATGTTCCAACACGAACAAGTAAAATTTATCATGACGTTGACATTGTAGATTCTGCGCCTGTGAAACAGCATCCTTATAGGATGAATCCTCTCAAACAGAACTATCTGAAGAAAGAAATTGAGTATTTACTGGAGAATGATTTCATAGAACCAAGTAAAAGTAACTGGAGTTCACCATGTATTCTTGTTCCCAAGCCAGATAATACATTCCGTATGTGTACTGACTATAGAAAAGTCAACAGTGTCACCAAAACTGATTCATTTCCAATCCCAAGAATGGACGATTGCATTGATAAAATTGGAAATGCTAAATATGTCACCAAGTTTGACCTTTTAAAAGGATTCTGGCAAATTCCACTGACGGAAAGGGCAAAAGAAATTTCAGCATTTGTAACTCCAGATGGACTTTATCAATATAAAGTCATGCCGTTTGGAATGAAAAATTCGCCTGCAACGTTTCAACGTCTGATGAACATGATAACATTTGGTCTTGATAATTGTGACGCTTATATCGATGACGTCATTATCTACAACAACACCTGGGAAGATCATTTGGAAACCATTCAAAAATTCTTTGATCGACTCAGCGATGCGAATCTGACAATTAATTTGAGCAAAAGTGAGTTTTTGCCATGCTTGTGTCACATTTTTAGGACATATTGTGGGACAAGGTCAAGTTAAACCTATAGAAGCTAAGGTCAAAGCTATCTCTTAATTTCAAGTTCTAATTTGTAAAAAGCAACTGATGCGATTTCTAGGTATGGCTGGATATTATCGGAAATTTTGTTCCAATTTTTCCAAAATTGCTGAACCTTTGACAAGTTTATTGAGTAAGAAAACCAAATTTTGTTGGTCTGACAAGTGTCAGGAATCTTTTGACAAGTTAAAGGCCATGCTTAAGAATGCACCAGTTCTTTCTGCACCAAATTTCAGCCAATCATTTAAATTATCTGTTGATGCAAGTGATGTAGGGGTTGGTGGAGTATTGATTCAGGAAGACAAAAGTGGTGTGGATCACCCTGTGTGTTATTTTTCTAAAAAACTAAACAAGCACCAGAAAAATTATTCCACAATTGAGAAGGAATGTTTGGCTTTGATATTGGCTTTACAGCATTTTGAAGTGTATGTTACCTCAGCTCTTTCTCCAATTATTGTGTACAGTGATCACAATCCCCTTACTTTCATCAACAAAATGAAAGATAAAAATCGGAGATTGTTGAGATGGAGTTTGATATTGCAAGAATATAACATTGACATCAAACACATCAGGGGAAAAGACAATGTGATTGCAGATGCACTCTCACGTGCCTAGAAATGTAATATTGCTTGATGTAATTAAGTCCAGTATCATAAAACATGTTCTTATGTAATTTTGGTTATTGTAGTATTAGATGTATATTCAAAAGAAAGCTTTATTATATAAATCTTTCTTTTTCTTTATGAGGGGAGGTGTTATGTATGATGTTTATATAATATTATAAATATTTTAGGAAATTATAAATGTTTCTTCACTTTAATATTTGCTTAAATCTTAATGTTTATCAGGAAAACATGTTTAACTAGTGTCATTGAATTAGGTTGTTTTGATCAATATGTTTTCTCAATTTGAAAGTCAAGGTTGAATTTGTTTACAAGGAAAATTCCATTAAGATGACTCATATTCTAGAACATTCTGTCATGTGACCAATCTATATATATGCCATGTTTGGTGGACATTTATTCAGTTTTGACATTACCATCAGTCTTGTAAAGAGCTATTACAGTTGTGAAAATTCATTCCAAATTCTAAGAGAGGAATTATTTTAAATATTCATTAGATTATAACAGTGCTCATAAACTTTTGGATTTTGGATTTTTAATTGATGATTTTGGAATTTAAGTGAACTTATTCAGATATTTTGGAATACTTCATTTTGACATCAGCACATCAAGATTACTAGTACATCAGGACTTTGGAGACCATTAGCACATCATAACATTCAAGGACACAGCCGTGAATTCGGAACATTCTATATTTAGGACTTGTGATTAGAACAATCATTCTTATTGGATTATTAGGATTTCAAAATACATTATTGTAAGTGACTTTTTGATTTTTCATTTTAATTATCTAGTAATAAATTGCTTGTTGATTTTTTACTTGATTTGTTGGTTTCACTTTCTTTCTGTTACATTTTTCTTAGACCATAGAGTCGTAACAGAAATTGGGGGCTCGTCCGGGATTGAATTTCTTTAAAGCATATTAGAGATATTAAAGTTATTTTTTAAATTCATATTGATTTTGTCTCGGAATTTTTTTTTTGTTTTGTCTTTGGCAAAGATTTTATATAGAGAAATTTTTTTGTGTGAAACCAACAAGCATTTACTATGGCATCTAATGTTCAAAATTTCATTTCAAAACCTACCCAGGAGGGGTTAGAGTGCATGAGAAGGGATGAGTTGCTCGAGCTTGCCAGAAAATACAGTCTATCTGAGGCAAAAGTATCATTGACAAAACAGGAAATAAAGATTATTTTAATTCAATATTTAGTAGGAAAGGGAATTTTTGAAAATAGTGCTTTAAGTTTGAAGAGAAAGCCTGTATCTGGTTCTGACAGGAAATTAAGGGAATTAGAGTTAAAGAACCAGATGGATTTAGAGTTGGCAAAGCTTCAGATTCAGAGAGAGAGAGAGAAAGAAGAGAGGCAGATACAGATGGAGAGAGAGAAAGAAGAGAGGCAGATGGAGAGAGAAAAAGAAGAGAGGCAGATGGAGAGAGAAAAAGAAGAGAGGCAGATGGAGAGAGAGAGAGAGAGAGAAAGAAGATAGACAAATACAAATGCAGATGCAGATGCAAAGAGAAGAAAGGGAAATGCAATTTAAGTTAAGAGAATTAGAACTGGCAAACAGAGCACACTCAACTCCTTTAAACACAAGTCCAGGTTTTGATGTTACTAGATATATTAGGTTAGTACCCCCTTTTCAGGAAAAAGAAGTAGATAAATACTTTCTTCATTTCGAGAAAATAGCTGAAAACTTGAAATGGCCCAGAGAGCATTGGACTTTGTTGTTACAAAGTGTACTTATTGGCAAAGCTCGTGAAGTCTACACTTCACTGTCAGTACAACAAAGCACTGATTATGATGTGGTTAAGGAGTACATCTTGAAAGCTTATGAGTTGGTACCAGAGGCATATCGACAAAGGTTTAGGAATAGTAGAAAAGAAACTGGACAAACTCATGTCGAATTTGCAAGGGAAAAAGAACAACTATTTGATAGGTGGTGCTCAGCCAAGAAAGTTGATCAAGCTTATGATAACCTCAGACAGCTCGTATTAATTGAAGAGTTCAAGAGGTGCATCCATAGTGATGTTAAAACCTATCTTGACGAGCAGAATGTGGAAACTTTGGAAAATGCTGCTCGTATGGCTGATGATTATTCCTTGACTCACAAAATTTCATTTGGAAATAAGTCGTCCTCTCAGCAGTTTTCTGGTAAAAAACCATTTCAATCTCATTCGAGTACTTCCAAATTTCACAACAGCACAACTGTTAGGAATCAAACATCTGATAAGACTGATCAGAAATCCTTATCTCTTCCTACGTGCACTTATTGTAAAACGAAAGGGCACGTTATTTCTGATTGCTTCAAGTTGAAAAATAAGCAACAGAGTAAAGACAGAGCTTTTCCAAATGCTCTTATTTCTACGAGGTCAAGGTCACGGTCTTGTATTGAAAGCAATACATTTGTTGGGTCAAACAAACCCCAGTCTGATTCTATTTTGGAGGCTTATGAACCATTCATGTCAGAAGGTTCTATATCACTTATTGGTGATTCTGCCAAACCTATCCCAATTAAAATATTAAGGGACACTGGAGCTTCTCAGAGTCTTTTATTATCAGGTACTTTGCCTTTGTCTGAGGAGTGTTCTTCAAGTGAAAGTGTTCTTGTTCAGGGAGTAGAGTGCGGCTTTGTAAATGTTCCTCTCCATTGTGTAAATTTGGCATCAGACTTAGTTTCTGGACCTGTGACTGTTGGGGCAGTGACTTCTTTACCCATAGAGGGTGTTCATTTATTACTAGGCAATGACCTAGCTGGAGATAAGGTTGTGGTTAATCCACTTGTAACTGACAAGCCTTGTTTGGATCAGAAAGTTGATCCTGTCGAAACTGAAATCCCTGATTTGTACCCTGCTTGTGCAGTTACTAGAGCTATGGCAAAAAGAGCTCTTGAGAGTGATGTTGATCAGGATATTATTCCTTTAGCTGACACATGTATTGGTCAGTCTTTTGATCAGGTCACTTTTTCCTCAGGTATTGATCAATCAAACGGTAATGATCACAGTGATCCTCTTTTGGCAACTCATTCTCTTTGTCCTACTCAGGGTGACAAACGACAATCCCTTGTCGTTGAACAGGAGCAAGATCCCGAGATATCTTGTTTGTTTCAGAGGGCTATTAGTGAAACTGAAGCCACACAAGTTCCAGTGTGTTACTTTGTGAAAAATGGGGTCCTTATGAGGAAATGGAGACCACCTGAGGTACCCGCTGATGACGAGTGGTCAGTGAGCTATCAAATTGTTATTCCTAAGTCATATCGACAGGAAATTCTTTATCTAGCCAATGAAACTCCTTTGGCTGGTCATTTAGGAGTCCGTAAGACTTATCACAAGATCTTGAATCATTTTTATTGGCCGAAACTCAAAAGTGATGTTTCTAAATACTGCAGATCTTGTCACACTTGTCAAATGGTAGGAAAACCCAATCAGAAAATACCTAAGGCTCATTTACAACCTATTCCTGCATTTGATGAACCATTTAGTAGAATAATGGTAGACTGTGTTGGTCCTTTACCTAAAACCAAGTCAGGCAACCAATACTTGTTGACCATCATGTATACATCTACAAGATTTCCAGAAGCAATTCCTCTGAGAAATATAAAAAACTAAAACTATTGTGAAAGCTTTGGTGAAGTTTTTTGCACTTGTTGGCCTTCCCAAATCTGTCCAGTCGGATCAAGGGTCAAATTTTACGTCTGGAATTTTCCAACAAGTTATGCATGAATTAGGCATCCAACAGTTTAAATCTTCTGCCTATCACCCTGAAAGTCAAGGTGCTTTGGAAAGATTTCATCAAACTTTGAAGAATATGATTCGATCATATTGCTTTGATACAGAAAAGGATTGGGATGAGGGTGTTCATTTATTGTTGTTTGCTGTTAGGGAATCAGTTCAAGAGTCGTTGGGTTTTAGTCCCTTTGAACTAGTTTTTGGTCATACTGTCCGTGGACCACTGAAATTATTGAAAGAGAAACTTCTTTCAAATGAAGATTCGAAGATTAATCTTCTTGATTATGTCTCTGATTTCAAATACAAGTTGTCAAAGGCCTGTGAAGTAGCAAGAACTAATCTTCACACTTCTCAGTCAAAAATGAAATTAAGGTATGACAGAAATACACTGGAAAGGAGTTTTAAACCTGGTGACAAAGTTCTGGCTCTCTTTCCCATACCTCAGAATCCTCTTCAGGCTAAATTTTATGGTCCTTATACCGTTGAAAAGAAAGTAAATGACTTAAATTATATCATTAACACTCCTGGGGGACGGAAACAGAAACAACTTTGTCATATAAATATGTTAAAGGAATATTTTGACAGAGATAGCCCAGCTAATTATTCAGTTAATTTAGTTGTACCTGTCCCACACAGTGAAGATATCAACGATGGAATACGATCAGACTATAGTGACTCTGGTATAACCAATCTTCGGAATTCAGAAATATTGAACAACCTAGACCAGAAACTTTCACATCTACAACAACAGGAAAGAAATGAACTAAAACAGCTATTACATGACTATGAGCACTTGTTTCCTGATGTTCCAACACGAACAAGTAAAATTTATCATGACGTTGACATTGTAGATTCTGCGCCTGTGAAACAGCATCCTTATAGGATGAATCCTCTCAAACAGAACTATCTGAAGAAAGAAATTGAGTATTTACTGGAGAATGATTTCATAGAACCAAGTAAAAGTAACTGGAGTTCACCATGTATTCTTGTTCCCAAGCCAGATAATACATTCCGTATGTGTACTGACTATAGAAAAGTCAACAGTGTCACCAAAACTGATTCATTTCCAATCCCAAGAATGGACGATTGCATTGATAAAATTGGAAATGCTAAATATGTCACCAAGTTTGACCTTTTAAAAGGATTCTGGCAAATTCCACTGACGGAAAGGGCAAAAGAAATTTCAGCATTTGTAACTCCAGATGGACTTTATCAATATAAAGTCATGCCGTTTGGAATGAAAAATTCGCCTGCAACGTTTCAACGTCTGATGAACATGATAACATTTGGTCTTGATAATTGTGACGCTTATATCGATGACGTCATTATCTACAACAACACCTGGGAAGATCATTTGGAAACCATTCAAAAATTCTTTGATCGACTCAGCGATGCGAATCTGACAATTAATTTGAGCAAAAGTGAGTTTTGCCATGCTTGTGTCACATTTTTAGGACATATTGTGGGACAAGGTCAAGTTAAACCTATAGAAGCTAAGGTCAAAGCTATCTCTTAATTTCAAGTTCTAATTTGTAAAAAGCAACTGATGCGATTTCTAGGTATGGCTGGATATTATCGGAAATTTTGTTCCAATTTTTCCAAAATTGCTGAACCTTTGACAAGTTTATTGAGTAAGAAAACCAAATTTTGTTGGTCTGACAAGTGTCAGGAATCTTTTGACAAGTTAAAGGCCATGCTTAAGAATGCACCAGTTCTTTCTGCACCAAATTTCAGCCAATCATTTAAATTATCTGTTGATGCAAGTGATGTAGGGGTTGGTGGAGTATTGATTCAGGAAGACAAAAGTGGTGTGGATCACCCTGTGTGTTATTTTTCTAAAAAACTAAACAAGCACCAGAAAAATTATTCCACAATTGAGAAGGAATGTTTGGCTTTGATATTGGCTTTACAGCATTTTGAAGTGTATGTTACCTCAGCTCTTTCTCCAATTATTGTGTACAGTGATCACAATCCCCTTACTTTCATCAACAAAATGAAAGATAAAAATCGGAGATTGTTGAGATGGAGTTTGATATTGCAAGAATATAACATTGACATCAAACACATCAGGGGAAAAGACAATGTGATTGCAGATGCACTCTCACGTGCCTAGAAATGTAATATTGCTTGATGTAATTAAGTCCAGTATCATAAAACATGTTCTTATGTAATTTTGGTTATTGTAGTATTAGATGTATATTCAAAAGAAAGCTTTATTATATAAATCTTTCTTTTTCTTTATGAGGGGAGGTGTTATGTATGATGTTTATATAATATTATAAATATTTTAGGAAATTATAAATGTTTCTTCACTTTAATATTTGCTTAAATCTTAATGTTTATCAGGAAAACATGTTTAACTAGTGTCATTGAATTAGGTTGTTTTGATCAATATGTTTTCTCAATTTGAAAGTCAAGGTTGAATTTGTTTACAAGGAAAATTCCATTAAGATGACTCATATTCTAGAACATTCTGTCATGTGACCAATCTATATATATGCCATGTTTGGTGGACATTTATTCAGTTTTGACATTACCATCAGTCTTGTAAAGAGCTATTACAGTTGTGAAAATTCATTCCAAATTCTAAGAGAGGAATTATTTTAAATATTCATTAGATTATAACAGTGCTCATAAACTTTTGGATTTTGGATTTTTAATTGATGATTTTGGAATTTAAGTGAACTTATTCAGATATTTTGGAATACTTCATTTTGACATCAGCACATCAAGATTACTAGTACATCAGGACTTTGGAGACCATTAGCACATCATAACATTCAAGGACACAGCCGTGAATTCGGAACATTCTATATTTAGGACTTGTGATTAGAACAATCATTCTTATTGGATTATTAGGATTTCAAAATACATTATTGTAAGTGACTTTTTGATTTTTCATTTTAATTATCTAGTAATAAATTGCTTGTTGATTTTTTACTTGATTTGTTGGTTTCACTTTCTTTCTGTTACATTTTTCTTAGACCATAGAGTCGTAACAATATATATATAATACACACACAGATAGTCATAACTTCAAAATTTCTCAATCGATTTCTACCAAACTGTCTGTAAAAACTTTGAATTCATATTAATTCATTTTAAGTCAATTTGTCTGGCAACGGAAACATTCAATATGGGAGCATAACGAGTGTGAGTTTAATCATCATAGGTCAAAAATGTTCATATTTGTTTCTGAATCCATCATCACTCAAAAGTTTGGTGAATAACAAACAATGTCTGAAAGTAAGAAAAAAGCTCATACAGCTCATTTTACGGACAACCAAGAAAACAATGGAATATAAATAACGTATAGTTGAATTTCATCCTCATAAATTTTTATTTTTTAAATCTTGCCATGTATGTACAAAACTCCACACTCTGAGTGAACACTCAATGTCAACCTTTTTCACAAACTGGTTTACATAGAGGGAAATTTAATGTCCCAATTTGTATCCATTTGATTTAGCGGAGGATATTGTCATACCATCCATCTGTCCCTAAAGACATCACTCTAAATGGCAAGGTGGAAATTCGCCAAACCTGGAACATAGGTTGCCCATGGGGTTACCATCTTATGATCAAGGGTATGATTTTTAGGCACCCCCCTGGGCTCCCCGAAAGAGTCAACGGTCTAATATACAAAAATTGCACTTACAGTGAAATTTCTGAATATATTTTGATCAAACTGTGTGCATGCATTCGTAGCAGGAAAAAACGTATTTTTTGGGTGGATGGGTGGGTTATGATCCGTAAGTCACAGACCGGAGTAGGGAATTTGGAATCCAGGGTTTTGGGGGTTATGTCATAAAAAGCTTGAGGATTTGCCATGGTGAGGTATGGACGTAGCTCTTGTTTGAATAATGTTAATAAATATGAAGAATAATATTTTAAAACTAGATTAGACCTTGTTAATAACAAAACAGTATTTGAGTTTGAGTGTGCACTCAATTTAAGGAGTTTCGAGAATACAGAATCTGTCTGATGATACAGGAGCAGGAGGAGGGATGTAGGAATAATAATTAAAAATGACCTTGAATCACGTTAACATTCAGCAGCTTTACTATGACTCTACTATCTTTTTTCCAAACGTACTTGAAACGTATAGGGATTAAAGAAACGGGTGATGTCGTCTGCAAAAGTTAAAACAATGTTTCTAAAACGATTTTGCAGACCAGAAAAAGTGGTGTTTCCAAAAAGATATGCGCTTGTTGTTCCCTGAGCAATATACGCCTACTTGTTCCTCTACTTCTTTACATAATTGAAGAATGAACATTCTCAATTTAATTTGACGTCCTGACACAACACTAATTTGTGTTATACTACAATTTGAATAGACATACCTAAGTAACATTTCATTTGGATTTTTGTTAAGCAAGCTTTCCACAAACATGTTTTATGTCTAGATACATGCGTATATCATGATAGTTTCATGATAAAGTTATGTTAATATTTGCCTTGCAATGTTACCCTTACATCGGTATGAAAAAGAATCGTATGAACATCTTTATTACCATAGCTTTTATGATTCCTTTATATAACAAAACGATGAAAATATTTCTTGAGATAACCATGGTTTACATAAGCACAATTCGTCATATCAATGAGGATATAATTTCCATATGCACAATACTGATGAGAGGATTCAGTCGAAGGGAATTCCTTTTTTCTCCTATCAAAAAAATTATGTAATCTGTCTATAGTTTATTGTTTTTTGCTCCATTAATCTCTGTCAATATTTTACAAAATGAATTGTTGTGTCTTACTCATGACATGGGGCTCATCATAAAAGAACATGACAGAATACGTTGACAATATATACTACTATTTACACCTCCACAAATTAGTTAAATAAATATTTACTCAGAAATATATTCGAATTGTTTAAAATTATGTTCTCGATGCAAACAGTAATCAGGATTGCTGAAATAAATATATAAAAACTCACATTAAATGCAAATGTAAATCATTAATTTGCATTTTGCAAGATTCTTGCGATAGCATTAAGATATGACAGCATTAAATTAGGCGGAGCGCAACAAACTCAGAGAGAGAATGGTACAACATTTAAGAATAACATAGGAACGGCAATCTAAATTATTATTCTGACTTTGGTATTATCACGGCCAATCAGATATATAATAGAATGGCTGAAACGTCCAATTTGATATCAACAACAAACACTCTCTCTCTTAAATTAAGACATCCAGGTCATAATGCGAAAGGGAACTCACATATTTTCAGCCTGTCGTATCCAGGGATCGAAAACCCGTTGCAGAAGTGTGAAGCGAGTACTTTTACAATTAGCAAAATATATGAATTGCTGTCAGTAGTAGTAGTCGTCGTCGTAGTAGTAGAAATAATACTAATAGTAGTAAACATATTTTACACGCTTGAAAAAGTTAACCACTTAGCGTTTATTTATAGTCCTTGCAAAATTTAAATCAAAATAGCTGAATTATTCTAGGACAGGCGTGCGCAACCTACAGCCCTATTCGCTTATTTGCATCATAGGGTCTGGCTTTAAAAATCGCTTGTCCAGCCCGCGCCCTGGATGAAGTTGCACATGCCTGTTCTAGGACAAGAGCTTGAATAATTTAACAGCAAGCTCTCTTTCTTAGGAGCTTGCTATGGAAAAATTTCCTGGAGAAACGGCCTTTCTGCAATTAGACTCACAATTCAACCTGTACGAGGTCCAACAACTTGTTTTTTTTGTTGTTGTTTTTTTCGTTCTTTTCGAAAATTCCTGAAATAACATAATGAAATTACCGCAATAGAAAATATGAACAATAACCATCATAGGTACAGTTTTACTCTCTAAACTGCAGATGATGCCTTGGGGACTTGTATTACTTGCCGTTCTGGTTCCTGGAGTTTTTTGCATGATCGAAGAAATTCCGCTTCCGCCAGATATACAGGAATGTCTGGACCAAGTCCATGCCAAAACCAACCTTACCGAGGTAGTTGGGGAAAATGTCGTCTGGAGATGTGTTCATGGAAGCCTGTGGAAGAAGGTATGATATATCGTTGTCAAACAACAACAACAACAACAACAACAACAACAACAACAGCAGCAGCAACAACAACAATAACAACAACAATAATAATAATAATAATTATTATTATTATTATTATTGACTATTTATTATCGATGGATTGTTGAGACGAAGGCTCAAATGACACAGGGTTGAGATGTATTACCATGTATAATATTCAAATTATGTACAATAAAATGCATGGACTACATAAGATGAGTAGTATCACAGACTGGGGGTAATAAAATACGGCAGGTTCTTTAAAAACTATATAATTATATTTCGGGTTAAAAAGAATGTTTTACATTGTGTTTAAAAGCAGCGATGATTGCACATGATTTAATATAATTAGGTAAGATATTCCTGATTAAAACACCATTATATGTAAAACTCCATTTAAACGTTTCAGTCTTGTGTTTGGGGATACAAGATTGCTTCTTACTTATGAGACTGGAGTAAAAGTTTTTAGATAATCTGGTACCATGTTGTTTAGAATTCGGTACATGAGGACTAATACACTGCATTTTACTCTGTGTTTTAAAGTAGTTTTGAGTTTTCCAAACAAAGTTTTATTGAGTGATGAATATGTTTCATCTCAATGAGTTTTAGAAACATTCCTTTATGGCCGTTCAATGCGTTTTAATAGATAAGCCGAGCGATATCCCCAAATATTGGAACAATAATTTAAATGAGGTAACAAGAAACAACTGTAAAGAATAAGTCTTGATTCTGACCTTAAATATGCCAAATTATTTTCAAATGAAATAACTCGAAGGACATGTTGCTAAATACAGAGTTGATTGGTTATTAATTCATAGAGTGTCGTCAGCTGTGACTCCTACAAGGTTTTCATGAGTGACATATTCTAGCTTGTTATGTCAGCAGTATACAGAAAGATCCGTTTGCATTCTACCATTCTTTTCAGTAGTGCCAATTAGTAAACCTTGGTTTGTTGAGAATATATACACACAGTATTGTTGGTATATCCGGTTGAAAAGTTTGACATGTCAGAATTTAGCATACTCTCAATTTCATCCATATTTAGACCAACAGCTTGAGCAGCTGTGTCATCCGCATATATAAACATATCCGTATGATCAGATACCAAATAGAGGTCATTGATAAACAGTAAAAAGAAAAGTAGTCATAGAATTAACCCTTGGGGACTCCTACATAAACCTGGGATGAATCACAAACGACGCTATTACAACGCATCATTTGAGACCTGTTGTTTTAAAAATGAGTTAAAAACAATAGTGGTAAATCTGAACATTCATAATTTCCTAACTTCGAAAGTAGGATACTGTGACTGATAAGGTCGTGTGCTTTTATAAACGCTAACATTAATACGGCAATAAGATTCCCTTTTTCTATTTCCTGATACCAAAAATTAGCAATGTTTGTAAAAGCCGTTTGACAACAATAGAAGTTTGTAAAACCTGATTATTTTTTGTATAAGAAATAATGTGTTGAGTTGAAGAAATACAAGTGGGTATATGGACGTAATTTGAGCAGTTCTGACAGTATGTGAAAAACATAAATTGGTCTATAATTTGCTTTATTTCTTTAACTTTTTATGATGAAAAGAGTGACTTAGATAGATTTCCAATGGCGTGAAAAAGAGCCAGTTTTGATGGCATAGTTCCTAATAGGGGTAATGCTTTGATGGATATGGGGGGTAATGCTTTGATGTATATGGAGGGGGGGAACGCTTTGATGGATATGGTCAACACCAATTTTACATATTGTGCATTGATTCCGACTTATCCAGTAGATCTTTTATGATCAATGAATTTGTTCAAATTTTAGAACATCTGAGTTTTGAATGGGTGGAATTTTTAAACTTGGTACCTTTTGGCAATTTGCTAGATGCAAAATCTCTGAGTTTCGTAGTTATAACATCACTAGGATAATTACATACTTTGTTATAACATTGTTGTTATGTTAGAGTTGCTTTCAGATTGGTATGTACATTGTTCTAATAATTGATACAGGATAGTAGTCACTACGACCTATACGTGGTATATATTGTATATATTATAAATAAATTGAAATGTATGAATTGGAAAACAGTATACTTTTTTCTTTTCTTTTGCAACTACGTGATGCCAAAGTGCTGAAGTGGAAAACATGATATGAAACTGTCCTTTTCTTGAAAAAGAAATTATCTGAAACTGCCATTTCGTGGAAACTGTTATTCAAACTTGACTTTTCGTGGAAATAATGATCTGAAAATGCTCTTATAAACGACTTTTGAATGTCATTACGAGATACACTGGCTTATCTTGTTTCCGATATTGAAAAGAAACAGAGCATTAGTTTTTAAATATCAAAAGTAATAATAGCTGTAGGTTTAGTTTCGGTTAGTTTTTATTAGCTGACTTTTTAAGCATTTTACGTATAATTATAAAGTCATGGGTTAGAACACAAGTTTGGCAACATAAATAGATGGTTACATACTAGTAGCAAACATATAAGAGCAGTCCAGATGGGTATATACTCTTAGCTAACATGTCAGAGCAGTCCAGATGGGTATACACTAGTAACAAACCTGTCAGAACAGTCCAGATGGGTATACACTAGTAGCAAATCCTGATGGGTATATATTAGTAACAGACATATCATAGTAGTCCAGATAGGTATATACTAGTAGCAAACATATCAGAGCAGTCCCTGATGGGTATATATTAGTAACATACATATCATAGTAGTCCAGATGGGTATACACTAGTAGCAAACATATCAGAGCAGTCCCTGATGGGTATATATTAGTAACAGACATATCAGAGTAGTCGATATGGGTATACACTAGTAGCAAATATGTCAGAGTAGTCCAGATGGGTATATATTAGTAACAAACATAGCATAGTAGTCCATATGGGTATACACTAGTAGCAAACATGTCAGAGTAGTCCATATAGGTATACTATAGAGGCAAACATATCTTAGTAGTCCAGATGGGTATACACTAGTAGCAAACGTATATTGGTTTCCGATATATCCTTCACCTTCTACGCTAGATCATTTCCAAATAACAGCTTGGTAACTGGGGTTTGTGAGGAACATAACTGTACCTATTGGACACTCAAATCTAGCCCAATGAGCTCACACCTATTTTGGGTTAATTCCAGAATGAACACAGTGAGGCAGGAAAAAGTATCAAACAAACACCATAGTATATACTCATGTTCAGAGATCTTTTGCTCTGCCGTGTATCAGTTATCATATTAACCAGTCTAACCTATGAATTATGGCTTTCGTTGTATAATTATGGGATTGTTTGCAGTTACGTATATCAGGGCTTTTTGTGTCCCCCAACCCACATACACACATTAGGATTGGACGGTTGGACCAGATTTGTGTATTGATTTTTGCACGTGTAGCTACTCAATATTTGCTGATCTTGGGTTCTGATATATTCCCTTAAGTTTCTCAATCAGCATCTGCGTAATATACCTCATTCCCTTTATCACTCTGGGATATAGCGTGATACTCTTCAGCAGTGAGTTTCTGTCGATTATGACCGTCATCTGATCCGTGTCTCTTCAACGCATGATCATGTGCCACAGGAAAGCCTGTGTCTGAGTGGCTGTCACTATCACCGACTTCAATTAAATCCCCAGAGGAGCTGTTCTTACTTACTTCTCGGCAAGCAGAGATCTAAGGAATTCTCTGCTTTTCTCCTGCATTTGCCTCCGAGTAGGACAATTGTATTTATAGTCTGTGAAGACAGTTGCATCAGATGCTAGGAATGTATAATTGCCCACTTAGTAATCATTTTAACTGTGATAATGGGGTCGCAGTAACGCTATTGCTTGCTACAGATGCAACAACATTGACATCTTTTTTTAAGTCCACTTTATTACGAGAAGGCAATAATGCCTTGCCAGATTCCTTATTTTCTCTTTTATTTGACATCGGAACTTTCTATGTGGGGTTTTACTCTTCCGTATCATTGACAATCTGCCACACTAAATCAACTCCCTGACAACGAAAGGTTTAGTGTGCTTTAGTGTTTTAAGGCACATCAAAACTGTTAAGGTTCAGTGGCGGTGCGAGGGTTCGAAGCGCCTATGGGAATGATCTTTAGTGGCGCCCCTACCGAGGCGCCCGGGGGCAATGTTCTTTAGTGGCGTTCCTACTTTGCCACTGACTCCCCCGTCGCGCCGTCATTGTTAAAGTTATATTGTGCCGAGCCAAGAAGAGCAAAGTGCCTTGCCCAAGGTACACCAATGTAGACGAAGTGGCTGATCTGATGATGGGAATAAAACCCACATCCTTCTGTTTACCATTGCAATACCTTAACCACTGAGACACCGCGGTTCCTGCCTATCACAGATGTTGTCAACATAGTAAGGGTGACAAGAATAGGGACATGTTGCCCTTAAGGAGTGAGTGATTATACTTAATGTCCACCTTCAGAAAACAGTTTAGTTTTATAAATATGACAGTTAAACAATGATGATCTTGGATAATTAAAGAAAAAAAAAGCAAAGGGAAAACTTAAGATTGTTCAAGAGCATCACGCTAAAGAATATTTTAATCTTCATGAGCTGCGCACGTATATCCTAGGACACTCGAAGTGCTTAGTCAATCAGTGGAACATAATTTCTCCTAAAATTTAGATTTTAGATTAACTTTCTTGTGATACTTCCAATCATGTTGGGATTTTTGTCAGAGGTCGACATTTTACAAAAAGGTACAAAATTACTTCAAGATTCTAACATTGCCCTCTTGGGAATATTTTATTCTGGGAAAAGACTTGAGGAATTTACAAAAATCTGGATATGCGCAAATTATTACAGACATTGTTGTCTTCAGTGGATTTCAAAAGGACTGCATAGTGTCCTATTTACGTTGGGCTTATCGTACGATTCGACATTCAAGTTGAACGCTTGACATTTCCTTTTGTGTTATTAAAAGACATGAATATCCTACATTACTATTATATTTTCCATATATAGCATCAGAACAGTCTAAAGAGCTTACTAGGTCAGTCATTGTATATATTAAGCTTTTGCGTGTTTCGCATGATAGAGCGATTTGAATATATCTAGATAATTGATAGCATGAATAATTTAATTTGAAAATAAGAGGAAAATAAACAGCTAGTCATTTTCTCTTCACTAAGAGAACTGACCAATAAGTTAGTGTACGTGCAATTCAAGACACATTGAATGGAGTCATATATATATATATATATATATATATATATATATATATATATATATATATATATATATATATATATTAGGGATTATCTTTGATTTGACTATTTACGACTTGTATGCCAGTTATATCCTGTATATTTAACTCTCATAAGGAGGAAACAAAGTCAATCATCATCATCATCATCATCTATAATATTACATCAGTTCTCTTCAGACACGTTTTAATTACATGAAATCTTTTATTATTGAATATTTTAATTGCGCGACAATCTTTCATTTCGTTTAAACGAATAGTTCTTGCTAATTAATTTTCCGATGATTGCTCACCAAGTGTATTTCATTGGAACAAATTATCATACACCTGTAGATACACTGACAAATGTTGACCTGTACAGGTATATTATATCCAATACTATTGTCAAGTCAAGTCAGATTGATTTATAGTTATTGTCAAGTCAAGTCAGATTGATTTATAGTCAGATTTCACAACATTAACATTATCTGTGCTGAGCTAATATAGCGACATTATTCAAAGACGGACATAAAACATGCAGGAAATTAAAATGTAAACCATGTATAGAAACATTAAAACAGATATCATATGCCAAGACATATTAAAACAAATCTCATACTAAATTAATTGCTAACAATTGCTTATTTGTCGTACTAATTTTGCACAGGTATCTTTGCTTTTATCCTTATTTAAGGAATACAAATTCGCATTAAAGGAGAGCACACTGGAAATAATTAGAAGGAGCATAGACAATCGATATATCTATCATTTTCATTGCATTTGTCTGTAAATCATACATCCATACCGCAATACTGTCAAGTAGCGGATACATTATTAAACGAAAATTAAACAATTTATGCAGGAATTCGATGAAATGGCCAGTTGTACAAAGTCAGTTTTAATCATGCAAAAATTCGCACATTGGCATTATCGGCCCTCATATTCGCAACGACAACGAAAACTCGGTATAATGCTAAAAAAAAATCTGTACATGTGGTCAGCCTGCCTTATTTTTACGAAGCATTTGTTGGCCCTGCCTCCCATTACATTTTATTTGTTAGTTAATCTTTCTTCTTATGTCCCTCTCGGCTTCATAATTCTTGAGTTTCCAGCAGCGCGGATGTTGTTGTTGCTATTTTTTTTTTTTTTTTGTTTGTTTGTTTTTTGGGGTTTTTTTTAAATAAAAAGACAGAAAATAAAATATAAAAGATTTGGCATCATTGAATGAAAACAAGTGCAGCATTAACCCCCACCCCACCCCACCCTCCACCTTCATCCCACGCCAAATAAGACAAGAAAAAAACACATAGATGTTTTACGGACAAAAAACGTACTAACAGTGCGAGCCACTATTGTTTTAAATTATTTTTTGTGCATTCCAAATGTTTATGTATGTAATGAAAACTTACTTTCATTTTCGATTTTTTTATGAATCCCAAAAACTCCATACTCACTCAAAGTAGAAAACTACGTTAAGGACACGTAATAATAACACATACTACCGTAAAGTAAAGAAACAATGTCCTTTCAATTATTAATTACTTTATTTATTTCGAATTCAGGCCAAAGAAAACCCGAATAACCAACTGTCAGAAAAAGCCCTGAAGTGGTTTGCTACTTTGATCAACAAAAGCGTGCACGAAGGTGACTTGCATGGCAAACGATCCCGTAGCAGACGACAAACAGCGAGGTTACGAGTCAGACGGGAATATCGAATGCTGTCTGACACAGAGCGCAATAATTTTCATCTGGCTCTTAACATGTTAAAGGCTGACACGGTGAGTGAATCTGATCAGAATTAAATTTCCTCAGTTGCAGTCGTTTAAATATTGGTTTACATGGAGTAGTTTCCTATCAAACTGGAACTTTGCAGACAATATCTAAAATA
This sequence comes from Margaritifera margaritifera, assembly GCA_029931535.1. Classification (NCBI taxonomy): domain Eukaryota; kingdom Metazoa; phylum Mollusca; class Bivalvia; order Unionida; family Margaritiferidae; genus Margaritifera; species Margaritifera margaritifera. Next base: position 1,168,447 of record JAQPZY010001262.1, on the reverse strand, counting down.
TGAAGTAAAATTTCCGACTTTGGGGTTCAGAAGGTGGAAATTGAGGATTTTACATAAATGCTCATTTCAAATATAATTTATCAAACGAGTTGAATAATTTCTATTTGTTGTGAGCATTTGCGAGAAATAATTATGTAACGAGATTATATTTATCTAATGACAAAACCACTGATTTTATGCAGTAAAACCACAAAATACGGGTAGCATGGTGAGATGTCTTGAAGTATTTGTATGCCCTGGAGATTTCGCATTTTGCCTTATATGACGTAATGACATAATTTGTGACGTCATCAGCTGTTATTGCACGCGTGTAATGCACACACATATATGAAATGGGTTTATTAATATAATGTGATATGCATAAAAAAATTAATTAAAAAATAAATTACTCTAAGACCGTGCAGTTTTTTTTCAAATTGATGAAAGTGTTAGAATACATTTCATGTACTAGAGATTCGTTAGTCGCCCTTCCGTCAAGGGTTGTTACCGTTGCTTTAATTCGTTCTCTTTAATGGCTCTTTTCCAAATTCATCTTTCGTACGATATCTCTCTTTATGAAGCATTGGTAGTATGAAGTTCACTGTTTACGTGTTTTTCATATGTTCGGATTGGAATCAACAAAGACTATGGATGGGCACTGTAAGAAAACTATCTTGTACATTTGTCTGTTCTTTTGATACATTCTACTTAATTACACGTGGTAAAAATATGTTTCAATGTCTTGCAATTGGTTACATATAATACCTCGGTTGTAATTAATACATATTCAAAATGAAAGAAAAGTGAATTTTCATCATGTCTTCGTTAAGTTTCAGTTCTATAACTGACTCTCGGGGAAGGACCTGTGCTGGTTTTATTATACTGTATTGATTATTAATTTTTGTCACCTGACATCTTAGAAGTTTACATCTAGACCACACACGAAATGATATGAACCGGCCACGAGAGGAACGAAGTTTTTTTTCTAAACTGAGCTGATTTCGATTGCTCTTTAATGCAAAAGCTGCAAACTTTACATCGAGTTTGAAAAGATTCTTCCATGTTCAAAAAAGTAAGTATCAAGGCTTAGCACTAAGTTATCGTCTGTAGCAACAACCCGCTATTGTATCTAGCCAATAATAATCGCTGTAAATGGAGTGCTAAATATGCTGTTACGAACATGAGAGCGCTGTATCATACTTGTAAATATCAGCAGTTAGTGCAATTATAGTAGTGGAAGTAGCAGCAGTAGTAGTAGTAATAGTAGTAGTAGTAGTAGTTGTTGTAGCACATGTACTATAAGTAGTAGTATATGTAGTAGAACCAATGAACAATAGTGGCTCCGATGATCGTAGTGAAAATAGTTATGCTGATCGTGCATGTGGCTTAAATGGCGATGAGGAGGGTTGAGAAAATATATACTGATACTGTTAATGGAGGGCAGAACCGTGGATGTAGTTCATATTGTATAAAAAAAAAGATCGTGTTCGGTGATAGACAAAAGGTATTAATGAGCATTGACTGGAGGCATAACACATTCGTCAAATACATGAGTTTTAAAGGTCCTTCAGTCGTGCGAATTAATTAAATTTTTTAAAAATTTTCATTCTTATATCTCATTTGCTGTTCACTTGAATTGAAACACTGTTCATTGTCATTTTGCATAATTTTCTATTGCTCCAATTCTGTTGTACATCTACACATTTATCGTGAAAAGAACAACACAAGGCGTTAGCTTTCAAAGGACTCTTTCTTCCGCCAGAACAAATGGGCCACTGTTCACGTTGTCTGTATATGTGTTACACTATTTTATTTCCAGATTTGCATGTGTTACATGTAGCGATATTGTTCGTATACAGTGCTACATGCCTTTATTTCCGCTGCAGAGTCCGTGCTTTTCTTTGATGCTAATGCGTTATGAACGTCCGTCAGGGCGTTATATATATATATATATATATATATATATATATATATATATATATATATATATATATATATATATATATATATATATATAGAGAGAGAGAGAGAGAGAGAGAGAGAGAGAGAGAGAGATTGTATTTTCTCCTTTAAGTTCTCAGGCAAGGAAACCCGGGCAGACCGATAATTTCCGGTAATGGGCATCCCATAGAAAGGATATCAGCATATCTGGATCATTTCATGAGAACACATGTCCACAAATTACCATCCTATCTTCAGGACACGAAACATTATCTCATCAAAAAAAAAGCAAGTGAGCCATTATCGCCAGATACAAAGCTTGTTTCCTTAGACGTCACATCCCTGTATACTAATATACCGTAGAGTGAAGGGATACATGCGTGTAAAGAAGCAGGGATACAAGAGCTGTACAAGAGCCGTCCACTCATTCCCTGCTTAAACTTCAGGAACTGATCTTTAAACTCAACAACTTTGTGTTCAATGAAAACTACTGCCTCCAAATCAATGGAACCGCCATGGGTAAAAAGAAGGCTCTCTCATATACTAATATTTATATACGAAGACTGGACGAGAACTTTTGGTATCGGTAAGACTTACACCATTCCAGTGGGTACTCTTCCTCGATGACATAGAAATGAAATGACAACATGGAAGAGAAAATCTGGGTGACTTTATATGAAAATCAAACAAATTCCATCCTTCAATACAATTCACTGTAGAAGTCTCTAATTCAAACAGCGTATTTCTAGAGACTACAAGCAGACTTGTAGAAAATAAACTTCACACGGACATCTGCTCAAAGCCAACTGATAAACAACAGTATCTTCTCCCACCCAGTTGTCATCCAAAGCATTGCATTCGGAACATTCCGTACAGTCAGCCACTGAGAGTACATGGAATTTGCTCCAACAGTAAAACATCCCAAAAAAGGTCTGAGGAGTTGTCTGAATATTTGATGAACCGAGGCTACGACAAAGACTTAATAGCGGAGGCGACAAAGAAGGCAGAACAAAAAACAAACAAAACAAAAATAACAACGCAACGACCTCTTAAAAATAGAAAAAAGGAAAAGTTGATCGGACAAAAAATTATCCTCACATACCATCCAGACAACCCAAAATTAGGGTCAGATCATCCGGAAACACTAGCCCATCGTGGAATCGTGTGACACGCTTAAATTAATTGTCCCGAACAAACCAGTAGTATTCTACCGCAGACCAAAAAACCCCAGAGACATCCTAGTCAAAACGAAGTTAACGCCAATCACAAGTCAAGACCTTACTGTCACATATGGGCCCTATGGTGATAAAAGGTGCAAAACATGCCAGCATTCTCTAACACAGTAACGAGCAAAAAATATAACATATATGGTCTAAACAAAACATGCAAAACAGATAATGTAATTTATTTCATCACATGTAACATTTTGCGGTCTTCAGCATGTTAGAGAAACCGAAAAACTGCACAAAGGATCAATGTTCACATATCTTATTGGATGACAAAGAATTTGGATAGAAGCCCCAGGAGCAGAACACTTCTCTTCCCCATGCCATTCCTTCAGTGACATAATACTAGCAATTGCCCACAACCGCAACTGGAGTTCCAAAACCAGGAAAGAAAATGAATCTTACTAGATACGCCGCCTAAGAACACTGAAACCAGGCAGCTTAAATCAAGAAGATCCCAAATGGGCACCCACACGCAAATACAATAAAATAAAATAATTATCTTGTTAGAGCCCATATTTTTTAATTACTTAATTGGTTCATTAAGTTCATTAATCATTCACTTACATATAATTACTACTTTTTGTAGTTCTTGTTGCTATTATTGTTATTATTATTATTAGTAGTAGTAGTAGTATTATAAATAAAGAGACAATGAATTATCCGGGATATAATTTACGGCTACATCACTTTAACTTAATAGTAAGATGGCGGTCTTGCTATTCCTTTTTAGCTCAATACCAGCTAGTTTGCCATTTTATCATTAAAGTTCAAACCAAGAAGACCGAATATCCACAAGTTTGAAATAATACTTCTGTTAGATCCATAATCATGTAAGTTTTGTAAATTAAAAGTTTTATTTTGTGTTTATTGCTTGTCTCAGTATTGTAATTTTGCCTTTGTCAAAGACGCATTGAGAGCCGAAAGCACATCGGCTAGTTAGAAAACTAGTTTTGCACTGTTCGTTGTCAGTTTTTTAAAATTATTCTGGTCAATTCCTGACACACACGATCCCTTGCAGGATCCAGTGCACTTGAAATGACTTTTATTCTTTATATATATATATATATATATATATATATATATATATATCACGCGTGATAGTCCGTCATTATGGTACCGATATCGCCCAGCGCTTGATAATATGCAAGCCATATTTGCACACTCCTTACACACATTATACTATAAGTGTCATTCATTTGCAGAGTTATTTAAATTAATAGTGCATCATTGTAAAACTATATTTTCTGAAGCTGATACTCTAAAGTTTCATTGTTGTTATTACTGAGACCTTTGCCAGTAAAATTTCGTCTTACAAGCTTTTTTTTTTTTTTGTTGTTGTTGTTTTGTTTCGTTTTTAAACCCGAGGCAGTCATCCATGTGAAGATTTTTATTTTCCTCTATTATTTATCCTCAGTGATTTATATCATCGTTCTGAATTTTGAATTATTTAACTACTTTTAAACATTTTAAAAATTTATATATATATATATATATATATATATATATATATATATATATATATATATAGAGAGAGAGAGAGAGAGAGAGAGAGAGAGAGAGAGAGAGAGAGAGCCAGAGAGAGAATTGTACTGTTGCATAGTCTTAAACTGCTTGTGCTTACCGCTATCTCACTTGATACCATAAATAGAAGGTGGAAGTTTGCAGAATCCCATGTTAACATAATTAAGTTAGTTTGTGAAGTCCAAAAATTAATCTAACTTCGCACAATATTAAGGCATGATGAAGAAAAACAATTGTTGTTCATCACTTATTTAATATTAAAAGCTTTTTCCTATTACACTCATTGAAAATCAAAGCCACTATCTTATTTATATATTGCTATATACTGTCTTCTTAATTCCAATTCTAACAAAATTGTAAAGATTCTTCAATTAGAGAGCCATAATGTTGCATAATAGCTTTTTGTGAGAAAACATTCTGTGTTACTCACATCAATTTGGTCTATATGATTCATACTCTACTAGTACCGTGCGACAAATTGCTGTATATATAGTAGATCACAACATTTACACGCACATGCAGCGATGATAATGATGATGATGACTGTTGTTGTTGATGTATTATTATTATTATTATTATTATTATTATTATTATTATTATTTCAGTCCATCCCTCCAAACAGGTTTGATAATTTGGGCCTTCTTCACCAGACTAATGGCGTTCGGTCACATGACGGTCCCAACTTCTTCGGATGGCACCGGCTCTTTTTGATAATGTAAGTGAGCATTTACATATAGCTGTAAATACTCACTCAGTTCCATACATACTAAGGTGTTTAAATGGAAATATTCAATTCATGCTCAAACATTTAAAAATGTTATTATAGCACTCTGTCATTTCTTGATTGTTTTCGTTTTTGTTTCCAAATATATTTCAGAACCATTCAAAGGATGGAGTAAAAATGTATCAAACTACTAGTTTGTTTGAGTATATTATCAACAACTCGACAGAATGTCTTACCAAGAAAATAAATAACACAGATTATAAGAAAGAACCACAAATTTTTACAAAGTTCTAACATTGTTCTGGGTAACATTGAAATCCGAGCTCTCATATTGCTTCTTGGGCTGTTGTAACTATGGGAACCGCTCTTTGATTCAATGGCTTAATGGAAGGGGTAATATATACTGCGAAGCAAGGAATGGCAAATCATAATTAGGTTGCATATAAATTTACAGGATATACTGGCGTATAAGTTGAAACCAACTGCAAACTTCATCGACCCAGATCTGCCGGCGCATAATGCGCCGGCAGATCTGGTCGATGCAGTTTGTAAGGACTTATCAGTAGAACAAACAACATAGTCCCTGATCTGCCGGCGCTTTATGCGACGGCAGATCAGGGTCTATGTTGTTTGCATTTTGGACTCGATTTATACGCGAGTACAGACGGTACCTCTCTCCACACCCTGTGATATGAAATATATTGTATCATAAAACTATCAGTCGTACCTTACATTATGTTTTCTACAAAAACTACGTACCCTGCACTTTCCACTGTGCATACATTCGTATACTAACAACAAAAAAATGTCACAAATCCCATCACATTTATAGGAACTACCGTTTATTGACACTTTCGAAACGTAATGGAAGTTTTTTTTCTTCATAAATGTGAAATTACGTTTAGTACATGTAGTTTATTTTATTTGGCACGATTTGCCAATCCAATCTACTTTGCTATTAATATATTTTATGGATCATTTTGAAATCGTATCCAGTTTTACTCAGATGAGATGTGGGTTTCACCCATTCACCTATTTTACTTACATAAATGGTACGGTCTAAAATGGGACAAATTCATGGGTGTTTAGGGAAGTAATATTAGAAATATGGTTCTTTCTTTGGTAATTGTTCATTTTCTTCTTTTTTCCGCCCTGGTCAATGTTATAATAGCGCAATATTCCAAAAACAGTGCAACTATTCCAATCTGAAATTATCAAGAAAATTACAAATTCTCGACTAATTAGTTTTGCAGATAAGTTCCCTTCGCGAATTCTGCGAAAATATATAACTTACGAATAAAAAGAGTGTTTGCAACATGATACCTGACAACAGTGGCGGCGCGTGGGTTCGTGGCGCCCGGGGCCAATGTTCTTAATGTGGCACCACTACTTTACTACAGAGAACAGTTTTTATGTCAGTTACATATGTACGTGCATACTTCCTTCCGCCTAAACAGTAAAGATGAACTCAATTTTGCATCAGAGTCTGTGATACGCTAACCTATACAAAGAACTATGATAGGATCATACAAAAGTAGAACCTTGAGATAATCATTTGAAATTTATATTCTATTTTATATTTAACGTTTCACAAGTCTAGCTTATGCTACTCTCAATCGGAATTGATAGTAAGGCTGCTGCTACCCAACTTAGAGTACGTAAGAAAGTAAATAACGCTAATTATTTCGATAATGTCGTAAAATTATATTGCAGTTTTTACCTATGGTGGACTAAATCAATGTGATTAGGCTAAGCACGAGAATATGTGCTCATCTTTATTGTGAGCTTTGAAACTCAGGATTTCTGGATTTTGTTTTTAAGGCTTTGAAATAAAAAATAAATAGTGTACAAAAAGTCCACTACACAACGAATAAGTATTAGAAGTTTCATTCCGTTTCTGAGCCTTATTAAATCTGTGTTTTCTCTAAATACCTTTTGAGCATAAATAATTCTGATATAATATTCTTCCTATTAAATTCTGTCTACTTACACTGATACCGTCTATACTCGCATATAAACCGTGACCAAATGCAAACAAAATTGACCCTGATCTGCCGTCGCATAATGCGCCGGCAGATCAGGGTCTAATTTGTTTGTTCTACTGATTAGTCCTTACAAATTGCATAGACCCAGATCTTCCGGCGCATTATGCGCCGGCAGATCTGGGTCTATGCAGTTTGCAATCGGATTATACACGAGTAATACGGTACTTTTTAAAGTGAAGTCGAAGTTGATCGTTTAGTTTCATCGATTCAATCTAGCAAAAGATTTCCAGCGCTTGTGTCCACGAATTTACAGTTTTGTTGACGAGTCTGATGAAGCAATAAAGCGAAACAGGTCACAGATTTTACGTGTTGGTGTTTCTTACTTTTAATAATTATTTTTTAATAATTTTAAAAAATAATTTAGCTTACGTATTGTGAATACGTCATCTAATATTGGTATTGTTAATACGTCATCTAATATTGGTATTTTGTGAATATGTCATCTAATATTGGTATTGTTAGTACGGCAACTAATATTGGTATTGTTAATAAGTCTTCTAATATTGGTATTGTTAAACGGGTTTAACAAGAAAAGAAATGTCACGAAAGCACATCTAATGTTTCCACTTCGATAGCTATTCACCTGTTTTACCTACACATATGATATACATCTGCAAGTTACTTTCCCTCCCCATGACTCCTGTACTTTTGATATACTCTAAAAGCCCAATCTATTTCATGCCCTTTTGTTTCTGTTACACTGAGATAGCAGTTTTGTATTGAGTGGGTACGGGTGTGAAAAGAGAGAATTGCGTACATTTTTAAGACATAATACTTGTTTATTTTTTATGTTTTCAAGCATTTATATGTGCTTATATAAACCATCTCGTTTCCATTGTTTACAGGGCGGAGAATGCTTTGAGGGAGAAGATACCAGACGTCACAATACCATATTGGGACTCGACACTGGACGCTGCGCTTCCCGATCCACGGGCCTCTATCTTTTTCAGTCCGGAATTCATGGGTGATGCCATTGGCGTGGTTGACACTGGACCTTTCAGCGGCTGGCGGACACCTATTGGACCACTCATACGTCATTTCGGCCAAGACGGAAACTTAATGAATTGGACAAGCATAAAGGATGTCTTCACGCGTACCAGGTTGGAAGAGATCACGGCTCCTCATGCCGTTAGTAAATATAATATTGAACAACACCATGCCGGACCCCATCTGTGGGTGGGTGGATACATGGCACCACAAGCTTTGGCAGGATATGATCCAATATTTTTACTCCATCATTCATTCGTCGATCTTCTTTGGGAACTTTTCAGAAATATTCAGCGACGAGGGGGAGTCGATCCAACGATGGATTACCCTACCAACATTACAATTGAAGGTCAAGGGGTGCAAGACCAAATTGGATTCAACACGCTTACCAACAGGGATGCTTTGAGTGATTATTACACCACAGGAATCTATAGTTACCAGTTACCAACCACCTGCACCACTGAGCAGCCTGATTGTGGCTCGCCGTACCTCCACTGTGACACATCGGGCACAAGCCCGAGGTGTGTTTCTATTACTATTTTCGACCCAAAGCCGAGCGATTTAATGCACGAAAATGGACTACCAATGAACGGAAGTCCAAGACGTAACAGACTAACCAAACGATCCTCAAGCCATACCGGAAATGGTCATCAGAATACTTTAGAACCGGACACTCTGTGTAAAGGAATGAACTGGGATCAGCAATACACGAATAATTACTTCATAGACGGAGTCATCGATAAAAAATTATGGGCTTACATTCCTATTGGAATAATTTACGAAAATGATGGTGGCATTTTTTTGTCCTCTGTTAATAATAGTCTTTTGGCTGTATATTCAAAATGTATTGATGGAGTTCCCATTTCACCACACGTAACAATTGAATCAAATGGCTTGAATTATGAAGGGATGTACAAAGAAATCACGCCCGTTGACAAAGACCTGCCGATTTTCTCAACAACTACTTTCATTGGAGTAAAGTCCCCAGATACAAATGTTTCAGAGGTTTTGATATCGGCTTACGATGTATGTGGGCGAGTTTGTCAAGCTTACTGTAGAAATATATCCGCTAAAGGTGAAATTTTAGATATGCCATGCTCCGGTGCTATTCGGATTACTCACGATTTTCCATTGCTGTATGGACGTAGCGCATCCGAGGTTGCTGAAAATCTTTTCAAAATTCCAAAGGAGGGAGCATTTCCGGAGTTTCAAAGGAATGACATTTTTCTACAGTTCTATTGCAAACAAGATGACTGGCCATGGAAATCTAAATTTTCTCACATATAAATTTAAATAAGTTAGTGAGATATGTCTGACATGTCAAACTCGTACTGCTAGGACCTCATATTTTTCATAAATTATCCATCTTTTTATGATAGAAATTTAGGGTAAAGTTCTAAAGAAAAGTCTTCTATTCATTATTAATTTTCATGTTTAAAATGCAAACATTAATAATTGTGTATCTAAGATGACTCTAATTAAGTATTCTAAAATACATGTTTAGACTGAAAACAGATATCTCTATTTCTCTCTCTCTAAAAAAAAAAAAAAAAATAAGAAAGAAAAAAAAAAGAGGAAAACTGATTACTTGCTTACTTATATAAGAAAATATTTCATAAAATTTCGGTGTGCAGTCCATTCAATATTTAATAGTACAAAATTCCATTTTATGTTCAAATGCTCTCTGCAAAAACAATTGAACATACCACGAAGATAGTGAACATGTTTGAATTGAAAATAGTGACGACGTCAGCTGCAAGAGCAACAATACCAATAATTAAAAGAAGAATACTAAATAATAGCATACTTATTTTTTCGTTGAAAATTTAGCAAACCCTGCCCCCCAAAAGATTTTCGCGCATTGAATGTAATAATGAATTATCTCAAAAATATGTACTTTGTTGATGACAAAAATTGAAAAATTTGGTAGTAATTCTACCCTTCATACCCTATGACCGGGAATAAACTTCAATCACTTGACACACATATGGATTATTTCAGCGGCTCTTGTAGGAAATAAGTCTTACTTTACCATTGATATACTCAAATTAGTCTTAACAGAGTTATCTCCCATTTTAATTTAGTTTTGTATCTTTTGTCGATTTGTTGGCATGAATTTAATTTTAAGACGATCCTAGTAGGTAGTCAATTACACACAAACGTACCGATAGCAAATCTGTCAATGTTCATGCGCCATTTTATCCGCTGTGTAATGAAAGAACTATATTATATTATTATCAAATACTAATTGCTTCTAATTCATTTGCATATTTCATGTTTTTGTGGCCTAGTGCTTTTACATGTAATTTTACGCGAAATATGCACAAAGAAAACTCATGTTTTGTGTAAATCTGACTTGGCTATTACATTTTGTTTGTAAGTATGATTAGATTGAACGACACTTTTTGAACCTTAATCTGGTAAGCAGGTGTGCCCATTTAAGTATGAATTATTATGTTTCGCTATTGAAGGTCGAGAGTTTAAAAACTAACCGCTTGGGCTTATAAAATAGGCGGCATCAGGGCGGATTAACCGCTAGGCAAACTAGGCGGTCGCCTAGGGCAGCAAAATTTGGGGGTGGGGTGGGTGGCAAAAAACTGAATGAATAAAAAAAGAAAGAGAAATAGCATAAGATAGAAGATGACAAGCGTCTAAAAATAGAAAGAGAAAAACAGATGCAGAATTTGTATTCATACTAATGTACAATATTCATTTTCGAAAGTTAATTGCGGGGGAGGTGGGTGTGCAAGGCTCAAGGTTCACCTAGGGCGCCAAATACTCTTGCGCCGGACCTGGGCGGCATGTCACACACGAGCTGTGATAGAAATATGCTCCCGTGAATATTAGCGAGAAACTCAAGATTTACCACATCTAAAAAAAAAAAAATAGTACAAGATTTACCACGTCTGAAAAAAAAAATAGAAATTTTAAACTAGACTATACCTGAAGTCCTAAATAATTGATAATTTTTAACCATATTGCTAAGAAATTTTCGTCATGGGTGGGACAAATCATGAAATAAAATATAGAAGTAAACTGATATGCAAATTATGGACTGAGTTGTTGATAAATGCATACGAATTCTGGGATATGGACCTTATGCACTCTGCCCCATACCTCACCATTTTCACCACCTAATTCCAACTTTGGGGAGTGAAAATATAGGAAATATTAAAATTAACAAAGAATAATTAAAATGTGTACTTTTCAACATTTTTGCTGTTAATCAATGTGGATGTCTGATTTTCATAGTACCTCTATACAACACAGTGAAGAAGTCCATTGTATCTGATTTAGCTGCGAAACTATTTCATTCTTTCGAATTTCGACGATAGACAAAAAAATGAAGACAATCGTCCTTCATTCTAAGATACAAAAGACTGACGAACTCCATTCCTCTATATTCATCACCCACATCCCCTGATACATTCATCACCCCAGGTACATTCCAAGTTAAACTGTTGGGCACATGAATGTAGTAAGTTGACCGATTTGAATGAATATAATACAAACTGTACGGAAAGCTCTACAATTCTCCCACCCCCACCCCTTGCCCTTCAGCCCTGCACTCTAGTGAGCACTTTGAGGCACTATAATGATATCAGTGAAAAGATTAGCCGATCAATTTTGATCCTTCAGTGATACTTTTTTTTAATCAGGTTAAGCCGTCATCTTTGTATATCTTCAGGCAAACAACTTTTTTTTATCTCACAGAAGAAAAGAGAGCTGAGATTGCTACGCAAGATCTCATTAGTTTATCTATTTTCTATGCCATCTTATGAATATTTATGTGTTGCACGCTTTGCAGGCCAGTATACTCAGGACTGGTAAGTTTGCCAGCCCTGAGAATTCCCTAGACATGTGCCAAATCGCAGGCACGTGAATAAAAAGTTCTGAATTTTATTACAACATATCTTCTCACTTATGATTATGTATTGTTTTTGAAAGTTGTTGTACAAACGTCTGTTAATCATGAGTTTGAAATTCCATAAATAGCCACAGTATTAAATATATATGGCTGAAAATGTTTTAAAAAAGAAAAGAACACCCGTTCATCGAATAGGTTAAATAAAACGCAGTTTCACTCGAAACAGTCTTCAGCTTTGACTTCCTCATACGAATCCAACCAGGAGTGTACTGGGTAAGCAACTCGGCCCTGGACTTATCTGCCGGGACAGGGCCGGGGTTTTGCTCACACCAGTAAAACACCGGTAAAAACGGATTTTTTTGTGGCGGCCCACCGGAATTTGTCCCGGTATGCCCAATGACCAGTTCACCACTGAATCCAACACAGGTCAAAGACCACCATGTAATTAAGTCAGAACATGTAGTGGGGGAGATTCGATGGGACATCCGAGGCTGCCATTTTATATAGGCTGATTTGTGAATATTTAAATAAAGAGAATTTTCAGAAAAGTCGCTCAGAAATGAAAATTGTAACACAGGGTACAGGGTGTACAGTAATGGTTTGATTTGATTTTATCGTCAATTAAACCTTTAGATTAAAGAATCGACTTGTTGTGGTCAAATGGTGCAAAAGAGCCCCATACTGCCAGTTTCAGTCTTTCATAACGTAGTCCATATCTCTATAAAGAAGAGGATAGTGTGTATTAATGTTATCTCAAAAAGATTGATATACTGATGGGGAGCGCCTTCACGTCATTTTACGTGGATGATTATAAGCATACATTTATTAAATGTATACATGATTGATAACTTCCAAGTTCACTCTTTCGGCGAAACATGTCGGTTGATATAAAAATATTTAATTTTAAAGAGAAATTCTACTTTAAGAAAGTTAGAATAAACGCTTTAAATCTAAATTGTTAGCTAGTTAAAATATGTCATTTATCCCCCCCCCCCCCCCTGCTCCCCCAAACGAAATCTGGTAGCAAAATGATATTGTGACGAGAAATGCCTTTGTACGTTTAGCGGGATGTAACTGTGTATATTATTTTTATATGTTGCGAAGAGTTTCCCGCCAACGCGTCATAGAATCGCTACTTCATACTGAGTGAAACAATTGAGATTGCTCAGTTGAGACCAAACTCAAATATAAAATGCCCTAAGTTTTTCTGTACGCGTCATATTTCTGCGTTTGATTTTATTCCTAAATTGCCATTTACATCATTATCATCCGTTTGACCTTTCTATTGACTCATTCACACCCCACCACCACCGTCTACGAGTGAATGGTCTTGTTAATTTCACATTTTTAATTCTTTTTTTCAAGTGGTGTAAATTTATGACAATATTCTTAAAGAAAATTTGCTTTTCGAACATTGACAGACTTCATAAATTTTAGTATTTTTCAGGTACAATATTAATAATATTAATTACTAGACAGATATATTACTCTCTCTCTCTCTCTCTCTCTCTCTCTCTCTCTCTCTCTCTCTCTCTCTCTCTCTCTCTTCACATACACATGAAGGGTATACAACTAATTAACCGCGTCAAATTTAGTTTTTATATATGTTCAAATTCCGTCCTTTGCAGTAAACTATATAAATCTTTTTTTTCACACACAAGACGCGAAAAGAGCATTCCAATCAGTTTAAGATTAATAAGTTGTACTTTTGCTTTCCGACCACTTTGCTTATCTGATTTTTTTTTTTTTTGTCTTTGAAAGAAAACGTTGATCAATTATTGTCCTCTTTAGTTTGTATTTCAACACTGAGATCTTCATTGTCATTATTATCGTTATCATCGCATTGATTCATTGTTCTAATGTCATACATTCTTTCAAAATTAAACTGGGAAAGAACTATGGATTGATCTTTTTGTAAAGCATTTTTCTGTTTAATCCGACTTTTATTGTGTTTCTGTATAAAGTGAAGAAAATGGATTTCATCTAATAAATGTTGTTTATTAATGGTAATATGGATTATTCTCATAGCAAGGATGTAGATGACATATCCTTTTATCTACTTCCAGAAAAAAAGTCAAGAAATCTGACTGGAGCAAATGCATCATTTGTCAGTTAGTTCTGAAACAGCCTGTTCGAAAATGTACGAATGATGTTAGTATTTCAAAAAATATAATTTCGTCCGCTCTTTTGAACGAGGATGCTTTTTGTCATAGGATCAGTGCCGAAATTTCGACGTTGAGTAAAAATTGTGCTCTTTGGCACCTAAGTTGTTACACTGCAGAAAACATTAAGTATGTTAAATCACAACATTCTGTTACTTTCCGCGATTCAGCGTGATCGACCGCTGAACAGGACATTACTGCTAATGAGCGACAGTTCCATTCAAAGTCCGCACCCGTGGACTGGTCACTTCTTTTGTTTTCTCAGAACAAGAGTGAATGAGTTCGCGATATGTGCCAAGTTAGGACATTCGAGTCGTCTGACACGATTCTAAACACTGTAGAAGATCAAGGAGATGAGAATTTAGTGAGAAAGATCAACTGACTCAATTTGATAACGACAGAGGCCAAGTATCATGTGGCTTGTCATGCACAGTATGTCAGCAAATCTAAATTGAAGAACAGGACGTTTAAGAAATCAAGCAGGGAAGAAGATACTTACTCCAACGCTTTCGAAATACTTGCGATGTCTATCGCGGACAACATACGTCTGGAAAGCCTTTGAGATGACAGTACCTCTCTCATCTATTATTAGTCGAGGAAGGTGTGACAACTCCTAACAGCTATTGTACAGAAAGGCCTAAACTCGATTGAAGAATCGGTTTGTCTCAGATATAGTATTTCACAAGCAGCCCAATTCTTTTAAACCAGAATTGGTATACTCAGGTAAACTTACAGTATGTGCAATAGTAATTTCAGCTTTTCAATACAGTTCATCAAGATGTGCATTAGCATCACAAGGCCGCAGTGGTGACGCGTTTAGTAATACATTTTTATCATGTTAGTTGGATTCAAAATAGTATTAAAATATTAAACCATCATTGGCAGAAAGTATGTTGATGCCAGACCGCATGATCTATTCGTATAATCTGGAATACGATCTCTAGAGAGCAAACACCACATCTTTTCTTCATAAAGAAAAAACTACAACCGTGGTGTGGGAGCACACAGACCAGCAATGGAAGCTATATTCAGGCCACAATGAAAAGTTTCATTTTTTCTGTAGCTGTCTAAAAATGCTTCCATAGTGGAGTTGAAGAAGGATTTGATCTAAAGTTCTATCAAAGAGTGTAAACAGTCTATATCAGAAACAATTCTCTAGAATTTGCCAATCGCCTGTACGCCATGACGTCTTGTCTTCAGTATGTGTTTGACCAGTTGACCACAAAAAAAAAGAACCAAAAAAAAAAAAAAAACAATAAAAAAAGGAAATGAGGCTGACGCAGGTCAAAAGTTTCAACTTTTTGCCTTCTGTGATGGGTATATTAAAAATGATTCTCATTCTTTTATAACTCGTTGGAACCGAGAGAGAAGGCAAATCGGCTATTCATTTCTGTGCTACAAATGCCATGGTACCACGTATGTGTTCTATGGATGGAACAAACTAGTCAAGATGGCTTCCAATGTTTCTGACTAATATGTGGCACCTACAGAACAAGTTTCCAGATGTATCTGATGAGTTCATGGACGAAAACAATGCCATAAGCAGATCGAACAGCTCATTCGGCTAGAGTTGGACCAATATGGCACTAGAACAGTTAATCAACATAGACTCTAAGTCAAACGGCGCAATCATATGCTATTCTAAAAAGCCACAAACCCCAGATAGATGGTTCATCACATGCCATAAGCGAGCAGCAATCAATACTGCTCTGAGAATGATGTGTGGGCTGAATGAAACTGTTTCTTCGAGGGAGTCTAGATTGTCCTGGGACGAGGAGAATGCTCAGAAAATCATGCACATGATTAAAGCAGACATTGTCAAAGATCTTTTCAACTATCGTGAGCATGATGGAGAGAATTTGTCATTCTTGATAAATATTGCATCATGGGTTGTAATGTATAATGACATGGCAACAATATTTTTGGAGTCTCCCGAGATGGAAAATGAGTGAACAGAATAGTATGAGCGATTGAAGTCAAATCCGGTAAGTTTTTGGGAGACTCTTTCGCATCTAAAAATAAAGTAATTTTCTGACATATTCACAGCAAAGAATGCAAAACGCAACAATGACAATAATTTCTTCTGACCGTGACCTCATTTACAGACTGATAGTTGAAGACAAAAGTAGATATTTCAGTCGAAAAGAAATTCTCCTATATGAATTATCTTATGTGTCTTAGTCTCTAACTCTTGCAGGTGGAACTCTCAGAAGGACACAAAAAGTTGTTTTTCTTAATGAGCTCGAGAAATAGTGTCAAGCTTGTTCCCAACCGCCAGTTACCTGTCCTATCATCCCAACCTGTCATATAGTTGATGGTATAGCAAAGGTCTAGATGGTCAAAGGAGCAATATAGAGAGTTAGCAATTAAATATTTTCAGCTAGTTGCATCACATTTGGGTACAAACGGTTGTACAAGGATCGATTTACTTTTTGATAGATACAAATTTTGCTAAATCAAAGAGTCATTGCGGAGTCGAAGAGGAGTTTTCTCTGCCTCTGATGTCAGAAGAAAAGCCCAATTACCTCTGTACCAAAGCAGTGGAATAAATATATTTGTAATTCCTTGAACAAAACAAAATTAGCATATCTTATCGGCAACCACATGGTTAAAATTGAAGAGGAGCGCTTGCAACCAGGTCAGCAATTCGTCTGGGGGATTTCAGTGTGGCGAGAAGTGTATCCTTGTCACCGAGTGAAGCAGTCTGCACAACACAACCCTCGAATCAGACCAAGAGGAGGCAGACATGATGATGTTGATGCATACTCAAAATACGTGCCAAAGTTTCAAACGGATAGTCGTCCACTCGCCAGACACAGTTGTCGCTGTAATTTATGTGCATTTTGTTGGGATCTGTGGTTTCGTACTGGTATATAGGAGCGGCCTCTGTATATGCAAACCCATTCCAGTGCGCAGAATTTAGGTAGAGCCACATGTCATGCTCTCATGGTTTTTCATGCATTCACTGGCAGTGATTTCACAAGCAGTCTCCGGTGTATCTGGAAAAAAGCAATGGAAACTTTGATGTGTACACCTGATTTAAAATGTAATATTTTGCATCTGGGTCAGCACAGTGCGAGAATAATGGAAACAGCAGAGCTATGTGAACGCTTAATAGATAGTGGTACTCTAAAAAAGTTCTGAGAATGCAGGATCAACAGTTGACAGTGTATGTTATTGTTTGTCGTACTAAAATCAACGACATCAACAAACAAGCAAGACACACACACACACACACACACACACACACACACACACACACACAAACTTATTTTGTATGTATCACATGCAACAGTCTAATTTTAATCATTAGTTTCGAAGAAGGCAATTGTACCCAGTCTTCCGAGACCAACGTATCATTGATCGCGCGAAGTGAATGATATACATGCGCCTGTGCTGATCACAAAGGATCCTGACCTGATGCGCCTAATAGAGCTGGTTGTATGCAGATGTGACAAGTCTGTCTGCAACAGGATGTACCTTTGTGTATGCTGTGCGAAATGGACTTGCATGCACTGAAGAATGTAAATGCATGGGCTAAGTTTTATAACTAAAACCACGCAAAACAAGACTCGCTTTAGATGAGGCAGATGCCCAACTTGAGTAAATAATGACATGCTATTGGCATTTCATTCACATGTTTGCATTATCCGTATTCTGGGATAGCCTACAAATGAACACAGTAGCATAGCTATAAAAGCAACACGTAGGCGTAACATGTTTCCACACCTCGCTCCACTCCAAAATAACGTCCTTTTCCACGTTTTCGTCGGTTGATTTGGACTGCATTGCCAAAACCAAACCAAAAAAAAAAAAGAAAAAAAAAAAGCCTTTTTATTTGTATTCTACTGACTTGCACAATACACTGTTTAAGACAATCATGTCTTAAAACCGATCTTATTTCCCCTACTTCATAAATCTGATGGATCCAAATAGGTACACAGCGAGTCAACAATATTAATAAGCTGCCACTTTATGCACCACTTGTCATGACCACTACATATGTTGAATGAACATTTGGACACAAACAAATGAGAAACAATTCAGTCTTTTTTCTATAGTGTGTGTGCTAAATACGAGGGCATCCTGGACCGTACTACTACTCTAAGTAAATAACGAGCTCGATTTCACAACTGACAATTTACTAGAACCAACATAAACACGCCCACTCATTGGCACAGAACAGTCTGTAAAACGGGGAGTTTTATTTTGAAAATTCATCACGTGATTATAAATATTTTATGTTTATAGTAAAAATTTGCATGATAAATAACGATATCATCATATGTATGCATATTATATAGAGCAAACTGTCCTGGTGTTTAACTAGTAGGGCAGCAGACGTCCTCTTAGTCATACAAGTTTAACACAGCAGGTGAAATTACTTAATAGATCACACGTTGCCTGTGATAAGATTGACTGAATTCCAAATAAACAAAAACTGACTGATAACTGGTAGTAAATGAATGGTTTGGGGATTTTTGGGGATTCGTCAACTGTTTCATTTTAAGACACTAATGATGGCTTTTCAAATCACACTTCACTGTTATAAATCTTCAACTTGTTTTTATATTTTTAGCAGTTTGCAATGTGACAATTTTTTTTTTATCAATTCAAAAAATACCAAAAAAACAAAAAAATAAAATACGTTTCTAGCTTGAATTATGATATAAGAAGCTGAAATGCTTAACTTCAATAGTAAAGGCTCTTCGAAGTCGAAGTGAAAAGTTGACGAAACGGAAATATTTTATCCTGAGGAACTGACAAATGCTCAATCCCATTGAAAGTGCATTTTATTTAACCGATAAATGGGTGATTTATATAGTGATACAGATGTTTTAAGCCCTGCAATATTGTGTTGATATTTTATAAGGAAAAGCAATGTACAACTAATTAGTGGTGTATACCCTTGCTTTTCCTCACCACAAATGACACCCACAATTCCAGTCCATGTGGCTCTTATTTAATCTGCATTTATTATTCCCTTATGGTGTGTAGTGTTTCATGCGCTAGTTTGATATATCTATGTACATATATATCTATCTAAATACAGAATGCTACTGGTAGACGACTGGGTGAAAGTAAATTTTGATGGAAGGTTCTAATTCTCTAATATTTTCAAGGTTATATCAAGGTTGTATTAAGATAGTATAGCTTTGAACCCTCTTGTTCATCCAAATATTGATGCTACTAATAACGTGGCATTTCTTTAGAAACCCAAAGTCGGACAACTGCATTGATTCGTCTTCGCAAATGCCTACGCTTTTCGGTACATATTACAAACACCTCTCCTCTCTCACCCCCGCCCCCTCGGCCATAACAATGACCCAGGGGTCATAATGCAAAATCCGTCACAAGTATGATGCATCTTCCTACATTAGCTGCCTACACGAAGTTTGGTTAGAAAATATTTGAAAATATTATTGTAATTGAAATTGTTGTAAAACTGACCTTGGATCAACTCCTAGAGGCCCAGGCACTGAAGCCAATAACTAATCCCCTATCGCAGATGGCAAACACAGGAGCAACACAACTGCAAAGTTTAATGATTTTCCACCAAGGGGTTTAGCAGGATATGAGGTAACGGACAGACAGATGAATGACAGGAGAGTACCACAATATACCAGATGCTTTTCTAACAAAGCGTGGGGGTAATCATATATATAAAAAGAATATTTCCTTGTCGAAAAACTGTCAGCATATTAATTGTGGTGTACTGTACTGTGAGGAACACAGCAAATATAACAGACTGTGAATGATACTGAACTTAAACACCATTATCCGTATATCAACGATGGAAACGTATACTTCAATATCCGTATGTCAACGACGGAAATGTAAACATAAATATCCGTATATCAACGAAGGAAACATAAATTTTAATATATATTTATCAACGACGGAAGCGTAAAAACGTAAACATCAATACCTGTATATCAACGACGGAAACTTAAACATCAATATCCGTATATAAACGACGGAAACGTAAACATCAATATCCGTATAACAACGACGGAAACGTAAACATCAATATCCATATATCAACGACGTAAACGTAGACATCAATATCCGTATATCAACGACGTAAACGTAAACATCAATATCCGTAAAACAACGACGGAAACGTAAACATCAATATCCATATATCAACGACGTAAACGTAAACATCAATATCCACATATCAACGACGGAAACGAAAACATCAATATCCGTATAACAACGACGGAAACTTAAATATCAATATCCGTATATCAACGACGTAAACGTAAACTTCTAGCCTTCATTTACCAATGGATTTACAAAAAGATGTTGTTGATTAGTATTTTCTCTCAGCAAACTTGTGTTAGTCTTTTAAAGAATTACAGATCTATCTTACTACACGAGTTTACATTATTAAAAACAAGCTAACTATCACATTTATCTCTCTGCTTCAAACCCACCCACCCACTCACCTACCCTCCTCATCGGGGACCAAGCAACTCAGTTGCTGGACATATACAGCGTTTAGCTTGATATCAAAGTAAGACCATGAGTACTACATTAAAGTTTTGGTATAGAAGATTACTGCATTGATTGAGAAAGGTAAATGCTACACCATTTCATATCCCGGTGCCTCCAAGCTGTGATATTAGGAGCATGGCCCGACACAGGGCCTATGTTGCAACATTGCATTTGTTTGTTTGTCTCTTTGTATCCAGCTAGTGTATGTTTGATTATAGGGTGGGAATCTTTACAGTTTCCAAGTTGTGATCTAGGGACAAGTTCCCTACCCAAGAGACATGACCCAGGGCCTATGTTGGATACACATGTGAATTGTCTTCTCATGCCCATTAAATGCATACATTTTTATAGGGTGGGTATCTTAACATAACAGTTTCTAAGTTATGAGTTAAGGGCAAGGGCACTAACCAGGGGACATGAACCAGGGTGTGTATTAAATGTATATCTGCTTTCATGTCAATATATAGTTATATGGTGGGGATCGCAAAAGTTTCCAAGTGATAACCCATGGGAATCTTTCCCCCGCTACTAGGGGAAGACGTTGTGGGTGTAATTTAAAGTTTTAATCTAAATATGATTGTATGTTGTTGTCAATTTTGCTGCGTTTTTGTGACTACACTTGCTCATGCCTCGTCTGAAAATACGTTTTAGATCTTTTTTTATTTTTTAGTCGGTCGAGCCAAACAGATATGACGCACTGGGACGCCTGCACGAGCTGAACGGGAACAGATCGCACGAGGGGCCAAACTTTTTGGGCTGGCACAGACTATTTCTAATCATGTAAGTATAATCGCCACGTAACCTTCTCACTCTTCTGTTTAAACGTTTTGTAAACAATGAATTTTATTCTATACGGTTCCGTTGCCTAGGAACTTTAGCGGTGATTTATGTGGGTGATAATTCTAAGAGGCATTAAACACTGCAGCTAGCGTACAGAACATTGCCACATATGACCCAATATTAAAGTGAGATAATATAGCATGTGTTTTAGGAAGTTTCTGCAACAATCATTCCAGGAATGTTGTGATTAGAAGACTTTACATGGTGATGAATGCATGGCAAAATATCGCCATGGGTTGACATCAATGAACTGGACCCAGTTTCGTTAAACATCTCAAAAAGTCTTCCTCAAATTGAGTATTTCAAAAAAAATCTTTCTAATAGTTTGATATGGAAAGCTGACTTTTTCACAAATCAATAGACAGGCATCCAAGTATAGATACGGCTATAACATCATATGTTAACCATGAAACTAATCTTGTTCATCTCCGATGACAATTTGCGGATTTCCTCTTTTTTAAAGAATTCCTCAGCTCGATTTTTAAGGAAAAAAGAAAAATACTTACAGGTGTAAATTTAAGATGATAAAATTATTTTTAGTCCTTAATTCCATATCTATTTCTTTCTGAAATCGCAGTAATATCAGGAATGGTATAACCAAGACAATGTAAAACCTAAATTGAGGAAATATTTTGAGTAATTCAGTGAAAGCTGATTCTGGTCTATTAAGCAATTCTCGACGGGGGATGGGGTTTGGCGTGTGTGTGTGTGTGAGGGGGGAGGGCGAGAGAATTTCTAAGCTTAAACCGAGCATATTTCATCATGTGGAGCAAGAGAAATGATATTTTAACTAGTGTTTCAAAGGTAATGCAGTTTCCATATATTCTCTAGCTCACAAATTAAAAATTTTCTTCCTGCAACTATAACTTCTGTAGGCATACACAATCAAGCATAGCACATCATGATGGGAAATCTTGTATTTTCACATGTGAAAATTTAAGGATATATTTTTCACATGTGAAAATATAAGAATGGAAACAGTGTGAACAACATTTCTCCAGCAATGTTCTATGTTGAAATATAGAAGATTATTGGTGAAATATGAAATAGAGAAAATTATTAGTCAAATAGTTTTCATATTTTTTCATGCAGAAAAGCATTGGTCAAATGTAAAATACACAAAATTATTGGTGAAATCTCTTCATATTTTGCTTTCATTCCTATGTTTTAAAAATGTGGCAAAATGTATCCTTATATTTTGATATGTGAAAAAAGAAGATTTCCCATCATGCCATGCGACGCTTTATTGTACGTGTCTACAGAAGTTATACTTGCAGCAACAACCAAAAAAAGCACATTTTGTGAGCTGCAGCATAAAAGAAAACTGCTTTACTTTTCAGGCATGGAAATTATTTGCTGCAGAAGATATCTGACTCGCCTCCGTTGGTTCCTCTACAAAGTTATGTCCCCTGTAATACCTTATCAAGAATGTTAAAAACCCGTTCTGCTGCATCGCTCAGTCCAGTGGCGTACTAAGGGTAAATGGCGCCAGGGGCGACGATGATGGCCCAAAGGGCCAGAATACGAGGCCCGAATTTTTATCAGCTGTTTTGGCGCCCCAAGACCTCTGGCGCCCGGGGCAACCGCCCCGTCCCCCACCCCCACCCCCCGTTAGTACCTAAGTCAGACTTGCTTTGTGGTCTGATAGGGTAATATAGTTGACAAAATGTCAAAAATGGAATTTATTACAACATATTAGGTCATTTTAAACATAGCTTGCTCTTAAATCACTGATATTGTTATGATCAGCCTATGAATACGACTGAAATTGAGGTGAATTAACGAAAGGGACTGGCGCTAAAAAGTGAGTTTAATCTTCATATCTTCGATTCAGGAGAACGTTTGGTATATAATACAATGAACATCTTCTTTCCGTGCGTCAATACCGGATATATTTCATACTGTGGTACAAAAGTAAAAGATATGTTTTTAAATCGTGGTTTCGCCTTTAGTAAAAATAATATATATAAAAAAGTGGGATGACATCGCCCTGGTTCCGAAGCTTTGTGACAACTGCATTTCTCCAGGATATCCTGTTTTTCACAAAATGACTGAAAAGGGCACAAAAGTTATATAACTTTCCTGATAAAATATTTCTAGTTTACGCAAGATTGTACTTTACCACATTATGTCATTGATAAGATGTTTTTAACTAGTTAACATATCAAGTCATGAATTGACAAGTAATGTCATTACATAATACTGTACAAAGGCACAATGTCAATATATAATACTGTACAAAGACATAATGTCATTACATAAACTGTACAAAGGCATAATGTCATTACATAAACTGTACAAAGGCATAATGTCATTACATAATACTGTACAAGTGCATACTGTCGCATAGTGTAATTACATAATACTGTACAAAGGCATAATGTTATTACGTAATACTGTACAAGGACATAATGTCGCATAGTGTCATTACATAATACTGTACAAAGGGCATAATGTCATTACATAGTAATGTACAAGGACATAATGTCATTACATAATATTGTACACAGGCATAATGTCATTACATAAAACTGTACAAGGGCATAATGTAGCATAATGTCATTACATAATACTGTACAAAGGCATAATGTCATTACATAATACTGTACAAAGGCATAATGTTATTACATAATACTGTATAAAAGCATAATGCCATTACATAGTACTGTACAAGGACATAATGTCATTACATAATACTGTACAAGGGCATAATGTTATTACATAATACTTTACAAGGGCATAATGTTCAAGGTATCCGAGATGTTATCATTTTACTTTGCTATAGTGTGTGTGTCTGTTGAATTTTATCTTGTAATATATGGAATTTTCCAGGTGTGCTCATTTCAAAATTAAATTTAGGAAACTTGTTGGACACTTTCAATCTTTTGCTCCTTATGCATAGCAAAAGATTGAAATAATTCGTTTCATACATGTATTTGAAATGAGAACGCATTTTAGATCCTCCATGTGTCTTGGACAAGATCTGGGGATTTTAAGGTTAAGATTCCATTAATTTGTTGATATTATATTAACTATGACCTTCGTTTCAGATAAACATTGCTTTTTTGAGAAAACACAGCTTTAAGTACCTGACACACATGAATTACAAAATGATTCTATCAAGGGCTTTGTTTTAATATCACATATTTTACCTTGAAAGATTATAATAATAATAATAATAATAATAATAATAATAATAATAATAATAATTATTATTATTATTATTATTATTATTATTATTATTGTTGTTTTGTTCTTGTTGTTGTTGTTTTTTGTTTTTTTTTTTTAAATTTTTTAATTTTTATTTTTGGTAAGGTCGGAAAATGCAATGAGAGAGAAGATACCAACGGTAATACTCCCATACTGGGACTCCACTATGGATGCCAAGCTACCTGACCCCAGAGCTTCAATAATATTCAGCCCCGAGTTTATGGGGACCGGAAAGGGGATCGTAAACACAGGACCATCTAGATACTGGACGACTCCCTGGGGACCCCTCATTCGTAACTTTGGCCAAGATGGTGTTCTGATGAACTGGACTAGCATTCGGGATGTATTTACAAGGAGGCGTCTGTTGGAAATAACGATGCCGAACGCCGAGGCGAAGTACAATTTTGAAGACATTCACGGGGAACCTCATTTGTGGGTGGGAGGACACATGTCCCCACAAGCCCTCGCCGGCTACGATCCAATTTTCTTCCTTCATCACTGCTTTATCGATTTATTGTGGGAGATATTCCGGATGTTGCAAAGGACAAGGGGGGTGGATCCGACCAAAGATTATCCGAATAACACTGTTCCAGAGGGTCATGGGTTTAACGATCCTTCAGGGTTCGAATGGCTGACTAACGAACATGCTCTTAGTGACTATTACACGTCTAATATATATACATATGAACTTCCACCAAGTTGCACTAGGGAAAGACCAAATTGCGGATCTCCGTATCTACGATGTGACACTTCAATGGCAAAACCCAGCTGCGTTTCTCTTACAATATTTGACACTCAGCCGTCCGACTTTGTGCTGGAAAATAATTTTCCCCCAAATAACGGCATTTCAAGACTTCGAGGGAACCCAGGTCGTGGCGGAAACGGTCGGCTGGATCAAGAAAGAACGAGGGACGCACAGTCTCTTTGGAATCTCTTCGGTGGTAATAGGCGAGGTAGACGGGCTGCGCAAAGCAATGAAACAAAAAGTATGACTTTATCGAAACTCACATCAATCTTTGAAACTTCGTACTCTGCATTTAGTGAGAATCAAAGTTTTCAGTGTCAACCGAATGACTGGAATGAGCAGTATGTTAATAATTTCAACATCGATGGTGTAACTGATAGAAGACTATGGGTGTATATTCCCGTTGGAATTATATATAGAAAAGATCCGGAACGGCTGGGATTTAACTACCACAGCTATCTTCAGGTGTACTCCAAGTGTAAACGTGGCATCTCTATCAATCCTCATATATCGATCGAATCGAATGGCTTAAATTATATGGGAATGTACAAAGAAGTTATACCAATCAATAAAGACACACCTGTGTTTTCAACATCGGCATTTATCGGTGTAAAAGTACCTTATGGAAATGCTACAGATGTCTTGCTTGTGGCCTATGACGTCTGTGGCCGAGTGTGTCAGCCATATTGTTTATCCCGCCTCCATGACTATAAATACCAGCCATGCAGCGGATCAATCCGGATTACATCGGATTATCCTAAAATGTACCGAGAAAGCGTGACGGAACTCGTGAATGATATATTCAAGGAACATACCCGTGGTGCACTTCCAGAGTTAGACAGCAAAGAAATATTTATCCAGTTTTATTGTAACAATAAGGAATGGCCTTGGGAATCTTGATCTTCTAGTCATATCAATTTTCAATAGGATCTGCATACAGTTTCTGCTCCATCTTATACCAAATGACTTCATTTCTAAGCCATGCCATTTTCTATAAAAAACGTTTACTAGCCATGTAAATTTCTACAAAAGTTATATTCTCTTAATACAATCAACTAAGCACTTGACAATCAATCGTTAAGTTCTGATTTATGTCTATATTTCTTCTGCCTATATGATGTTTTGATTAGATACCAATCATTGTGGGTAATTTTATGCAAGTCTTGTTTGGTATGACTGATGCATTGTTAATATTCGATTTTTGTTATGTTTATCAAGTTATAGGGTATGAATCAGTCATAATATAGTAGTGTAATATTCATATCTCAATGACCTGCAGAAATGACGCATCGAATACACACTTAAAAAGCATTAATATCAGCTTCTTTAACGGTACCGATAATTATTTATTGACATTTTGGCTGAACATGGGCAAAAAGGTTAATCTGTAGAGTATACATTTTGTACATGTTAAATAGTGCAAACTGCCCAGATGTCTGAGTCCTGTAAGCGAGGGGGAAAGAAAAAAAAGGTAATACAAAGTCGATGTGTCGGTGTTGCAGCATTTCAAAGGTGGTTAACAATGTGATTGGTTACCAGCCTACTATGCTCGCAGATAAGTATCCGACTTCATTGAAAGCTGCCGATAGGTGATCTATACGCAATAACTCGCAGAAAATAACACCGAGTTGTATGTGTTTTTCAGTGGAGTGTGTTGTAGTCTGCTTCAAGTTTTACTTCAAACCTAATTTGAATTTCCTCTACCTGGCCAAAATAATTTAGCTTTCCAGTTATTAACTTCAACAATTGTAATTTTAATTTTGTGCATGTATTGTTTTTACCGGAAAGCTAAAGAATATCTCATAACGACAAGTCAAATTTGATATCAACAGAATGTGTAACAACCATTGATGCTCACCCAGCTGCTAGCATAACAAATGTTGTACATAATCTGTATTTCTAATACTTGACAACTCTGTTTAATTATGAGTTATAAAAATGATTACCACAGGTAAAATAATGTATATGAACAGACCCGACGTGTCCATTTTGTCATGTAAGCAGGTATATTTGAGATTTTTAGATTTTATTGGATACCACGTCAATTGTAACACAATTTATTTTATTAGACTGCTTAAAATCAGATACATATACAAGTAAAATAACACATGACAACAGTTAAAACATAAAACACAGAGATAATAACTGCAAATTAGGGGACAAAAATGGGTAAAATGCAGTACGAAAATAAAAACAACTTAAAACACCAAGATACTGCATTCATGAACCATACTTCTGTTAAAAGATACAAACCCTAATAAAACAGATATTAAGAAGTTATTACATATTAAACATAGTATATAAAACAATAATACATAAAACAACCAAAAGTTTCAAGAACAATTAGAACATGATGAAACCATTTATCACAAAAAGTAAGCATTTTATATACTGGACACATTTTTAATTCGAAGTTTCAAAGTTGCTGGTGGATTGTACATCTAGTTTGAGGTCATTTCATGCTCTGGACAATAGCCATTTGCAAGAATTACTCTAATATCAACCAATATACACATCCAGTTTTTAAACTGATCTTATACAGTGGGAAATCACAATAAACTTTAATGTGAATTGATCTGTTAAGTGTTTGGGAGCCAAGCCAGGCCCGACCTTCCGCATAAGGCAGCATCTGTTGCAGACACTCTGTTTAGAAATGCTTAGAAAATAGAGTTGATTGAGCATATGTGACAACGGTAATGACATTTTAAAAATTTTCTCATGTTGCGGTTTTGTATATTTGAAATACAAGTCTTTGACAAACAATACCAAATATTAGAACAATAATTGATGAGTGGGAGAATGGGAGTTTTATATAAGATTTTTATAGTTTGGGATAGGATGGAAGAATAAACATATCTCAGAATCCCAGTAGATATATTAAATTTAACAATTGCTTTCTGTAATTGTTTTTTGATAGTTAACTTCTTGTCTAAAGCAATAACTAAGTTGTTACAGGTATCAATTCTTGATACAGTCTCATTGTTGCGTTTAAGAGATATGTTAGTGTCAGCAAGTTTGGCTTCTTTTTTGTGGAACATATAAGCATACTACTAGTCTTGCCAATGAGGAGACTAAGTTTATGGACATTCAACCAATCGTAGACATTGTTTAGCTCGAAATGCAGGACTGATCTTATTTTGTCAACAGTTTTGTCTGCAAAGTAAAAACAGTATAATTCGCGTGCATGTATGTTTCGGTTTCTTAAAGGGAAATAGAAAGATCATTTACCGCATATACTCGCGTAAAAATTGATACCAACTGCAAACTGCATAGACCCAGATGCGCGGCAGATCTGGGTTTATGCAGTTTATAAGGACTAATCAGTAGAACAAACAACATAGACAATGATCTGCCGGCGCATTATGCGACGGCAGATCAGGGTCTATGTTGTTTGCTTTTGGACCCCGATTATATGCGAGTGTATACGGTACATAAATGACAAACAAATGAGATCAGAATGGATCCTTGCGGAACACCTGTATTGATCTTTTGAGTCAGAAATACTATCACTATTTACAGCAAATTGTTTTCTGTTTGTTAGTTATTCACAATACTACATCAATTCATTGTCCTTAGTGCCATAATGTTTTAGTTTATGCAAAAAATAGACTGATTAACAGTGTCAAATGTTTTCTTTAATTCAAGGGCTACCAGTCCTAACATTATGCCAGATTTGATTTTGTTTAAAGAAATAGTCAGTCAATCTGTAAAGTTCAGATATCGTTGAGTGTCCCTTCTAAAACAGCTTGGACAAATGAAAATATGCAAAAAAAAAAAAAAAAAAAAAAAAAAAAAAAAGAGAAAAGCTAAGAATGAACATTTCGCTCTAAAACTTTACAAAGTAAAGGCATATTTGACATTGGGCGATAGTTACATGTGTCTGATTTACTACCTTTCTTCAAAATGGCTAAACACGTGCATTTTTTCAAAATTGCAACTGTTCTAAAATAGATGCATAAATGGCAGGGACACACATTGTTCTGACGTTTAGATTGGTAGCTGATAATGCCAATGGTTTTTTCAACATGTTATAAATATCTTCAGCAGATACAGACTGAAAGGTAAATTTGTTACTCCAGTTTGGTAAGAATTTTTGGAGATAAAACAGTGGTGACTGGGTAGAATTTGGAATACTTTTAGCAAGATTTCCCCTAATGTCAGTAAAGAATATACTGAAGACATCAACTATATATATATATATATATATATATATATATATATATATATATATATATATATATATATATATATATATATATATATATATATATAAAACTCAGTATATAGTTCCAGAAAACTTCTTCCAGTATCTTTGCTTTTCGGCAGAAGTTCTTCTATAATAAGACTTCGTTCGTTTGCTACCACCTTTAGATCTATTAACGGTTGAACAATAAAAATGTTTGTTTGATCAAGATCCTGGTTTTGTTTTTATTTTTTGTTCAGATGTATTCCATGTTATTGCTTTTAGGTGAGCATAATCTCTGTCATGCCTTACTTGGTCAATATAATCGTTGTGCTTTGTATTTTGTTTCTTACCGGATATAATTATCCTCGTAAGCAGGCAATGTTGATCTAAGATCTTACTGAAAAATATTATCCCATGCTGCATAACAAGATTCAATATTATCACAATATTTGATTGAATCCCAAGGAGCATTTATGACGTCTGAGAAATGACTGTATCTATAAAAAAATTTTTTTTAACCATTTCTAGTAGTAATAAAGGTATGGGGATATTTGGACATGTTAAAATATAAATTAATAATAATAATAATAATAATAATAATAATAATAAACAACAACTGTGTGCATTTAGGTGTTCACAACACAATGCCTTTGTAACGTAATCGTATGGCATGTTTACAATAATATTTACTGTTTAAGAACCTCATATTATCCTTGTCGGACTATACCTTGTATGAGATTGGAGACCGACACACGTTGATACCATGCATCTTGACAACACCGTTAAGAAAAGGGTAAAGGAAGCAATAGAAAACGAAAGAACGGAAGAACGGA
The DNA here is from genome assembly GCA_029931535.1 of Margaritifera margaritifera. Lineage (NCBI taxonomy): Eukaryota > Metazoa > Mollusca > Bivalvia > Unionida > Margaritiferidae > Margaritifera > Margaritifera margaritifera. Next base: position 1,137,676 of record JAQPZY010001262.1, on the reverse strand, counting down.
AACCACTCCTCGATGGAAAGGGAGGTGGGAATCGAAATATGTGAGACGGGGTGCGGTGGTGAGCTATGGTGGGAAAACCTGAAATTACGCCAGGCAATATTAATCGCTTGCTTATCCCCAGTCAGCCTGCTAAATCGAACATTCTATTCTGAGCTATGTATCTTTTGCTTAATTAATCTAAATACATTTGTCGAATAAATTCAGATTATCCACGCACGTTTTGTTCTTGCAAATGTGTGATAAGTAACGCAGAATTTCAGTGTGGCTTTAATAGTTTTTGTTATCCCAAAATACTACCCAGATGGCATTGTTAAACAACACAATTGCCCACAGAATGTTTGATCTTGGATTAAGCCTCATTTTAAGTTGTTATCGATGTATATTGTTAATTCAATATAATGGCGACAGAATTGAATGAAAAAAACGAACGAAAAACCTGGATTTGCTGAATCAAGAGTTACATTTAAAAAATCTTCAGTTACTTTTTGCAAATTTCTTGGAAACCAAGATTAAAACAAGAAAGTAAGTTTCTGAAAATTCTTAAAAGAAATAGTCGGTGATGGCAGAAATGACGTTTAGAAAAAAACGAGTCCACCATCTAGGTAACAATCCAATTTTATGATGAGAGCACCTACTAGGAAAAAATCTAGCGTTGTCATGACAGCACCATATAGGGAACAATCTAGCATTGTCATGAGAGCACCATCTAGGTAACAATCTAGCGTTGTCATGAGAGCACCATCTAGTGAACAATCAAGCGTTATCATGAGAGCACCATCTAGTGAACAATCTAGCGTTATCATGAGAGCACCATCTATTGAACAATCTAGCGTTATCATGAGAGCACCATCTAGGGAGCAGTCTAGAGTTATCATGAGACCACCATCTAGGTCAGGGGTGTCAAACTCATTTGCTATGGATACGCCCCGCGGGCCGTATGTTAGACACCCTTGATATAGGGAGCAATCTAGCGTTGTCATGAGAGCACCATCTAAGGAGCAATCTACCGTTAACATTCGAGCACTATCTAGGGAGCAATCCAACTTTATCATGCAAGATATTACTACAAATTAATGCTGTAACAGTAGACATGCTATTACTACGTTTAGGCGGATTGTGACAGGCAATTAATTTTACCGGGAAGGTTAGATAAACTTGATTAATTCTGCAAAACATGCATGTAGCTTTTCAAACATGTAAAATAATAATAATAACATTATTATTATTATTATTATTGTCATTATTATTATTATTATTTACGACCACAACGACGATGGCAATGATTATGATTTGTACACTAGATGAACTGCAGATCCAGGTCAGTGCTTTAATCAGGAAAAAAACACACATTGTCAATAATCAATTTAATTTGATTCTCAGAAGCTCAAGCAACAAATATTCTCTTTATTTAATTGTCTTTTTTCTATTTTTGCGATAAATCAAATGTTTCATATTTTCTTAATAAATTGGTTAAACTTTATTCAGCTCGTTTAATCAAAAAAGATTAGAAACATATGAAACCGTTTAGAAATGCAACTCCTAAATATGCGAGTGATTGAAGGTTATTGCTGTTAAAACAATGCATGACATACATAAATACATATATATATATATATATATATATATATATATATATATATATATATATATATATATATACCATTCTAAGATGATCAATGTCATGTTCTCTCATCTGTATAGTCTAAATTATGTTCAATACAAATGGAGAAAAAAAATGGTTCTGTATAGTTTATTTTCAATAAACCTTGCAGCATCTAATTCTTTCTGGTCTGAGTCGATTCCAGTTCTATAATACAGTTCAAAATTATTTCAATGGGGTTTTTTTCCCCTAAAAAAAGCGTAGGGAATGTTGTGATACCTTCTGTGTTTGTCCGTTAGTTCGTACTTCCCGCCTGGTTAGAGTTGATGCAAACACTATAATACCGTTCATAATTATTTCCACGCTTTTATCTTAAAAAAGAGCCGGAAATGTTGTGATACCTTGAGATCATCCGTCCGTCTGCCATTCCCATCAGTCATTTACACTGTTCTCTCCTAAACCATTGAGTAATTAAGTGACCAAAGTTGGAAGTACACTTTTCCATGTAGTAAAAGTTGGAAGTATACCTTTCCACGAGATAAACACGCGCATTTTCAGGTTGGGGTGGGTGTGGGTTGGGGCTCAAAAGATCCAATGTACTAAACTTTTAATTTTAGCGACATTTTTGAATATTTGTAACACAATTGTGTAAATGCAGTCAAAGCGTGAAGACATATTATATATATATATATATATATATATATATATATATATATATATATATATATATATAGAGAGAGAGAGAGAGAGAGAGAGAGAGAGAGAGAGAGAGAGAGAAAGAGGATATTTTCTTTTCCTACGTTAATACAGGATATATTTCATCGTGTGGTGCAAACAACGTGATATTTTAACGAGTGGCGAAACTACAAGTTAAAATATATCGTTTTTGGTACCACTAGATGAAATATATCTGGTATTTACGCAGAAAAAGACAATTTTTTTTTTATTATATACCAAACTTGCTCCAGAATCGAAGCTTGGAAGATTAAACTCGCTATTCAGCACAACACCCACCCACCCATTTCTTTAATTCACCTCACTTTCATAGGTTGATCATATAAACATCAGTGACTTAAGTGAGCGGTAAGATTGGGATGACCTAATCTATCGCAGTTACTTACATTTTTGACATTTTGTAAACTATTTGATCATATCTGATCACAAAGCAAGTCCGATTCAGCAATGTATTACAGCGGGTTTATCATTGTTGTCAAGGAAGTAAGGGGAAATAACTTCATAGAGACGCGAACGGCGTCGAGTGAAATTTCTTCAGCAAAAATGTATTTCCATGTCTGAAAGGTAATGCAGTTTCTATTTATTTGTTCTAAGTGCTTATTTTGTTGCTGCATGTATAACTTCTGTAGCACACACAATCAAGCGTCGCATGGCATGATGGGAAATCTGATATTTTCACATGTGAACATATAAGGATATATTTTTCACATGTGAAAATATAGGAATGAAAAAATATGGAAATTATTTCGCCAATAAGTTCCTGTATTTGACACTTAAGTGTGTAATAAACATATATATTTAATGGAGTTTGACCCCTGGGTAATACTCTAGGGTTTGTGTGGATCATTGGTGAATTGGGAGGACAGGGTAAAAAATGATCAATTTTAATTTTGTGCAATTGCAGAAGAGCGTGCAGATTTACAGTTACATGTCATCGAAGTAGTTCGATTTATCTTCTTTGTTGTTTTGTTTTCATCTTTCTTAAACTGGATAAATTGACGTCCAAATACTGACGTTATAACCTGGATATAATTCTCCGATATTTATTGACTCCCTATTTTCTGATAAGTACAGCTAAAATGTTGTTGTAATAAATTTCATAAGAGATGATCGAGGTCTTTTTCTCATCCTAGATTTATATATTTGCAAAGGATATTTAATCATTTCCAGATGTAGACTAGAATGAATCGACATGAATATGGTGGAAAGTTGAAATAGGCATAAGTAGGTAGGTATGTTAATATGGCTATAGGTGCATATTTATTATATATTTCATAGTGAGATAATGAAATATATCAGTGGGAGAAAAATGATATCGTCACAGTGGCGATACCACTTTTATCGTCACAGTGGCGATATCACTTTTATCGTCACAGTGGCGATATCACTTTGAAACTACTTTCGTTTCCCATTTAGTAAATATATATTCCCTTACGTATGTTATAAAAACCTGTATTTCCATATTTAGGCCTATTTCATTTTTCATCTACTTATCTCTCTCTCTCTCTCTCTCTCTCTCTCTCTCTCTCTCTCTCTCTCTCTCTCTCTCTCTCTCTCCACATCAGGATGAACAGATCTTAAAATGTGTCAGCTGTAGATCCTCTGGTGTATATTTATGCAGTCAATGCGGTGCCATCAAGAGATGCCTATAAATGAACTCCAAACAGCAAAAAGTAGACTTCAAGTATTAACTTTTGTAATTTGTGTTCATTATGAATCATGGAAAGTGTCAGTGACTGAACTTAAATGACATGTTGATATGTGTAACCCATACAGTATTGTAGACCTGTAGGCCTAATACTCCACAACAAACAATCTACATTTTTTAGAAGAAAAAAAAATCGTTGTTAAATATAGTAATAGAATGTTTTAAGTAGCAATTTTAACTCGCATCACAATCGTGTTTGAAAACAATGGATAACTCGGGCATTGATTAGTGTTGATTGCAAACCGAAATTAGGTGACCATCGAAAACTTGATGCAGCGTCTGCTACTGAACAAGACTACAAGCTTGCCAAGGCCACACAAAAATTCCCGTTTGAATGAAGAAATAAACAAAATAAAGAACGAAAATCCTTAAGAGTAAACTCACAATCATTAAAATCGTTTGTTTAAAGATGTTACGCTCTGAAGTCTGTCAGATACAACTGCTCTGTAACGTTTCTACATTACCCCACTCCAACAGTATCAATCCACGCATGAAATGTGTTAACAAAAATAAAAATATCTTCATTTTCGGACGAATACAGTAATTAGTATGACAAAATACTCAATTTGAAGCATGTTATGTACAAACAAAATTTGTAAAACGTCGCTGTCCTTAAATTATTGTAAAATTGAGGAACTTCTTTTTATTGATTTAGTAATGCAGCTGTTAATCGCATTGATACCATATGGTAAAAATAAATGAAAATCGACGGGTTTCGCATTTTAAAAAAATATATCCTAAAAAGAAACTCTACATTTTTTTAATAGATATAAGAAAATATTTCACTAGTGAAGTGAAAACATTTTGTATTTTCACTCGTGGCTTCGCCACTTGTAAAATATTTCCGTATATCTACTAAAAAAAAATGTAGATATCCTCTATTTATCCAGAAAGAAAGGGATATTTTACTAGATAAAATATAAAATGGGATAATAAAGGCACATTCCATTCATAAATGTATGAACAGTTTCAAAGTATTCGGTAAATAAGAATCATATTCGTTCGCAAACACAGAAAAGGATGTAAATATCAACGCAAACAATCACCATCTGTCCAACCTTACTCAAGGGACACCTAGCTTTCATGCTGATTGGCTGTAAATATCAACGTAAACAATCACCATCTGCCCAACCTTACTCGAGAGACACCTAGCGTTCACGCTGATTGAGTATTCATATCAACGTAAACAATTACAATCTGCCCAACATTACTCGCGGAACACCTAGCGTTCACGCTGCTTGTGTGTACACGTCAAAGTAAACAGTCACTATCTACTCCACCTTACTCGCGGGACACCTAGCGTTCACGCTGATTGTGTGTACACGTCAACGTAAACAGTCACTATCTACTCCACCTTACTCGCGGGACACCTAGCGTTCACGCTGATTGTGTGTACACGTCAAAGTAAACACTCACTATCTACCCCACCTTACTCGCGGGACACCTAGCGTTCACGCTGATTGTGTGTACACGTCAAAGTAAACACTCACTATCTACCCCACCTTACTCGCGGGACACCTAGCGTTCACGCTAATTAAAGCACTTGCAGAGGGGCGTATTATCCAGATCTTCTAAGAGGGGGTAGGTAACAATGTGCTCGGTGGAGAAATATTATTTCTCTCACTAGAATGAACGAACGAATGAACAAACGAACGGACACTTCCTGAAATGTATGCAACGTTATTTAGTATACTAGTATAAGTAATGTGAATTCATCTAAGTAGAATAATATGGGTAAACTTACAACAACTTATTTTTCTTTCTCGTACTTTCATGTGTATTATCTGGCGCTTCTGTTTCGATTAACACTGCTTGTAATGTTATTGTATTATGGTCCGGTGGCCTATATTGCAAATAAAGAATATAGAATCAATCTCTCGAAAAATGTTTTCTAAAGCCCTTATAGGCCGGGGTATTGTTCAGACATACTTCCATTCCAGCATTCACGGCACAGATTGGTGACAAAGTAATTGGATGTGCACAACTATATGCTAATGTCAGAAAGAAAATAAAAAGTTGTCCTTGCAGCTAAATTTCGTATTTAACATGAGGAACATTGTGGGCCAGATTAAAAATTCTAAACAGAGGAAGCCAATAAATATAAAAAAAAAAAATTGATTTAGTCCCCCTGTGGACACATACTCAAATCCGTGTAAGTACATATCGGAGATGAAAGTAGCACTGAGATTTCGAATGATGAAGGTGGTAATTACTTATGGAACAATATGAGGAAATGCACCTTTAAAGCTCCATTGAAGGAAATGATAAATCTATTTGACTTGTGCAGACTAAACGAATATTGCCGCTTGCCGCATAAAAAAAAAAATAAGAAAAAAACCTCAGCATTATGATCCGGCAGTTCGTATAGGAAATGTAGGCCGTACAATTATGATCGTCTGTGGTTTAAACCTTTGTGACTTGCACATAGAAAGGGGGTGAACTCAAGGAAATCGTAGAACAAACAACAAAGGGCACGATGTAGACTCTCCAGTGTATGACGTAACAGAGATAATGTTGAATGGTTGGAAAGAAATAGCGCTTGTACCTTTTACCTCAATGATACGTCACACGCAGTGACATCAGTTCCTAAAAATAGTCAGCAACTCGATTTCGGACAAGGAGCACCAACATAATGGCAGGCAGAGACCTTTTCTATATCATTGTTCGTACTGAAAACCCAGTACCAGGCGCTAAATTTTTGTTCATCCGATTATAGATGAGCTATATACACAACTGTCGGGTATATAGCCATTTTAAGGGACCCGACTGTTTAGTATATAGCCATTCTGAGGTACCCGAGTGCGAGGTATATAACCATTATGGGGTACCCGACTGTCTTGTATATTGTCATTTTGAGGTGCCCGACTGTTGGGTAATAATGCTCCAAAATGACTATATGCACGATAGAAGTTATATGCTACAGAAGTGCTACCTTGAATTTCTAGGGATGTTCTACAAATATATATCCGACAAATGCATTATAAACATTAAATTGAAAAAATACACACAGTAAATGTGTAAAATTAGTGTGAAAAGTACGATTTGTGACATTACCTATGAGGTGATGCGTGATTATTGCACATCCGTACATATCACACAACGTGCAATTCGTTTTTGTTTTGGTGGGACCGAATTGATTATGGGTTATATATTACCAAAGCGCAGCTTTCATGTTATCAGAAAACCGCCATTCAAAAATTATTGTGTCTTAATTCACATTTGCAACTATCTCGGATAGAGCATAGAAGATTTTTATATCCCATAAATATTAAAACCGTTCTGATTGGTCTTTAATAGGCTATATGCAAATAATACTACAAAAATGAATGAATTTGCCCTAGAAATGACTGCATGACGGTACATTTCGACAGTAAGTATAATGACCAATTATTCCTCGGGCTGGTAAATTATTGCGCCAAGAACGACAATTCTCGAACTTCGCGCATGCGCTTCTTACAGTCAAAGTCACTTCCGATGTAAACAGTGTATGCAACCATAAACGGTTATTGTCACCCGAGAGATCGGACGACTTTCTGTGATAACTTTGAAAGTTGCTTATAGGGGATTTGGAAGGATCGTCATTTATTTTAATAAATCTGCCAAACATAAAAGCTTTAAAAGATGGCTCTAATGTCCCAAAAAATATTTGTTACGTATCAATAAAAAGCCCCAAAACAATCGTCATAATTGGAAAATACTTGTAATGATATATAGTCACAATTTTTATTGCACGATTGAATCTGTTGTTTTAAACAAAATATTTCTCCCTAATCATGGGAATCATCAGTTATTTTAATAAAACTGCCAAAAATAAAAGCTTTAAAAGACAGCTCTGTCATAAAAATACATTTGTTATGTATCAATAAAACAAATCGTCATAGTTGAAAAATACTTTTAATGATATATAGTCACAATTTTAATTGCACGGTTTAATCTGCTGTTTTAAAGAAATAATTTCTCCCTATTCAATGTAATTGTGGCTTATATTTAGTCATTGCAACACTTTGTTCTGGGCGATTTGATGCTTTGCATCAATGTTATCTTGTTGCCCTTGTATGAAGTGAACACTCAGCAGAGTGGTGACAGTTTTTAATGTACCCCTATCAATAGGGCAATAAAATATATAATGACTGACTATATGAATAAAGTATTGATAAAATCTTATATTTTCAGTATACAATACACATTGTATATGTATCATCTTTTAGTACTTTCTCTACGTTAGGTTTTTCTGATTTTTGCGAATCTATGCATCTCCATATACATGCGGCATACAACATCTTGTTTCCGTATTTGTTAAGCACCCCTGTCCTGAATAAAGACATTAATGATCCTATAGGCAATATATGTGATTCACATCTACGGATGTTATTAATGACATTGATAGTATATGCCATACGAGTGTTGCAGATAGTATATATCATTCATATGAGTGTTGTGGATATTATGCCTATATGCCATACATATGAGTGTTGTGGATATTATATGCTATACATATGAGTGTTGCAGATAGTATATATCATACATATGAGTGTTGCGGATAGTATATGTTATGCATATGAGTTTTGAGGATAGTATATGTCATACATATCAGTGTTGCTGATAAGACTTTGAGAAACCAAGGACTAAATAAAAGGCAAACATTTTTTTCAATCCAAAATAAATGTTTTGATTCACATCTTAGATTAATCAGGAGTCATGTGTAAAGGCAAACAAGAATGCCAGTACCCAACGTTTGCTTTAATTAAAGGTAGATATATTATAACCTTCATTGGGAATACAACGAGTAACGCAATTTTATATTAAATGATATATTAGTGTCACCAATATCAGCAGGGCTACAGAGTAACTTTCTCTATTACAGAAGTTTTGTGATGATTAATGTTTATCTATAAATACAAATACACCCGCAAAAAAGAAAAACCAGTTTTGAATTACTACTAAAATTACACCTTGTCTAAAATCCAAATTTTAAATGTACAAGTACATACACATATTTAGGTGTAACGATCTCTACATGTGGCTCGTTTACTGAGACTAAGAACAAACTTTACACAAAATAAAAAAGTATATTTCATATAAATCTACACATATTTGATCACACAGTCAAGCCCACATGGTAGTGAAATCTAGGTTTCCCTTCCTCAAAAGGCTAAAGATTGACAAAAATTGGGGAAATTAATATAAAAGTCCTATATGTATATTGAAAGATTAATTTTTGTACATTTATGTTTGTAGTTAACAAGATAAGTTTAAACTTTGCTGCTGTGTTAGAATTAGCTAGATAATCATACCATATGAATCTAGTATAAGCCAGTGGTGTACTGGCCATTGGGCATACCGGGACAAATCCCGGTGGGCCGCCGCAAAAAAAAATCCGTTTTTACCGGTGTTTTACTGGTGTGAGCAAAACCCCGGGCCTGTCTCGGCAGACCGCCGCATCGGTGGGCCTGTGGGCCGTCAAAAAAATCCGTTTTTACCGGTGTTTTACTAATGTGAGCAAAACCCCGGGCCTGTCCCGGCAGATAAGTCCAGTGCCGAGTTGCTTACCCAGTACACTCCTGGTATAAGCAGATGTAGAATTTTGCGTCAAACTGAAACTAATACTTCTGAGTTCTTGTCTGATTTTATCCTTGCTCCAAAACACTTCACTTTCAATCTGATCAATGTTGTTTTTCAGTGTTTCTAGTCTTTTTAGATGTCCTCAAAATTTCTGTACTTACTTGGGACCTTTTTCACGAGTTATCGAATCTTACTAAGATTTATATAACGAAATTTGCTTTCGACATGTACAAACAATTCGAGCACCATTTTCTGGAAATTCGCATGAAATGGAAATGAGTATGATATTTTTCTTCCATGTTGCAATATGCACATGAACATGCAGATCAGAAATCAAAGATTTCATGTTTAAACAAGCATTTGTCAAAAGTCTGTATTAGCTGTCAACTAAAAATAGAAACTGGGGGATATCCATTGACGTATATTCCTTTGACAAAGAGAATTTATATAAAAAACATATTAGTGATAAGATTAATTAATGAATTAGATAGTAAGATCTGTTTTCAAGGCCAGATTAAGCGGTCAAATCGGTCCGTACCTTGTCAGTTCATTCAGATGAACATATCTCGATGGGAACATTAACAAATCTTCCAACTAATTCAATCAATTAATCCATATCTATTTCCTCCTTTAGGAGAATCATAACAACATAGAGAAATGGTACAGACACGAGAATGACAAGGACGTGACGTACTATTACGTACATAAATCACATACTCATGCATACATAAACAAGAATACAGATTGTTATACTTGATTCGTATGATCGTCCGGTACCGTACCAGCGTCACCCGATTAGGAATGGTTCTGGCCATTCGGCGATCGCTACAGTCTCCACTCGTATGGATAAAGTTGAAATGGTCATCTTCTACCAGGTATGTGGTCTTACCGAGTTCATTCCGATGAATTGAATAACGCAATCAATTTAGTAGGCTTAAAGCTTCAATGGTAAGATAAAACTGTCGATTCTATGTGCCAAACGCTGACACATGGTATACCATCCTACTCTTTATGGCGTTATCGATAGATATATCAGTCATTCATGGATTCTCCAACTGAACATACATATGAGGTACAAAATACAATTTTCAAGGTCGAGAACTAGCATAAATATTACATCAAAAGTATGAACAGTTATATGACTACATAATCAATACTGTGAAGTCATGTTATCTGTGAAGTAACCCAGAGGGATAATTTTGAGTTAATTCATTCCTTGATCATCGTTTCTTTAGTTAGCCTTTTCTGAAATTGAAAATAAAAATCAATTGCATAAAGAACACATTTAAAAAAAAACACAAAAAACATTCCGATTTGTTTCAAAAAGCATGACATCGCAGGGTTAGTTGGGTTTCAAGGGTCATATAGATTAATTAAAATAGTGCTACATCTTAAGTCTTTTTAAAAGTAAGTGACTACTTTTATTGGTTATATCATGCCGAGGAAATGGGAGCTGAGTGTCTTTCCCAGGAACACTGAGACACCTGACCCAGGATGGCCTGCGCGGGTATCGAACCGTTGACGCGTGGATTATGAATTCGACCTTCTACTAACTGAGCTTCTGCTGTTCCAGTCGAAATAAAACCTGGACTATTTACATGTGTGAATTACTGGGGATATTTACCAAAAAAAAAGAAATGTAAATAATTAGCAAACGTCTCAAAATGGGTCAGTGTAGCTGTGAGAGAGAGAGAGAGAGAGAGAGAGAGAGAGAGAGAGAGAGAGAGAGAGAGAGAGAGAGAGAGAGAGAGAGAGAGAGAGAGAGAGATCCTTCTGCACAAATATTTACGCCGGTGCCGGTAACAGATATTCAAAGTAATAACTGAACTGAATGCTAAAATTTATACTGAAGAGTACACAGTGCTAAAAACTAATGATTTGGTTTACAAATAAATTCAAAGTAGTAATCTCTAGAAGCTCCCGGATTTATTCCTTGTATCGCTCTATGGGTCAACCACCCACCCACCTAAAAAAAATTACAAACGAATCATGCTCATGAAAATGTTGACGGTTTGAACTAAATCATTCCGATAGTTTATAAGATTACAAATTTTTATTAATTCCACACATGCAATTATATATTATCAGGGCATTTTCTTCCGTGTTACTTTCAAACATAATCAATTCTAACGTAGCGAATTCAACGTAAGCAAAAGTAAACAAATCTAATCACACTTTTATATTTTCATGAAAGACATTATACTAGCGATCATTTTCGATCACATCCACAGGACAAATATATTTGCTCCACAGTGGACTCTATTTAGGATGTATAAACGATATTTCTAAAACAAATACAAAAATATATGGAATTTTAACAGTGAGTTCATTTACTTTCGCGGGTATAAATTTTTGTGGTATAGCAACAAAAATGCGAGTATGCTTATATTTTCGGATAGAGAAAGGGGTCACACTGTTTGCATAGAACAATCTTTACTTGTTGGGTAATTAATTTCGTGGCTTTTAGCAATTACGAAATCCAAGAAAATTAGTAGCACATGAAATGCACTGGTATCACAGTATTTAGTAATTGTATTTTATATATTTCAGCCTTTTGTTCTCCTCTTTCATAAAAATAAAAAATAAATGAATATATTATGTAACGTGATTGCAGTGACAGTGTTTCCGGCGAATTATTACCTTGCGGATATGCGCAAAAAAAAAAAAAAAAAAAAAAAAAGCATTAAACTGCGGTGATTAAGTTCCTGTTGAGCTAAATGCAGACATATTTAAATTACTTTGGTCTTATGTATCAAAATATATCTGGCCGCTACGTGTCCTTTTTGTAATTTACACATTTTTTGGAAGATTTATTGTCTGTGGTTTACTGCATGTGAATTTATATCGTGTCTTCTTTTATTTCCTGTAATCTGATAATGCCAAAGTATAACAAACCTTTTTAATTCCAGATGAAAGTACTTGTCCGCAAATAAAACATTGATTTGACTTCGCGTGTGTCAAATATATACGTCAAATTTAAAGAAAATCATAACGAGATCAGGGGAAACAGGTGTCCATATCATAGATGCCATTGTTTAGTCGATGGAAGTGCTTAGTGAACTACGGAACAGAACTAATGACTCATTTGAAGAATTTCATGGCATACTGATTGTATGTCACCATGTAAGTAAAGGTGTTTATGTTATATAAGTAAGTCCCAAAAAAGTGCATTGGCCTTTTCAGACGTTGATATACAGGACACAACATGGCACAGGGTAACACAATAGTAAGTACATTTCTTCAAATTGTATCCCATCCTTTAATATCTATCTTTTTCGTTTCTTTTTCTTTTTCTCTAACAGAAGCTTTTGTGCAATTTGATAAGCCAATGTAGGGCATACCGTTTTATTTGTATTCAAAGTTGACTTTGAAATCAATTCAAAATTTACAATTAGCTTTGTATTGTTTGTACTGCCAAAACAGACTTATCACTTTCTACTTCACAAATACAAAGATGAAGTTTAGGGACTTATTCCAAACTGCAAAATGTTCAAAATCAAATTTTTAATCTGCTTATCTGCTTCGTCTTTTCTTCTTCCAAAGTGCCATCTTGTTTAGAGCTTGGCGGAATTAGCCCTGGAAAAAGCTATCATCTACACTTTGGGTCATATCACAGATATAAAAAGTCCCATGTAAGCCTTAAACCGTTTATAAATAAGGGTGTCAAACTCATTGGCTATGGCGGGCCAGAATTGATGCAAATAATAAATAATAATAATAATAAATACTGAGACTGGCAGGCCGTATCCGGCCCGCGGGCCGTATGTTTGACACCCCTGGTTTACATGGTAGAACGTGTTTAAAAATCATGTCCAAAGATATTTCCTGTCAAATTTGGTAAACATTAAATAATAAAATTTAAATTATTGCTAATATTCTTGTAATAACAGCACCGACTGAGTGTAATTCATTCGAAAAAAGGGGATGCTTGAAAACCACTTACTTACAGAACTTATGTTTCCTTGAGATATACCGACATAGTTGGTCTTCCATACAGTTGTTTTTTCGAAAGATATAGTTGCTTTCAAATGCAAAACCGAGATTGTGGATATGTACAGCAAGATGTCGTTTTCTAATCTCATTTTCATCTCTTTTGTCATTGTGGTAGGGTCTCGTTTCAACTACTTCATCTCTTCGGCTGGGAACGACACATTTAATTTCAAAATTACTTTTGTGACAAGAGTAATAACTAAAACTGAAATGCGCTGCAAACAGACAATTACGTACAAATAGTAACCAATCCAACATTTGTTGACATTCCGAGCAATGATTTCAAGTACATTCTGTAAGAAAGTATTAAGACTCAATCTTTCATGGAAACAAACCTTTGAACCTGCAAAAACAGTAGACAATACCTCCACCCAACTACCCCAAGTGCCCACTTTTCGACTGTTCGATTACTGATCGTTCACTGACTACGTCCACCTGTCAGTCAAACGTTGACAGATTGCAACTAACGATTGCCCGCTGACCACTGCTATTGTTGGCTATGTGTGAGTGAAACCTATTCAAAGCCAGACTAAAAGCTTGCCGCATGGCTTGTCGGCGCAGCTCTGACCATGACAGCCACGATATTGCATACAGATAAAATAGTCATAACTTCAAACTTTGTCATTCAATTTTTGTGAACATTTCAGTGTGTACTTGGAATTTATCTTACTTTCAGTGGAAGATTTTGTCAATATAAAGACTTGGATGTATTTATAAATTGCTATGCTAATAAGTAGTAAGAGCTGTCTCTGCTCTGACGTCACATCAGTTGTTGCAGAACTATTGTTTTTACATTAGTGTCATGATCTACAGCAGGCATGTGCAACCTACGACCCGCGACCTGGTTTTATCCGGTTACATTGACGGTGCGGCTTTAAAATTCGCTATATCCGGTCCGCGCCCTGGAGGAAGTTGCACATGCCTCATATACAGTATACATTCATTCAGAATTGACAAAACTCTCATTCATCAAATTCACAAATTTAGCCTTTCTTACGTTCTGCCTTTATTTCTCGGCTGGTGTTGGATCATTCTATTGTGTTTGTCTGTCTGTGTGTCTCTATTCGTCTAACAGTCAACTTCCCTACATATACATTCGTCTCCTTGTGCCTATATTTATATCTATCTATCTATCTGCGTATGTTTCAGATGGTGGTCGTATTTTATATAACTATCCTGATTCTCATTTTACCGCGTCATACTGTGATGAGACTTGAACCAACTGGACTTCCGCCAGAACTGCAGTTTTGCTTCGAAGATGCTCGAAATAGGACGAATCTAACTCAGACGCCAGGTAGGTATCGCAGTGTGTACATTGAGGCCATCAAGACAATATGCCGCAGAAAATTTCAAATTGTTTTTGAAAAAATGTGATTTGACAACGACTGCAACAGGGCCGGCGCCAGGGTATTTGGCACCTTAAGCGAACCTTCAGCCTTGCGCCCCCGCTCACACACGATCAACTTTCAGAAATGAATAGTGTACATTTATTCTTTTCTTCTGTTTTTCTCTTTCTATTTTTAGACGCTTATTATCTTATATTTTACGCTATTTCTCTTTCTTTTTTTATTCATTCAGTTTTTGGCAGTCCCCTAAATTTTGCCGCCCTACGCACTGACTGCAAAGAGGTTCTGTATTACATAAAGTTTGGACACGTGGCACAAAATGATTATAACAAACTTGAAACGTTCTGTTGTAAAATTGTTTTTGTCAAGTTTAAAGTGCGCAATATTAAAATATTTATTCGATTAAAGTATACATGTTAAAATGATATAAATATTCGTAGTATCTATCCATAAATGATAAAGTACCTTGCATTCATCTTAACAAAGTATTAAAATTTAAAAACAAGAAGCAAAAGTATGACCTTTTACATTGTCATGCAAAAAGATTTTTTAAAAAGACTTCTGGAAGGTATCGATACTATGTTGCATTCTAGTAGACAGAATGCTTTAAGATTTCACACTAGAGTAGGCATGATCATCTTTTAACTTGAGAAATAGAAACTGAAACGCATAACTAAATTACAGTAGAACACCATATAAATTTCGTAAAGGCTAGAGTTTAAAGATATGTCTGGCATAAACAAATTCAAAAGAAAGAGAGTAAAACATTACTTTGAGTAAACAATACATGTACGTATCAAATATAAATACCAAATGACTACACATATTAACTATTTTTGTGCCTGAAACAATTTTCTTTAGTTTTAAAGTACCGTATTTAGGCGATTTATTTTGTACAGTTAAGCTTTATAAAAACAATTCGTAAATATAACTATAATTCTCTCGCTCTCTCTCTCTCTCTCTCTCTCTCTCTCTCTCTCTCTCTCTCTCTCTCTCTATATATATATATATATATATATATATATATATATAGAGTCTTTTCATACCTGTTTTAAGTATTTTCCAATTGTCGCCACAAGCATGTATCATTTGTTGAATTATTTGCTTATGTGCATCACCGGAATTTTATTGCCGAATCGTCTGTCGTGAAAAATTGACAATTGCTCATAGATAATTAACACCTTGTCAAGTATATCACAAAACCTAATATATTGTTATGACCAAACTTCTTAATTTGCTATTCTTTTAGTATTTAAAAATGCATGTATCAACTAAGACATCCGGAAACAAACTGACAGTAACGAATTGATAACATTTACAAATATGCACGAGCCGGAGTTTATATTATATTTTCCCTGAGAAGTTATTTCTAAAGCACACGTACAGATCACTAGACAGCTTTTATAATTTATAACAAATACCTGTATTATCTTTAAGCTGTACAAACAGTGAAGTTAACAATACACTATTAACAATACACTATTGCGCTGAATTGTCAGATACATACAAATTAATAAAAATTACAAACCGCATTTATCAATGATGAAAGTCAGATTGAGATACGGAAAAATATAATCGACCAGAGAAACAAGTTATATTTTATTTGTAATATGACGTTATCTATAAGTAAAATATATGTATTTGTGTACTTTGATTATCGGTAGCTCTTTATTTAATTATGGATCAGAAATATGTATCCTATATCAAACAAATGATGTAGCAAACAAACCTCAATACACAATTTTTCAGAAGAACTCTGAAGGAACAGGGAGGAATAATAATACTTATATAATGAGAATAGCTAAGATTGTTATATGAATCTAGAGAGATATTCATTATGGTCAAATGCGGATCAAATCTGTTAAAATCTTAACTTCACTATAATTTAAAATAAATTTATATACATATTTTACTTCGCCTATAAAAATAGGTATCGATGTGATTGTATCTTATTTGTTGTCTTGAATACTTAGAGCTTATTGTCTACCTGAATTGGTCTCATATAGCATACACTGACTTGTACTCTTCATAAATGTCTCTCCTGTGGTCCAACTATTTAGAGCTTATTGTCTACCTGAATTGGTCTCATATAGCATACACTGACTTGTACTCTTCATAAATGTCTCTCCTGTGGTCCAACTATTTAGAGCTTATTGTCTACCTGAATTGGTCTCATATAGCATACACTGACTTGTACTCTTCATGAATGTCTCTCCTGTGGTCCAATTATTTAGAGCTTTTTGTCTACCTGAATTGGTCTCATATAGCATACACTGACTTGTACTCTTCATAAATGTCTCTCCTGTGGTCCAACTATTTAGAGCTTTTTGTCTACCTGAATTGTTGTCATATAGCATACACTGACTTGTACTGCTCATAAATGTCTCTCCTGTGGTCCAACTATTTAGAGCTTATTGTCTACCTGAATTGTTGTCATATAGCATAAACTGACTTGTACTCTTCATAAATGTCTCTCCTGTGGTCCAACTATTTAGAGCTTTTTGTCTACCTGAATTGTTGTCATATAGCATACACTGACTTGTACTGCTCATAAATGTCTCTCCTGTGGTACAACTATTTAGAGCTTTTTGTCTACCTGAATTGTTGTCATACAGCATACAACTGATTTGTACACCTAATAAATGTATCTCCTGTGTCAGGGAGCCGCAGTGGAAGAGCGTCTGACTCAAAATCCAAGGGTCGCGGGTTCGAAACCCGTCCAGGCCAGTCCGAACCGGCTGCCTATACGTGTCTTTGGGAAAGACTCTTAGCTCATTTTGCCTCTGCATGATAGAGCCAATAATGTATTAAAAAGTGTCGTTAAAACCAACAAAGGCAAAAAATATTATGTGATCATATCAATGTGCGACTTCCTCAGTCTTACAGCAATAAACTGTATGGTATAAATTAATGCATTAACAGTTCTCTCCTTTTCCAGTGAAACTTTCAAGTTATCTAAAGATTTAGGTCTCGTGTGTTTTAAACTTGTGTTTGTATGAAAATGGTGTATATAGCCAATCAACGAGAGGAAATGTACACCGATTACTGTTTGTCCACTAGTATTATTATCTACCGTTTAATACTCGCGTATAATACAGGTCCAAATGCAAACAACATAGACCCTGATCTGCCGTCACATAATGATTAGTCTTTACAAACTGCATAGACCCAGATCTGCCGGCGCATTATGCGCATTATGCGACGGCAGATCTAGGTATATGCAGTTTGCAGTTCGTATCATATTATACGCGAGTACATACGGTACTTTTTTATTGGGTGATGCGGATATCTCTAATATTAATTTCTTACATGACCGGGGGCTTTATTTCATTTTACATGCATTTCCACATTTTCACGATGCTGGCGTCGGGCAGCAAAAGAAAAAAAAATTTACTGCATAATTTGACACAAATGGTAGGGATCGCGCAACAGACAAGTGTCTTATGAGTGCACTGTCTGAAAGTTTATAAAGGTACTGAATACATCTAGGCAATGCTATTCATAACAATGAACTCATCGGTATGATCTGAACCTTGGAAAAGTGTGTTCATTGGGCAAGCTTTCAAATCTTGCTTACACTAAGAATAGTTGTAATTAACGATGATGATGATGCTTGTTATTATTATTATTATTATTATTATTATTATTATTATTATTATTATTTTCAGTTATCAAAATCCACAGTTGCATTAATAAGCAAAATCTTGAATACGTGTTCATGGAACACAAATTCTCTACCTTAGTGCCTGATCAAAAGAAAGTGACCTAAACTCAGAATGTAACCGGATTCATGTACATTGGTGCTTAGGGACATGTGGAAGAACAAGGGTAACCTTGTAACCCCTACCTTATTCGCTGAGGGGTGAACACATTGACTGGCCGACCAAATTTACTTGTAACCCCTAATGAAAAAGCGACCCTCAATGATACAGTATAATTTCAGGTCGCATTTGCAGCTCCTATTTATATAATTTTTACATTAAGATGTATTTTGTATGTTTATTGTATTCTGCAACCCATAACAAAACAGGAATTACGTAACAAAAAAAAAAAGAAGTCCTTACAGGAACGTTAATAATAATAATAATAATAATAATAATAATAATAATAATAATAATAATAATAATATTAATAACATTATTATTATTATTATTATTATTATTATTATTATTATTATTATTATATGTAGCAATAGAAGTAAAAGCATTAGTAGACAAATGGAAAGACGTATATAGCTACTTGTCATAACACCACAACATAATCTTTTTATTCCCGGAATAAAAATGGTTAGGAGAGAAAAGCAAGCCACAAGCTGACATGGCACATTGTATGCTTCTGAAGAACAAAAGGAACAGGTATATTCCCGTGCAAGTGTAATGGTTCGGATTCTGATAGAATGCATACACCAGATTTGGCTGCAATTGTACACGAAATTTGTCTCTGTGCCCAGGTGAGTTCGCAAGTCAAATTTTATATTAGTAAGAGTTTATATTGCAGTAAGGAAAAAGCCCTGATAAAACAAGGATTTTGTCTCTATATCATTAGAATTTTGTTACAAAACTCAATAACTTAGAGCCAAGCATGTTGTTTATATTCTGGTTTATAGAGCTAAATAGAAGCATCACAATTTCAAGTGTTTCTTTTTTCTTCAATATCTTGCAGGGGAACAAATATTTTGGAGATGCATGCAACGTTTCACCTACAATATTGCTCCCCACGTACGACACACAATTAATTTCAACACGGAACAAATTTTTAAAAGACTGTTGGACCCGGCGCTGGACTCACTATTGAAGGGATTAAGGGTCAAACGTCAAGCAGGGGTCAGGGTCAGGAAAGAAATACGCATGCTCACAGATAGCGAGAGAAATGATTTCTTCAGGGCCGTAAATATGCTTAAAAATGACAAGGTATGTTTAATCTTGATTTCTCTTTATCCTTTTCTTATAATTCTGGAAAATTTTGTTTTCCTTATTTTAAAGACATTTTATCACGAAACTACTCACAATCAAGTTACAATAAATCTTGTAATATGAAGAATAGTAGACTAGTGGAAAGGAAGATTGTTTTTAAAAATTGAAAACTTAAAATTGTATCTGTGACGGTGCATACAAAATTTTTCTTTTTTCAGAATTCCTTGATAAAATTAGTTCCACTACCAATATATTTATCGCAAAATAGGGAACCACTGTATCTAAACACAACATAATTTACACTAAGTTTCAAAGAAAAAAAGAATCACATTTAGAAGAATACGTGTAATTGGGAGCTCAATGTACTAATCATTCAGTGTAATCTTTTTTTATATATAATTTCGGATGATTTGGAAAATAAATCGAGATCAAAACAGAAATAACGCTTTTATGAAATAAGGGACAAGACATGAAAGATCATTTACTACAAGCGAAGTGGAGATCTCTAAATTTCCAGTACAAATTAACTTTTTGCTATTGAAGTTTAGAAGTAGTATCACAGCATTTTGAGGCGAGTTCCAACGTAATACTTAACTCGTGTTTTCATCTTCAAATGTTCTCGCAGACTCCGATTGTATAAAAGTTATGAACTGGAATAGAAATATTGGACATGTTTTTTTTGTAAAAATGTTTTTGCTTTTAAAAAAAAAAAAATGACTCACTTCAGTTTTAGTTATTTTTTCTCTTGCTCAATTTTATTTGTTTATTTTCTCCCCCCCCCCCTCTCTGTGCGTGTGTGTGTGTGTGACAGTAACTTCCTTCGCCTTGACGAAAGTTGATTTGGTTTTATATTCTTCTGTTTTAATTTGATTTGGGTTTCATTTTATTATTTCCATTTTTTTAGAGTCTGGAACCTAACGTGTACGACAACTTCACTGATATTCATTTGATGAACATACTCCGCAGTCACTTTGGTCCTGCCTTCGTAGCCTGGCATAGGGTTTACCTTTACATGTAAGTAGTAGTAGTAGTAGTAGTAGTAGCAATGGTAGTTTGGGTTGCAACATAGTAGTAGTAGTAGTACATTAAATGAAGAAGATTAAGCTGTAGTTGTTGTTGTCGTGGTTTTGGTGGTGACCCTTGTTGAGTCGATGAACATGATGATGGTAGACAACTTAGAAAACCTATTGGAAGCAGCGTGATAAGTAATATAGGTAGTAGTAGTGGTGGTGATGGTGATGTTGTTATCAGTTACGTAAATAATAGTAGCATGAGAAACAAGGGTAATAGAAGGACAGATTAGGGCTGGTAGGTGGTAATAGTGTTGGTAGTCGTAGGAGCAGGACGAAGAAGTGGGCGATGGGGGTATGATTTGGAAGCAGTGGATGGGTGGATGGTAATGAAATTGTAATAAAAAGGCCTGAAATGCTTCTCGAGATATGAAGGAAAATAAATGAAGCGGCTGAAAAGTTTATCATAAATTTGAAAATAGTTAAAGTTTTTATCTAATCGCTTTCAAGTTGAGCGGAGATAGAAAGTGCTTATTCATTTTGCGTGTCCCTTGATTTTGCACGCTTACGCCATATTCTATGAAGGTTATTGTTTCCCATGCATGCCCGAACATCCGTCCTGACGTCCCGTATGCTGAATAACTTTCAAAGGACATTAAGGACTGAAACCATATATGATCTATGGCTAATATCACGAAGACAATGGTCAAGTTTGAGTTTCACCTTTTTCCAGTGAAATTTTTTCATAGTTATTGCCCCTATTCGACGTGAAGGTTTTGTGCCATACACAGTTGGTTACCTGCCTTTGGAAGGATAATACCAATGCCACAACGATGGAAATTTGGTCATAAAATACCACCTGGAGAACACCGTATGCTTTGATAACAACATCACACTCAATTCATGCTGCATTTCGGCGATCTTTTCTCTACAATGACTTTAGTGCAAGACTTTACCTAATACGTAGGAGGAAAATTTCATGAATTTATTACTTGCAGAGACGGATCACAGGGCCGACTACATTACAAGGCAGCACGCGGCAGACGTCAGGACTTATTATACACCTATCAATTTTTTACAGAAAGGGCCAGAATTTCACACTCATTTCCTTAAGTCGGAAAACGATACTCTCGTTTTCCAAACTCGTGTCACTATCCTCTCAAACCAGGCTGGAACTACTTTTTCCTTTATGTTTCCTGGCTAAAATTGAACAAGTCTGAACAAATATGCTGTATCCTCACTTGACATGCAAAAGGAAATGAGTAACATTCTCTGTAACAAATCTGTATCATCAAGTTCCAACAATATGTCGAATCCCGTTGTAAATAACTGTCAAAATAATGCTGTCATACTCATGCCAAGTCTCTATCAGGGTCTCTCACACCACTTTTAGCCTGGACTCGGAGAGAAACTTTTAGAGTCATCCAACTGTTAAAATCTTCTGTGATGCAAATTTTGAGAAATGCACAATAACTGTAAATCACATATATGGGTCTGCTGCCCCCATGCGTCTAAGAATTCGTTTTACTAACATTGATTGTATGGAAAATGAGTGACTTGTTTCACGAGCTTCATTTGTGAGCTGCGATAATCAGCTAATCAATATGTACTTCGGCTCATGCTTACTTTAGGATGACGTTCGTATTAAACTAACTGAAAATTGATAGGTATATAACAAAAATATCATTGTCAGAGTAATTCGATTTTGATTGCTAGATCACGTCTCGTTGTCAACATCAGAAAATCCGGATCATGCTTCACGTCTCGTAATGATCCAGATGTTCTGATGCTGTCAACTCGACGTGATCAAGCAATCAAGATCGCATTACTATGATAAGATATATATATATATATATATATATATATATATATATATATATATATATATATATATATATATAAAGAATACAAGTAATATGGCGAATAACAGTCCTTTTCAAGTGCACTGGATCCGGCAAGGGATCGCGTGTGTCAGGGATTGATGAAGATAAATGCAATAAACTGACAACGAACAGTGCAAAACTAGTTTTTAAATAGCCTAAGCGCTTTGGACTCTAAATGAGTCTTTATCAAAGGCAAACACAAAACGGAGACAAGACAAACAATCAACAAAAAGGCGTTGAAATTACAAAAGTTTAAATAACTATTTCGAATGGAATTAATGAAAATGTTTGATGTTTCATCAAGTTGGCTTCAACTTGACTGATGATGTTGTAAACTAGTTGGTATTGACCTACAAAGGAAGGAGAGGTCAAGGGACACCTTAGAAGGAGAGGAATAAGAAATAGCTACATCGAGGAGGCTATTAACAAAAATAGACTTCTCAATAGAGGAACCCTCCTTAAATATAAAACCAAGAAAACCGACAAACGCGTCCCCTTCGTGGTTACTTTCCACCCCGACGCCCCAAAGTTACAACAGATAATTCGAAAGCATTGGAACCAGACTGAATCCTCCGAACATCTCAAGGGCATATTTCAAGAAGTTCCTATGGTTGCGTACCGTAGACCTAAAAATCTGAAGGACCATCTGGTACGTGCTATGGTAACTTCAAACAAGACCACAGATTCAGGCACATATCTCTGCAAAGACAATCGTTGCCTACATTGCAAACATATGCCCGAGACCAAATCGTTTAGAAGTTCGACAACATGAGTTAGCTACACTATCAATCATAATTTAGGACGTCAAACCAAAAATGTAATCTATCTTCTAACATGCAAAATCTGTGGCACTCAATATGCTGGCGAAACCGTTGATTTCAGAACACGAATGAATAACCACAAGAGCCTCATTCGCAACAAAATCAACGCGTAACTCGCCAACCACTACAACTCGACTGGGCATTCAGTCGAGTCCCTCGACATGGTACCGATTGATTCTAACCTGGGTGGACCGATTTAGAACGCACACATAAGGAACGATACTGGATACTTCAATTGAAAACTCATGGGGAGTTTGTCCTAAATAAAAAACTCTAACCTTCCTATTGCAGTCTTATCAAAACTATAGCTAGGCATCAGTTTATCAGACGTACGCAATCTTTGCGATAATATTTACCCAAGTAAATATTCCGTAACTCTTTACATGTATTATTATTATTATTATTGTCGTTGTTGTTATTATATTATTATTATTGTTGTTGTTGTTATTATATTATTATTATTATTATTATTATTATTATTTGAACTCTTGTCCATTATCCCACTATATCATGCTCTTGACATACTTCCATAGCACCTCCATGCATAACTTTACTGGGATATAATTTCTTTTGCACATTTTGATGATAGCGTTGATTTTTCGCAGCGTATGGTGTCAGTCCTTTGTTCTCAGCCTGGAATTAGGTCCAAATATTTTGGTCCTGCGTGATACGCATGATAAACACTTCTTTTAATTTTTTTTACACAACTTTGTTGGGCTGATGGCGGCATAACATAGATATGTAGTCTACCCGTTTTAGACCGATTTTTAATTTTGTCTTGTTTCTTTCTTCTAGTGTTTATCCTTTGTTTGTTTATTTCCCCGCCATTGAAACATGTATGGGTCAAATGAGTCAAGAATTCTTCTTGGCTTTTGTGTTTAGTGTTTGTTTTGTTTATGTAAATTGTTTCTTCCCTTGCGAAGAGCTTGTTTACCTCGAAACGTTGGGGAACTGTTTTGTACTTGCGCCGTTATCAATTTTTGTGTCATTATATACCAATAAAGTCACAATTAAGCGCATTTGAACCGCCCACATCGTCTGTTTGTTTATGTTTTGTTTTTTTTTTATTAGATTTCAAACTGTGATAATAGATGAAAGATAGGATCCAGTCAGCGTACTGGTGTTTTAATGCGCAAAGACGATGTACTAAGGTTTATGACCCTGGGTTCAAAACAACCTTCAGGCGGCGATATATTCTGAAAGAGTATGAGCTGTGAGGAGTGGGTTTGTCCTTGAATCATAAACGCTTGAAGTACTTTATGCATTGAAATCATGATTGGTATTAGGCAAATTTAAATCATAAACGTTTGAAGTACTTTATGCATTGAAATCATGATTGGTATTAGGCAAATTTAAATCATAAACGTTTGAAGTACTTTATGCATTGAAATCATGATTGGTATTAGGCAAATTTAAATCATAAACGTTTGAAGTACTTTATGCATTGAAATCATGATTGGTATTAGGCAAATTTAAATCACAAACGTTTGAAGTACTTTATGCATTGAAATCATGATTGGTATTAGGCAAATTTAAATCATAAACGTTTGAAATACTTTATGCATTGAAATCATGATTGGTATTAGGCAAATTTAAATCATAAACGTTTGAAGTACTTTATGCATTGAAATCATGATTGGTATTAGGCAAATTTAAATCATAAACGTTTGAAGTACTTCATGCATTGAAATCATGATTGATATTAGGCAAATTTAAATCATAAACGTTTGAAGTACTTTATGCATTGAAATCATGATTGGTATTAGGCAAATTTAAATCACAAACGTTTGAAGTACTTTATGCATTGAAATCATGATTGGTATTAGGCAAATTTAAATCACAAACGTTTGAAGTATTTTATGCATTGAAATCATGATTGGTATTAGGCAAATTTAAATCATAAACGTTTGAAGTACTTTATGCATTGAACTCATGATTGGTATTAGGCAAATTTAAATCATAAACGTTTGAAGTACTTTACGCATTGAAATCATGATTGGTATTAGGCATATTTAAATCATAAACGTTTGAGGTACTTATGCATTGAAATCATGATTGGTTATTGGCCAAATATAAATACGACATAGGTCAAGTTCAGCAAATCTTAGTTAAGGCCCCTGTTTGATTTTGAGGTTTGCCTTTACATTTTGAACAAGTTTACACACGATACGTGTGCGCACAGTTCGTTCACATCACCAAATTTACATACGTTTGCATATAGTTATTGTGTTGTCTCGTGAACCTTGTCAGTTATTGAATCCACAAGGTGACCTGTTATAATAATAACAGCTGATAGGTCTACTATTGGTCGTAGCGAATGAAATAAGGCGGTGCCAAGATTAGTTCATTGTCATAATAAAAGTAAATTAATTGTAAAATAGAAGAAAACAATGGGTCATATCCTGTTATAGGCTCTACATCAACATTTGAAATTATCGAATTATGTCAATAGTACTTGAATGTTGGAAACGCATTAACCATAGTATATAAATCTTATTCATCCTGCTACGCGTGCAGGTTTGTCAAAACAATTATCGACTTGACATTTTTGTTATTTTTAGAAATGTAGAATTCGCTTTATCGTCTCACGGCATACATGCATGGATACTTGTTGCTTAGCTTCAAATAAGTGTGACAAAATTCCTCACAGTTCAACTTGAGATTGACGTAACATAATTTGCATTTTCTCACTCAAATAAGGCCATTTGTCTTAATCATTCACTATGTAGAAATGGATACAGCCGAAATTTTAAACAAAGTATAAGCAATGGGCGAAGGGAAAAAGATCATACAAGTTATGGAAGGAAAGCTCTAATGCCGTCCGTTGAGCTGACTGAACAATATCTACCAATTGAGGGGCAGTGTAATTTGTGCGTAGGGTAATTTTTATTTGTTTTTTCTTTTTTGTCATTTTTTTTTTTTTGTTGCTAAAAGAATTTGCAGAACAAACTGTTTTGAGAAAGAGAAAACAAAACACGTATAAGTACAATGGTATATTTAAGTATCATGATAGCGTAATATATTCTGTGAAACTGTGTTTGGCAAAACGGGTAGGTGTCACAATTATGTGCAGAGGGATAGGCAATTACGCATACTCGTCTCCCTTAAACAGTGACTGCCTCCTTTTCTTATTGTTTCATAATAAATTACTAAAAGCATGCCTTTTGATCTTTTAAAGGTTTGAAACACTTCTCCGCACAAAAGTGCCAGGTGTGACACTCCCATATTGGGCATCTGTCCTGGACAGAGAGATGCACGACCCTACCCAATCTGTCATGTGGGCAGATGAGTTCCTGGGCAATGGCTTCGGCGAACCAATCACAGGGCCTTTCTCAAACTGGACGGTGATAAACCCAATTCAATCCTTCGAACGCCAACTCGGAGCAAGAGGTGAACTTTTCTCGTATGACGGCTTACAAAGAGTGTTGTCTAAACAGAGAAACGAACAGATTCTCCAGCCAACCGCACCTTTTGGTGACAGCTTAGAAGATCAACATGGCGCAGTTCATCAGTGGATTGGAGGTTCAATGCGAAACTTGGTCACTGCGCCACAGGATCCTCTTTTCTTTCTACATCATGCTTTTGTCGACTTGATCTGGGAAAGCTTTCGAATACGCCAGTTTCAGTCTAACGTTGACCCTGCCAGAGACTATCCGCTTGATCGAAATAACGGGCGTTTGTCAAGCGAACACGCCCCTGAGTCCGACATGGGTTTTTTCTTTGTCTTAGTTTCAAATATTCAAGGCTATGGAACGGGCTTTTCAAACTTGGTTCAGTATGATCCTATCCCATCGTGCACAACGCAAAGACCTTGGTGCGGTTCCAGATTCTTGCGCTGCGACACGAACCTCACACGTCCAAGATGCGTGTCAAGAGCCATATCTGACGTCTCGGACCTCACGAATTATGTCAATATTTTAAGTGGGATGGGTCGACCGGATCGGGAAATGTGTCCTATACCAGAAAGTGACCGTCCAGCTCAAAATAACTTTGCTATCAATGGAATAGTTGATGTCAATAACTGGGTATATATTCCTATAAGGATTATATCCAAACGGCCACCGTCTTTTCGAAGATTTAGCCACTTCACAAATAGTGGGCAACAATCAGAGAGTTCCAAAGCTGAATTGAATCAAGCTACCTATAAAGACTGTAAAATAGCAGACACTGTAACTGGCAAGATCAAAGTTGTCTCCATTGGTTTAAACTATCTTGGACAGCACGAGGAGTTTGCAATAGTGGACAACAGACAGGAGATCACTCTGTCCTCCACTACAATAGCCGTACGGAAACCATTGTACCAACAAACAGAAACCCTGGTATCTGCATTCGATAAATGTGGCAGGGTATGTCGGCCGTTCTACAGCAGGACCGATAAAGGGGACAATGAGCCCTTTTCAGGGGCTATTCTTTTGACATCAGTTGAAACAGCGCAGTATCAAAGGTCCGCCTCCGACTCTATCAAAAATGCATGGAGAGTTGATTCTGATGACGCTTGCCCGGTGTTCAATATGAAATCACCGTATATTACATTCTACTGCGATTATCGTGATATTTGGCCTTGGAAAATGTATAAAAACGACTCTGGGGGCTCCAATATATCCATACCGACAAGATTTCAAAATGTACAGCTTGTTGTAATGAAGGAAACGAAAGACGTGCCAACAGTTGTACAAATTGACACTGCAAAATCAAACGCGAGTTACGTACAGACATTACAGACATTATCAGTGCCAGAAAACCCAAATCCGTGTAGTAATTTATACCCAACATCGGAAGTAGATATGGCTCTATGTAAGAAACAAATGCAAACAACTTTGCAAACTAAGAACTTAAGGTAAAATGGCGATAAAAATAAATGTATCTCCGGCATATACAACTGTTAAAAGCAAAATTTATGCCGAATCGTTTTCAGGTGGTGTTACAAATTACAGTGGCACTC
This sequence comes from Margaritifera margaritifera, assembly GCA_029931535.1. Taxonomy (NCBI): domain Eukaryota; kingdom Metazoa; phylum Mollusca; class Bivalvia; order Unionida; family Margaritiferidae; genus Margaritifera; species Margaritifera margaritifera. The sequence continues at coordinate 1,109,166 of JAQPZY010001262.1, read as the reverse complement.
CCCAAGTATAAAATGGAATCCTTTATGTCATTCTCTATCTTCCCTTCTCCCCCCCCCCTCTAACTTTCACCTGTACGCCATAATAGAATTATCGCAGCTACTGACTCCCTTTGTCGCATCTACGACATGGGGGAGAGCGTATCGTGCCTGATCTACATTTCCGTAAGAAATGTATGCGTAATGTCAAACAATCTGAAGCCGTCGATATATGACAAACAAAAGAACTTATAAAAGTCGAACACAATTTGAAGACGAAAAGAATTAACGAAATATGTGCCGATAATACTGAGATACTTAGACGTATTCCATGATGAAATTTATTCCGTCGAAGCAATATGCAAGATGCATGCTGGTATTTCAACCTAATTTTGGATGATATTAATATTTTGATTATCACCAACAACGGAAAGATTGGATATTCTGCTCAGACCTGTTAAAAAACATTATAAATCTTGAATAAGAAAAAGGCTTAATATCATGCCAGCTTATTTCTGTCAAGAGCATGAAACGCTAAAATATGTCGAATCGTTGATGACTTAAAACCTTCAAATGGTGTGTAAGGTATAATGATTTTAGAGAGCAATATTGAACATCATATTCATCTTTAAAAATACAAGTAGTAAATAAATGAGTAATATTTGATGTTATAAATAAATGAGTACTGCCTGATGTTATAAATACATGAGTAATATTTGATGTTATAAATAAATGAGTACTACCTGATGTTATAAATAAATGAGTAATATTTGATGTTATAAATAAATGAGTACTACCTGATGTTATAAATAAATGAGTAATATTTGATGTTATAAATAAATGAGTACTACCTGATGTTATAAATACATGAGTAATATTTGATGTTATAAATAAATGAGTACTACCTGATGTTATAAATAAATGAGTACTAACTGATGTTATAAATAAATTAGTAATATTTGATGCTATAGATAAATGAGTACTACCTGATGTTATAATAAATGAGTAATATTTTATGGTATAAATAGATGAGTACTACCTGATGTTATAATAAATGAGTAATATCTGATGTTATAAATAAATGAGTACTACCTGATGTTATAATAAATGAGTAATATCTGATGTTATATTTGCGGGGAAGAAAACGTCCATCGTCTGAATGGAAAAACAAAATACAAAATATCAACATTGTATACAATATGTTAATTTCATTAAATCATACTGGCTGCATGGAGGAAATGTAAGGTGAGGGAAATCATCAGAAAAGAGTCACCTGCGAGTGTGGAAAACAATATAACAAGGGGATTGATGTACATTCATAAAAAAAGTAAGTTTCATACTAATTTTGTATTGAAAAAATAATACGAAAAAATGGATTCTCCAACACCAAAAAATAGATTCTCCAACACCAAAAATGGATTCTCCACCAAAAAATGGATTCTCCAACACCAAAAATGGATTCTCCAACACCAAAAACGGAATAAAGAATATTATAACTCTATTTAATATGAAGCGAAATTAATAAAACGAACAGACGCAACAGAAACAGAATTCTCACCAGAAGGCTTCAGGACTTGTTTAACGGAGCTTTAAACGAGTATATATATATATATTCAATGGCGAAAAAGTATTTGTATTTATTTATCAATGGTGTTGAACTGTACATAATGAAGATAAAACGCAGAAAAATTAGATTTTGGTTTTGGGAAACCCAGCTATATTTAGCAATTGCACTTGTAATGATAACAGAAGACAGACCAATATTTTTACACTGGTATCATAAAAACAGAGGCTTTAAACATCAACAGAAACAAAAATGAAACACAAAAGTAATTGATAGGCTATTTGAGATATTACGCACAAAATCTGGCCAGGAATGAAATCAAGATACAAACTAATCTATCTGTATATTTTATTATTTAACATTACATGTGGATCAATACCAGCTAATGAGAGAAAGATTACAAGGTCTTTTTGTCTTCTTTGTTGTAGAATCTATGGCTAAACCCACGAAGAGACCGACAATAAAGACCATCTAAATATAACCATGACAGGTATAAACATTGGTTTCACAGATGTCCAATCAAAATAGACTAAAGCAATGAATCCGAAAATGAATTCATCGTATATGTGAAAATTTACAAAATTGTATTCACAATAAAAGAAAACAGAGTGACAGAAATAGAAAGAGGAATTCACATGGACAGGATAATTGTTTTTGAATGAGACAAATAATATTACTGTGTGAAAAAGGATTTATCAAGATTGGTGTAATCTCAAATAAACAAACAAGCTAATAAAAAAGTACCTTTGCGAGAAGTGCTGAAATAATGTTAACAAGCAATTAAAACTGCAGGAAGGCCCACGATTATGGATTCTACATAACGCAATAGACATAATGTCTGAATAACATGTGTTGCAAAATTAAAATAATAATAATAATAATAATAATAATAATAATATCATCTTCAGCTAAAAATTCCATATATTCTATGCTGTGATTTCAAAAGTAACACGACATCAGTATCTACCTTGCAAACAAGACTTTAATAAATCATAGACAATACACACATTCAAATAAGGGGGCTTGGGGCAAGCATGTCCTAAACCTTCGAACACGTTGTGCACGTGAATCGTTTCATAAGCCTAGCTACGCCACTGAATGAATTTGATTTCAAGTGTTACATGTCATTTACAGCATTCGTTGAACCTTAATTGAGAATGTTATATCATTTTCATGAGATCTTTACCCAAATTCCCCGTCCTCCGAACTTTGGTATCAGCAGCATAAATTTACCAAAGATTATTGGATTTATCTTTGGGGATTGGAACATATTTGAAGACTTATCATAATTTCCTTTTATCGGATTTATGATCAATGTATTATCTACCAATTTGTCCACATGATGTCATTCGAAGACATCATTGGCTTTGTTGTTCAAATAGTTTCAAATCTGAAACAGTTGGTTTAATGCAGAAGTGAATTTCACTGGAATTGATCACATACATTGTAATGCTTTGTTGCTTGACATAAGGTGATCGATGCTCGACAGTCAAGTAATAAGAACAGCATTAGCTGGATTCTAACCAAATTTGGCATGCAGTTGTATATTGATGATACATTCAACAAATTTGATTTCCAACATTTCTAGTCCTCATTTAGAGGCGTTATGATCACTAATTTCTTGTTCTAATCTTGATTTATGCAGCATAACTTTATTAAGAATTGTAGGATTTTGAATTAAACTTTTCATTCATCTTTTTATTGAGATCTTGCACGAGTTTGTTTCCCATAGTTGACTGCGTCATTTAGAAAAGTTATGGCCTCTGATTGCCCATCCTCCGTAATATTGGTTTAAGGAGCATAACTTTACCGAGGATTGCTCGATTACAACAACATTTTATATGTTCTGTATATTAATGAGACTTCAGACGAGTTACATTTCCAGGTTTCGAAGGCATGATATGGAGAAGTTATGGCTCCTGATTTCCCATTGCTCCTCCCCCGACTTCTTTCTGAAGTATAACTTTACCTATGAATGCTGATGCCAATTCAGTTTGATAAACAGCTTTATACAGATGAGAACCTGGATGAATTCTGTTGTCAGCCGTCTACTTCCCAAGAAATTAATTGTAATAATATAAAATTCACCATCTAACGTCACGGGCATTTGGATCACTTCAGGCTTCTCCGAATCAGTTTTGAATCTCAGCCGACTGAAAACAATTGGTCGAAGTATTTGAAAAAGGTAGAGCTGCTCAAGCAAGAAGCTAGCTGAAATAAATAGCTGCTGCTTGAGTGTCTTTGGACTTTACATTGTTTTCGCAAAATAGTGCGTATACAAAATTAAAGGCAAAAATTACCTCGAATTGAGCGTATTTTTCAAGATGGCGGAGCATTATTCAAAGTAAGTTGTTGCCGTGATTTTACTATAAGAAATATACCGCACCAAAACTTTACTAAGATTAGTTTGATTTTAATCAAATTTTGTTTGCTTTCTTGTGATATGTCCTCGACTTAGTTTGATTTCCTGCGATCAACAACACACGTCATTTACATGAGGTATGTCCCTTAATTGTCTGGCATCCTGATCTTAGTTTCTACAGCATTATTTACCAAGGATTACTGAATTACAGCCAAATTTGGCATGGAGTTGTATACTGACGAATTTTTGAAACAGTCTGATTTCCAGCATGACGATTTCATCACAGGAATTTATGGCCCCTGGTTGCCTGTCCTCTTGACACTAGTTTCGACAGTGTAACTTTACTAAGATTATTTGGATCTCAACCAAATTTGATATACTACTTTACATTATTGAGACCTTGAAATATTTTGATTTCCAGCATTCCATGACATCAATTACACGAGATTTCTACAGCCTAGCTTTACAAAGGACTTTCACAATATTAGTGGAGTTGTAGCCCCTGATTTCCGATCTTCCTAATTTTGATTTCTGCAGCCTAGCTTCACAAAGAAATTTCACAATATAAATTAGTGGAGTTGTAGCCCTTGATTTCCGATCTTCCTAATTTTGATTTTTGCAGTCTAGCTTCACAAAGGACTTTCACAATATAAATTAGTGGAGTTGTAGCCCTTGATTTCCGATCTTCCTAATTTTTATTTTTGCAGCCTAGCTTCACAAAGGACTTTCACAATATAAATTAGTGGAGTTGTAGCCCCTGATTTCTGATCTTCCTAATTTTGATTTCTGCAGCCTAGCTTTACAAATGACTTTCACAATATTAGTGGAGTTGTAGCCCCTGATTTCCGATCTTCCTAATTTTGATTTCTGCAGCCTAGCTTTACAAAGGGCTTGTGGATTTCAACCAAATTTAGCATGTACCTTTATATTGATAAGACTTTGAATGACTTTGATTTGTAACATTCCATGACATTATTTACAGGAGTTAGATTTGACTTTGGAACAATATTTAGTAAACGGTCGACACACAACGAACGAAGGACCATACCATTAGCTCATTTGGCCTCACGTCCATGTGAACTATAAAAAGAGACTGCAGACAATAAAATGTAGTGGACACAAAATTTCAGGATTCAAATAATGTAGCAGACTCGATAAGATATATATATATATATATATGAACAATAAATGTGGACATAAAAATAAAGCCTGTAAGAAAATTTAGTGGCTGGCAAATGTATTGGGGAAGAAAAATACAGCAAGTACAAACTGTAGCAGAAAAAAAAAATGAAAAAAAAAAATGTAGTGACTTGGAACTAATGACCCAATCAATAAATGAGGTGGATGACAAAATGTAGTGGTCTAGAAAAAATGTAGTGAACGGAAAATCTAGCAGAGCTTAAATCTTTGTGAATTAAAACATGTAGTGACCAGAAAATATTTGTTGGCCAATAAATTAAGCAACACACTGAACAATTTGGCGACAAGAGATGTAATGAGTTGAAAATGTAGAGATTAAATGAATGTAGTGGGCAAGAACATGTATTGACTTTAAATTGTAGTGGAGTAGTTAAGGTAGCAAATAATATAAATAAAATGTTGTGGACAAAAAAAAAGGGACTTGATAATATATCTGATAAAAACATGTGGTGAATTGACAATGAACTGAAAAAAAAGTAAATTGGGAAGGAAAAAAAGCGATTAGTAATAAAGTAAGATAAAAACATGTGGTGAATTGACAACAAACTGAAAAAAGTAAATTGGGAAGGAAAAAGCGATTAGTAATAAAGTAAGATAAAAATTAAATCGATTAGTAATAAAGTAAGATAAAAAAAAAATGTAGTGGAGTCAGCCCAATAACAGTAATGGATGAAAAAATGTAGTGACTTGAAAATTTAGTCGATCAATAAATATAGTGACTGGAATATGTGTGACCAAGTAAAATGCAGTGACTAGAAAATGTAGCAGACAATAAAATGTAATTGACTAATAAATACAGGGGATCAACAATTGGAGTGACTAGAAAGTGTAGTACATAAAACAACTGTAGTGGCTGAGAAATGAAGAAAAAAAATACCATATATACTCCCTTATAAGTCAAGTCCAACTGCAAACAATATGGACCCTCATCTGACATCCCATAATGCGCTGGCATATCAGGATCTATGTTGTTTGTTCTAGTGATTACTCTTAACAAACTGCACATCATGCGATGGCAGATCAGGGTCTATGTTGTTTGCAGCTGAACTCGACTTATAAGCATGTATATATGGTAATATAATGCAGTAGATGAAAAAATTTAATGTGTAGAAAATGTTAGTAGACCAAGAAATGTAGCTGACTGGACAACTGAGTGAGCAAGGAAAATGTAGTGACTAGAAAATACATAAGATGGGAGAATATTGTGATAGTTAAAGATGTAGTGGACCAAAAAATATAGTGGCTGAAAATTAAGTCAGAAAATTGAAGTAATTAGAAATTAAAACAGACAAAAAAATGCAGTAATTTGAAATGTAGTAGATAAACCATTGAAGTAATTAGAAAATGCAGAGAACCAATAAAAGTAGTGACTGGAAAGTGTAGTGGGAAAGAAAAATATAGTGACTAGGAAATGAAGCAGACAATAAATGTAATGAATGAGAAAATGGAGTAGGCAAGAAAAATGTAGTGGCTGATAAATGTAGCAAAAAAGAAAATACGAGGAGTTTAAAAAATGTAGTGAACCAATAAATGTAGTGGACAAAATAACTGGAGAAAAAAAATGTAGCAATTAGAAAATGTTGCAGACATGATATGTAGTGGACTGAAAATATATTAAATAGTAAATAAGGTAGAAAAGACAATGGTAGCAACTGAAAATGTGTATTGGATGATAAAATGTAGTAAAGACGATGTTGTGCCTAGAAAATGCAGTAGACCAATAAATAAATGTAGTGATTAGAAAATGTAGCAGAAAAAGATATCAAACGAGTTAAAATATAATGAGTCACCAAATAGAAGGAATGGAAAATGTAGTGGACCAATACATTTAAATGTAGTGGCCAAGACATTTTTATGACTGAAATGTAGTTGATGATAAAACATAGTAGATAAGAAAATGTTGTTACTAGAAAAGAAAATGTATTGAGGTGAAAATGTTGTGGACAACAAAAATGTAGTGGACAAGAAAATGTTACAGACAAGAATATGTATTGAGTTGAAACTGTTGTGGAGCAATAAATATAGTAGACTAACAAATGTTGTGAATGAAAAATGTAGTGGGCAACAAAAATGTAGCGGTCCAGTAAATGTAGTGAATAGAAAATGTAGTCTGCAAGGAAAATGTAGCTACTAGAAAATGTAGGAGATAAAATGTAGTGACTAGAAAATATTGTGAATAAGAAGATGCAGTGGGCGAGAAAACGTGTAGTGACCCGAAAATGTAGAAGAATATAAAATGTAGTAAGATGAAACTGTAGTGGGCCAATGAATGTAGTTGATAACCAGACATCGTAAGAAGTCGCTTAGTGTAAACCCCATGCTGATACGACCATCCATTCAGGAGTAGTGATAACAAGATTGTCAAGATGGTCATTGTGGTGGCCATATTGGATGTCCGAACGGCGCCATTTGCATACAGTTTCATGGCAATTCTCCACATAGTTTAGGAAGAGTAGTGATAACAAACTTGTGCTAACAGACGGATAGATGACGGACAACAGACCATCCCATATGCTCTTCTGGTCTATAACCAGTAGAGTTAACAATAACTGTAGTGAAAAAGAATATGTAGTAGATTAAAAATGAAATGACTAGGAAAAGTGGTGAGCAAGAAAAATGTAGCAATCAGAAATTGTACCTGGTAAGAAAAAATAGCGAGTTGTAAATGTACTGTATATACTTGCGTATAAACTAATACCAACAGCAAACTGCATAAACCCAGATCTGCCGTCGCATAATACGCCAGCAGATCTGGGTCTATGCAGTTTGTAAGGGCTAATCAGTAGAACAAACAACATAGACCCTGATCTGCTGGCGCATTATGCAACGGCAGATCAGGGTCTATGTTGTTTGCATCTGGACTGGACTTCAACGCGAGTATATATGGTAGTGTACAAGTCATTTATTTTTAATTTTTTTTATTGTAACATAAGCATTACATACAATTTATGCAAAATACTATGAATTGCCAGTATTTCTTCTTGGGTTTGCTTGCCCCATTCCCCCCCCCCCCACCCCAAGCATTACAGTTTTTGATCTCCATTTGACTTTTTGAAAAGTAAATGTAGCATTTTTGTACCATGTTATACAGCCAATAGTTTGAAATCTGTAAATTTTGTTTCCAGCTGCGTTAATGTCGGCATTAATTTTTAATGGTTTCTGGCTGATATTGGTATTGTTTATATTGAAACAATATTTTCTTTCATACTGGATCATATATGCTGAATTATTGTGGTAAACTTACCAACAGACTGAGTTTCTTCAGTCTTAAAATTAGGTTTCTATTATTTGGCTAAAAAAGTGTTGCATAGAAATAGCCAAAAAAACTAGAAAAGCGCATGTTAACATACTTAGTGTTACTTTCTATGTAGCCTGATCCATGGTAGGATGAATTTCCAATCCTATTTTTTGTACAGTACAAACTTTACATCTGGTGAGTTCCTCTCTACAAGGTTCACACTTTAGATTCAGATGTCTATAAAAGAAAAAATGTTCCGTAGAACCCAGTGGCCATGTGTTGATATATCCTCTCCCTTCCCCACTCCGACATCTGACTTGCAAAAACTTGAACACAAACTTTATGTTGACGCAACATCCACCGCTGCCACCTGAAAATTGATGCTTCACCCTACTCAAGCTGGGGAAACAAAAATACTGGTATTTTTCTGCATTTTATTTAATTTAGAGTTTTGTGGCTGTTTGGAGGATTGGGTAAAACTAAATGTCTGTATTATTGCAGATTTTGTTTTCATAGCTAAAGGAAGAGATATCAAGTATCAAAAAGGATTATTGAAGAAATCAATAAGAAAGTCATCTTAATCAGTTTTTTTAAATATTTTATTATGACAATTATAACAATTAATCAATTCTGATATACATGTATAAACTGATTATTTAATCTGAAATGCTCAACATAAATTATAATTAATTCTGGCATATAATTGCACCAATGTGAGATGCATCTTCTTCAATATCCCTTTCATTACAGTCATTTATTACAGCATACTAATCATAGTCAATCCATACTAATCATAGTCAATCAATCCATCTATCAATTTAACCCATCCAACCATTCATCCATCCATTTATCCAGAGCTACAAGTGATCAAATATCAAGTGTTTTGCAGAATAGGGTGCCTCACTTATCAATGGCGTTAATACAACATATATTTCTACTTTATGCTAATGGACAGATGAGTGATGGACATCGGACAATAGACCATCCCATAAGCTCTTCTGGTCTAATGGGATGGAAATGTGCTTAGAACACACCATTAATTTCAGAAAATACAGGAACTTTATATAGATGAGGCATTCAAGGAATTATATATCCTAAAATGATACATCATTTCTGGAATACTTTCCAACATAAGATTTTTAGCAATGAATCTAAATAGCATATTATTATAATCCAATATCTTTGCAGATAATAATTCCTTTATTAACTGGGATTAAGAAAGTAGCATGAAATGGAAACCCCTTAAAGTAAAATTTTTTATTTTCCTAATAATACTGTTGTTTAGCTCTCACTCTCTCTCTCTCTCTCCAGGCATAAATGTACATGTAAAAATATGCTACAGTTATTAACCTGCTAGATAAGTAAATATTATACTCTTAATCAATCTTTCATTGCAATTCATCATAAATATACATAAATTATAATAATTTATATTCCATCATACTTGTTACAATTAATAATCACTAACTCAGTAACATTTTATGTATATCTAAAAGTAAAAAAAACCCCAAAAAACATACATTCAAAGTTACAGCAAGAGGTCCCAAAAGTACTAACTGAATTACTGCTTGTAAAAGTCAAATCTACTGGTAAAAATAGTTCTAAAATAAATAAAGTCAAATCAATAATTATATAATAAATAAATGAAACATACATGAGAAATGTATTTCCAAATACTGTGAAGCCTCTCAAGATCAAAAGCCAATGGGACCAAGTAAGTTTTGGTTTTGAGGGATTTTTGGTTTACAAATTTCACCTAAAATGAGATGCAATCAGTTATGTCCCCTTAGTTATAACACAATGTGCATATTGATTACTGCCCACTTTATGCTTTATTCATATATTGATTTTATTTCTATTTATATTTATAGTGTAAGTGTTTACACTAATTTTGTTCCAACACATGCATTGGTACTTTTATGTAAATTTACATGACTTGATAAATTGTTACAAACTGGTAAATATGAGAGAACATTGTTATAAAATTGTTTTTTGCTGGTCTTTTGTTGGATTAATGTCAATGGTGAAGGCACAAGCCTTGTTTTAAGTTAAAAAAAATCAGCTAACTGAGGATTATTTAGGTGTACAGTATCAAACACAGATGAACAGCAAATACACATACTCTCCTTTGATTTACCACTGGTACTATATTAAAAACAATTAACTTTGAAAGCTGTCACTTTAGCCAGGTGTAAAGACAACTGTTGAGCCCATTACTGACACTGGCCATAACCTGTTTCAAGAATAATGGTTGACATCTTAACTGGGATCTTGCATCTACCTGGCCACATTCTGAATAAGTTTTGGTTGTATGAGGTTCATTTTAGTGCAAAAATGAAATCTGGGGCAGAAAATTTGTTTCTGTGTTCAGAGTACAAGGGTTGCAATTTACTGAACATTTGTTTATGTAAATTAAAGAAGGATAAATTCACGAACAGAAAAATGTTTTGATTTTAAGAGGATTTCAATTTTGTGAGGTTTTGCTCTTGAGAGGTTTTGCTCTACCTAATAAACAATAAAGTCCTAATATGAGAGACTGAATTAGGGACCTGAAGCTTAGTCTATTTTTCTCCAACAACTTAATATTCTAAAAGAAAGCCTTCCAAACTAAATACCAACAGTAAACAGCACCACCAAGATTCCATTTTGGTTCCATTGTTGTTACCCAAGCCTCCGGTCTCTTTCTTTCTTGACATGTATTTAGGACCCTTTTGTGGAACGGATCATTTTCTCCATCATGTCCCATTGCTCCTTTGTGATGACACGTAATTCATTAAACTCACCTGCTCGGCTCACATACTCCCCACCATCAAATCTTACAACCTATACAAATGAAAACATTATTTTTTTCAAAAGTACCAAAGTCAAGAACTTTGCTGAAACAAAGGTATCTGGAAAGTTCTGAATATTTTGTTAGAACTTTTTTGTTTCTTTGAACCTGTCAATAAATTTAATGCCAATGAATTGACAAAATAACGTTCTATAAAATGATCTGCAGCTGCATGTGCAGCATGCCGGACACATGCAGATATATGCATGTGATGTAACATAGGTAAATGGCAGTGACATAAAAACGTTGTTGGAGACCACTACTACTACTGAGCAAAGAGCATATTGTAAAATCTGGGCACTCTTAGGATATTCACTGACTGATATCAAGGCTGATTTGGATAAAGTTCATGGATGTAATTCTCTGTCATATCCAACAATTTTGAGGTGGTTTCATTGTTTTAAAGATGGTTGCGAATCCATGGAAGATGACCTACGTTCTGGACAATCATCGCAATTGGTGAGTGAGAACTTTCTTTACCTGTGGAAGGCAGGATTCGAGAAGTAAATTTAATTTGTTTGTTCATACTGGTTTTGATAATAACGGGAAAACTAATTACAATCCAGACTTCATCAGAAGCAATAAACATTCTAAAAGGAGATGGTGAATGGGTTTTTGTTCTGGGACTCCAAAATCCACAAAACATGTTCCCAAAAGCCTTGTTATCAAGACAGATTTATCCATCTATCTAGCCTCTTCCCTCAGCTGACCTTTATGTGATTACAAAATTAATTTCTGTGATGTTTTCAATTTCATGAGTCAGTTTTTGCAGTTGTGCACGGGGGTCAGATCATGTTGACTGTTACTCAGATCTTCCAATTCATGGTAAATACAGCAAAACTTGTCTTGAGTGACCTCTGCCATGAATGACCACCTGTCATTTACAACCACAACAGTCATGCATGGATCGATGTTATTATATACATGTACTCTCATGAGCAACCACTTGCAAAACACGACCAGCAGCCACGATCTTTAGGCAAAATATGCATTTAACACTGCTATAAATGACCACATCACAAAAACAGAAATAAACACCAATGACCTAAGATTAACCTTTTGTAACCATGACTGCTTAGGAGGGTCTGCAGGCAATGTACAAAACATGCAGGTAGTGTCGTATGCTGAAGACCGTAAACCAGACTAAAGTACATGTCACAAACTGCCATTGTTGTGCCAAAATCATATAAATCCCCATTACAAATAACCATTCCTTTTTTAAAGGGGGCAGACAAGGATGTACATAGCTGATTCAATGGTTTGTATTGTTTCTTTATCTTTTGTGAAATGCCGCATGACGCTGATAATGTCATAATGAGAAATCTTCTTAAAGGGCTTCACTGTAGTGGTTGAGCAGAATACATCATTTGTCTTTTAAATCAAGCTATAATAACTGGGGTGAATGAAGTCTTTGTCTTTAATAGGTGATTATTGTTTTTCAGATTAGATTGACATTGTAAAAGTTTATGTTGTTTGTTGCTTTTTTGATGTTACAGTTATTAAAACCCATACACCAAGCTGCAAACTGTTTACCCTTGTGCAGCCAGTTACATTCTTTGTTTATTAAGTTAATCTCTTTATCTCATCAGTGAATGAAGCCTTTTGCTTTCGTCTCTATATAAATTTATTTTGTTTCTGGATGGGTTAATTCTGATTTTTTATTTCATTCATTGGTACATATATATATTCCATATTTACCTAAAGGATTATTGAAAACTGGTACAGTGTAATTCATACACAGAATCAGCAAGTGTTATCATAGCTAACTGTGCAATTCTAATGCCACATTTGAAGTAACTGTAATTTATAGACATGTGAGGTTCACTTATGGACAGGATAAATAAATATTACCTTAGTTAAGTTTGCAATTGATCTGCTAAGGGCTGTTCCATTTAAACATACATGGTACGCTGGGAAGGCAGTTTTTAAAAAAATATATGCCAGGGTACTCTGATTACTCACAGAGTTGATATGAAACTGATACAAAATTCTAAACTGCATCTATGGGTGACCACTCCATGTTGAAAAGTTCCTTCCCTGGATCCTAAGTATGTTTTACTATCACAGCCCTAACACATGTACATGTGATCTTCAAATACAAATGTGAATGTTCTATGATAGATGTATATCTTTACTGCTATATACAATTATTTTGTGATGAAATACAATATTTTAACAAGAACAATGAATAAAGAATAAAACGTACGTACATTAATGGTGGGTATTTTTCCTTCTTAAACCCTGTTGAATTTCAACCTTGAAAACTAGTCATCTTGCACAAACCTGTTATGAGAAACCACCTGTCTTGACAGACTGCTTTTTGCTGACAGAAAGGGTGGTCTCTCAAGACAGGTTTTACTGTAGCAACCAGAAAACCCACAAAAACCAATATCCCATGAATGAAAGTAAATTCACCATAATTAATAATAAGAAGCATCTCCTAGCCTCTATAGAAAGTAAATTTTTTAGTAAATTTTGTTTCTCTGATAATACATATCTGATCACATTTCATTAGGATAACTTTCTCTGCTACCTCTGAATCCATCCCTCCTGGAAAGACAAAAACGTCTTTCTGTCTATAGATTACATACACAAAGGGAAGCAACTCTTACAGGTCAACTCCCTTTTCTGCCAACTAGGTGGATATCATTATACCCAGATGCAACCAGTTTTTACTTGAGCAAAACTTCAAAGGATGCTTCCATTGCAGGGAAGGGTGGGAGGGATTATTTGTAATGTGATAAGGTAAGTATTATTGGAGAAACATAAGTATGATTGCTCTACTAATGGATGATTTTACATATGTGCGATGGAGATCCTTGTGGGATTCCGAACTTGATTATAGTCTCACCATTATAAGTTTTCCAGGCAAATCCAGCAAAAGTGACCAATACTGCCAGTTTCCAAAGTTGTGCTGTCATGCACGGGAGTGGTCACCGTCTGTGTAGCTACCACTGCTCGACAAAGTTCAGTTCTCTCCTTTGTGAGGTCATATGTTGCAGATAGAAGCTAGAGAAAGTGGTCTGGGCATGCCATCTGACTGATTCCACTATGTCTCAAATTGACACGTTACAATTTAATGCCAGGCTTGTGGAAATTGCTCATAATTCATGAGCCGAGATTTTCATGAGTTGTACCTGCTCATGAGAGAGTTCAGTGTATGCAGATTTTATAACTCCCTTTAACCATACAGCTAGAGCTTGTGTTGTTATGTCTCATTTTCTGGACTTTAGAGGCAGGAAAAGCCTGCTCCGGCCATTGTCGATGCTCTTCGTACATTTTAGATAATATATCAGAGCACATACAGAATTCTGGAGCTTCCTCTCCCTCAGCGTATTGATCAAGGAGAAGGGACAAATAGTTATTTATTGATTGCCTAGTGATGGCAACCTGCTTTTGTCATTAAAATGACTGTACTATTGAGACAGAACTGCATGTAGTTTGGGTCCACAGATAGGGCATGTAGCTCACTCACTCTGCATGCTGAGGCAAGTGTGCTCAAACTTGAATGAGTTATGGGAATAATGAGAGGGAGTGTGGCCTGGGTAAATATAAATTGGACAAGTTGGAAAGGTCCTTAATGTCTCCAATACTGTCTTGTCCTTGATGTCAAAATGTGTCAGAGATCATGGACCGGCATCTCTTTATGGTGATTGGGGCTAACTTCTTGTCTTCAAAGAGAAAGAGAAAGAAGTTGAGGAATGGAGGCAGAAAGGGGTGTGACGTCATTGATGTGACACCAGTCATTAAAAACCTGCTATTTTCCCTATTTTGACTTTGGAGTGGACAGCCTTCTAGCTGTTGCGATCCTCTCCACAACTGAAGTTCCAAACTCCTTTTCATGCAAGGTATCCCTGACAAAGCCAGATGTGAAGGAGGAGTTTCTCTGGATATGGATGGAACAGTGGTAACTTGGGCTGCTCTAGCAGAGTGGGGGGACTATGACTTTCCTGGGTACATCTGTTGTTGATCAAGAATTTGTCCCATCATAGAGGGGCTATATGGAGTTTGTGTCCCTCATCTTCTGAAATACTTTTGGGATCAGGACTGATGAAGAAAAGGTGTAGGCCTACATTCCCTTCTGGCTGATTGATAGAGCTTTTACAGCCCATGCTTCTGGGTCCAGAAACGGGGAGACAAAGGTGGGCAATTTGTTGTTCCACCTTGTCACAAATAGATCTATCATCAGGAGGCCACAGAGGGTGCAGACTCCACTGAATGTGGATGGATGGAGAGACAACTCTGTGTGAAGTGGCTGTCCCCTCTGTGACAAAGAGTTGACTAAAATGTTGAGCCATCCTGGTATGTGGAAGACCTGGATATGTATCTAGTATTGGGCACACCACTAAATGTGATCTCATACCATGATGCAAAGGTCCGGTGATATCATCCCTCCCTGTTTGAGAAGGTACATGACCACTACCAAATTGTCCGACAATATCAGGACCTTATGTCCATGCATATGTTCCACCCAGGTGTGAGAGGCGTTGAGAATAGCTTTCATTTCTAGGAGGTTGATGTAAAGAGCCATCTCTTGAAGCATCCACTTGCCAATTACTGTTGTAAAGTCCAGTAGCAAGTGTGCTCCCCAACCCGAGAAACTGGCATCAGTACAAATCATTATTTCTGGTTGTGTGTTTTCAAAGGGTATTCCTGCCATTAGCCACTTCTGTTTTGCCATTAAAGATGAAAGTTTTTTATGTTGGTCAAGCTCATAATGTATTGATCTAGATGGCCCATGATAGGTCACCACAGTGAGAGACGGCCATCTGTAATAGGTTCATGTAAAGGCAGCCATGGTGTAACATATCTGCCACCACAATGAATAGGCAGGAGTTGAAGAAATTCCTTCGTTGAGATAAACATTTTGTTTGAAATCCTATCTGATGTATAAACAATGTTTTCAATGTGTTTGGAAGGGAGACATTCCAGACTGAGGTGTGTGAATAACTCCATACCGATATGGATAAATTGTTGAGATGGGATAAGATCTGATTTCTCTACACTGATTTTCCACCCTATACTGCGAATGAGGGCAAGAATGTTGTTCATATCTTGGACCAAAACCGAACTTACCAAATGTTTTTGAAGGATGTGGAGGAGGTTATCCTGAACCTTGATATTACACAGTCTAAAGGCTTTGACCTTGTAGTAGGGATGATGGTAGGTGGGGGAGGACATTCAGACGGAGGCAAGATACTTTTACTGCTGCCTTAAAACTGAATTCCATCTGTTCCATTGTTGGATTGCATAATTTAGGCATTTCCATTTCATCCCCTTCATTGAGCTGGGGATTGTACTCTTTGTACACCTTGGGTCCATTGGTGGAGCATTCCATATGGCAATGATGATGTTGTATCATCAGCATGCATCATTTTGCACATAGGATATACCATTAACAGTGGTGGTATAACAGAACACCAGTTCGGCATGGCCATTTTGTTGGGATTGGTTGGATGGCTCTTTGAATGGAGCCAGTTTGCTATGAAGAGACATCGTAATGTTCAGTCTGGCTGTCCAGCTGTGTGGTCTGTTCGGCATAAGAGACCATAGCTGTTGGAATATGTGGCCTGCTGGTCAGCTGGCTGATTCGAGATAACCAACTCGTGACTACTGTAGTCATATATTGCACAGCTGGACCAGTTGTTTGAGAGTCAGGATAGCATATGGCAGATGATACATGCCATGACAGTCGGCTGGTATGGCCAACTGTCCATATGTCAAATTGCAGCTCAGTCAATCTGTCTGTTTAACTCAAAGAGTACGCCATAAAGTCTGGCTGGAATGTTTTCATGCTTGGATGGAGTATGGGATATTTGTAGACATTGACGCCTCACAGGCAGAGATAAGTTTGACTCTACACTCTCACACCATATTTTCAGGGTGATTTCACTTAGACACCTCACACCTCATGGTTGGGGCTAAAGCTTTATCCCCAGTGGGATTCCAATATAGTTCTTCATGTTCAGTCATCAATAATCTCAACCACAATGACTTATTAATGGAAGCGATCATGTGCAACTCCAATTCTGGATTTAAATCGTCTTTAATTTCAACTGCAATCACCGATACAGTATGATCAGGTGCTGTTTTCTGTATCTTCATGGGGGGTTGATTGGGCATCTTGACACCTCCCATGAGACTCATTAGCCATTCCGATGTGGGGTGTAAACTCGACACTTCATGCTGAGATGAAATTGACAGTGCTTTCTTTTTTTGGCCCTTGAGTTGTTTCTTGACAACATCCGACCATGTATTTTCAGACCATATGGCACACACTTTACAGATGTGTGTTGATCAGCACTTTGTACAAAGAAGGTATGTTTTGTGGACATCCTCCATGACCTTGAATCACTTGCATTCAGTGCACTTTGTTGTCATCTCTGCAATGAAGAAAAGAATAAACAAATACAATATATACAAATTTGAAATAAATGCCAACTGCATTATGAAAACGAGTTATAAATGAATAATTGAATAAACACTGCACCCTGCACAATTCCACATGAAAATGTATGTTACCGCTCAATATCAATTGTGACATTAATGAACAGTACAATAATGCCAAAATATATCAATAAATTCTCCAGATTTTACAAAAACGTTGTATGCATGTAAAAAACTTTTTTACTTACTGTACTACTGAAAATAAAAGATGGATGGTGAAATTTAGTACAGAATAAAATGGATTCTGGAAGAACGTCTTTACAGCATAACATACAAAGTAAAAACTGGTTACATTTGGGTATAATGGTAGCCACCTAACAGGTACAAAGGGGAGTTAACCTGTAAGAGTTGCTTCCCTTTCTCAATATATAATATGTAGACAGAAAGACGTTTTTGTCTTTCGGGTTGGCTGGATTTGGAGGTAGCAGAGAAAGTTATCCTAATATAATGTGATCACATAATGTAATTGGCAGAGAAACAGTTAATCTCATTAATCGTTCATTTACCAGACTCTTGCATTTATACAACACAATGATGGAAACAGGTTTAGTGTATTTTCCAGGAATGGAAAGAGTGCAGCTAAAGGGTCCCTACCACGTCAAGAAGTTGGGTAATTTTAAAAAGAAAAACAGGGTCGCAAATATTCTTACCTGTTTCTTGTTTATTCAAGAAAATTCAAACACATCTCATTTTCAGTCTCACCTACTGTAAGCCTTCCATACAGGGATTTGACTTTCTCATGCTTTAATAATGATTCCCCTCTAGAATATATTTTGGGCATTTAAATCTACATTTCTTCCTCTCTGTATGCTACTTTGAAAATAAATGCAGCTGTGTTTATGCCAAAGACTTTATCCATGATCATCGACCATATATTTTCGATCAGTGCCCAAGCTAATCAGAATCTTTAAGACATTCCTGTCAGCCAATGAAATTGTTTTATGCTTCTATGGCAATGAGTGCAGTTGATTCTGTCGGTCCAAAGTCAACCATAATGATCATTTAGCTTCAATTTCTGGAATCTTTTATATGCACCTTATGGGCACCATAGAGGCAATATTCTTGTGCTAAAGATGAAAAATAAGGGTCAATGGCACAATGGTGCAGCCTAAAATGAACTCTGCAGTTTAATGCAAAGCATTAAAAATCTTATCTATTTATCCAACAATTGGTTGGATCTAATGATTTTAATGGTAGAAAATCAAATTAACAACACCTGACAGCATTATATTCCAAACAATCCTTATAAATCAAAGAATTTACATTTGTTTTGTTCCAAGTTTATTTGGTGGAAAGATGAAGTTTGATATGGTGTAGATATACATTGTGGCCATCAGGCTTTCCATCAACTCAAACAAAACATGAAATTCAATTTGGTTTTGTACTTACTACATACCCCTCTTTTTTGATTTCCAAATAATGCAGTTCAAAAGACATTTGGATTTATAAATGTTTGAATTTGCTGCATCAAAGAATAATGACATGCTGATGTCAGTGAAAACACCTAAATAGGACCAGTATGGGTCTGCAGTATGGAAATATGAATGGAACATCCAGCTCAAATACCAGACCATGTTGGATTAAATGGATATTTAATAAAGTCAGAACAGGCTGCATACAAGATTGTCATGTTACTATTGTAATCCTTTTTCTTTTTTTCCATAAATATTGCAAATCCCATAGAATGCAATTTCTGTCATTGATATTAATGTGGTTTTTTTTTTTTTTACCTCTCCTGACATCCAGCTGGCATAGTCACTGACAAGGTAGGCTGCAAGATTGGCAATTTCTGGCACCTCCCCCAACCTGCCCACAGGTATTACATCAATCATATTCTGTCTGAACTTACCAGTTGGGTCGAGTCTGCTAAAGGCACCCTTTAAAATGAAATTGAGCTTTCTATAAATATTAATACAAATGTCGGTAAATGTTAAATAAGCATGCATGTACACTATAAATATTAATACAAATGTCGGTAAATGTTAAATAAGCATGCATGTACACTATAAATATTAATACAAATGTCGGTAAATGTTAAATAAGCATGCATGTACACTATAAATATTAATACAAATGTCAGTAAATGTTAAATAAGTATGCATGTACACTATAAATATTAATACAAATGTCAGTAAATGTTAAATAAGTATGCATGTACACTATAAATATTAATACAAATGTCAGTAAATGTTAAATAAGTATGCATGTACACTTCCTTATATTAATTTCTCTTTTCAACTTTGGCCAATACATAAAAAAAAAATTCTTTACTTTTCTTAGAAGTATTTTAAACTCAAATCTAATGTCTTTCCTAACTTTCAACAGTAAAATAGTCTGAAGCCAGAAGTGGCATTTTCATGTCTTTGAAAGTAGAAAATTGTCAGTGATTTGTTTTCTCTCCATCATTTTAAATAAAAATGAAAAAGTAAGAGCCTTTATTTCATTTTGAAATATTACATTTAATATTAATAATGAAACTTTGTTTTCTCCCATGATTTGTTTTTATCTTACAGAGAATCAAACTTCAGTCATTCACACATTTTACGTTTCATTAATTGATTTGTTGGTCTTCTACCAAAGAGCTTTGAAAATATTGTTGTTTTCTCCAGGAGGTCAGAAGACCTCTTCTATTTTAAAAATATACCTTGGTTTCTATTGGTCATTAAAAAATGTACCTTGGTTTCTATTGGTCCTGGGGCAATGCAATTATACCTTATACCATATCTTCCCCATTCAGATGCTAGGGACCTTGTGGTAAAG
Source organism: Margaritifera margaritifera (assembly GCA_029931535.1). Lineage (NCBI taxonomy): Eukaryota > Metazoa > Mollusca > Bivalvia > Unionida > Margaritiferidae > Margaritifera > Margaritifera margaritifera. Next base: position 1,088,789 of record JAQPZY010001262.1, on the reverse strand, counting down.
ATGAAAACGATTTAGATTAAAACCAATTAAAAGATGGTATCACTGAAAAAAAAAATAATATAAAAATGTTTAGATCTAATTTACAAATGTCTACTAAAGCTGAAAATTAAGTGGAAAAATGAATCTGACAAAATATGAACCTTTTTCAGAAACAAAAAATCATAAATTCATACAAGAGCCATTTGGGAGTATGAAGACAGATGTATAGGTCAAAGCATGTGTTCAGCAGAACACAGTGTCTTAACAGATTTTTGCTTATGAAGGTGAGACAGGAACTCTTTTAACTTATCATGATACAAACTTTAGGCATATAGTAACATTATTTCAAAGTCTCAGCTGCATACAGGACTGATGTAGAAGATCCATGACTTTCAAAACATGTAACACAGCACATAAAACCTATTGAAATGATTCCACCAGTTTTCTGGAAGACCAAATCTGGAATAGCAGGGTACACATTTTAGGAACTTAGTAATATTTACCCAAGATTTTAGTTGAATACAGCTGCCACTGTCATCACTGCCAAAAATATGATAGCTATGTCTCACCATTCACAGGAGAAGAAACCCTGATCCATATTTAATTAATGTTAACTATTCTTCTGGTATGTAATAACACATCAGATGTACAGTCAAACCTGTATACAGTGGCCACCCATGGGAAAAGGCCAAAGTGGCCTCTATAGACAGGTGACCTCTGAAGGCAGGTTCAGCTCCCAAACTTGATTCATGACAAATACATGTACTACGCACTGAATAGCATTAGCATTAGTAATTGTAGTAGTAGAAGTATGCTATCAAGATACATGTATTTAGTTTAGCTATTTAGTAATAAGAAAAATAAATAATAAAATAAAAAGTTCCACACAGGATTACTGTATCCTCACTTTAATCCATCATGTACATTAAATAATCACTGACTCTTAAACAAATCACTGATCTTTGTTTTGTGCATATCTCTCCATCCCCATTTCAGTTGCAATGACTGAACCTTCCACCACTGATTTCAGAATGTTTGAATGTCCATGATGAATTGCAAACCCTTTCAGTTTCTGCATGCATTCCTGTACAACTGTGTACATGTACTCATGTATACAACTCTCTCTCTCTCTCACACACACACACACATACACACACGCAAACACTATCATTATCAGTAGAAACAACATCTAAATAAAATTACTGACAGCCTACCTGTAACTGTCAAACACAAGACTGACTTTTTTTTAGGCCAGCTGGTATAATTAGGCATGAAACAGGTGTTCACACTTCAAACAATTGATGGAAATAAGCAGTTGCTCAAACTCACCAAGATCAAAAGACAGTCGGCTTTTGTGAGAGACCTTGATTATTAGGGAATGAAGAGAAGTTTCCTGCGGCTATTGTTAGTGGCATATAAACTGTAAGGGATATCATAAGTGCAGTGTACATGTGGGTTGTAGCTTCCTTGAACCATTTCCAGCATCATTCATTAATCTTGTCATTTGGTGTGATTGTACGTAATCTCTTACACTCCAGATTAACGCTGTTCTCAAAATCAGCCATATCTCGCTTGCGCTTAATAGTCCCTTGGATCTGAGTTCGCCCAACTCCCATTTCTGATGCAACTACATGACTACTTTTTCCACTATCCAGCTAATGAATTACTTTGATTCTCTCATGTAATGACAAAAACTGCCTTGCTTTCACAGCTGACATGTTGACACCTTAGAGTTTGTCTGACAGTGTCACTGGAGTATGGTAAGTACAATCGAGATATGAAATGCTTAAACATCGATTCAGATGATATATCTGTATCTAAACAATGCCTTGCTCATCAACAATTTGCATACTTGGAGCGGTCACTGTGGATATGCTCCAGTGACCGCTTAAGGCAGGGTGAAACCATTGTTTGGTTAGGAAACACCTAGCCGCTGACTGCTGAAAGCAGGCAACCATTAAATATAGGGCATTTATATAGGAAATTTGCTTGTGGGGAAATTAGAATGACCATTATGGCCAGGTGACTCCTGAACACAGGTGACCATTAGGACAGGTTTGTCTGTACATGTGAGATTATACACTATTTTGCTTCTGGAATGTACAACCAGACCATGACAATTTTGGCACATCCAGGAACTTAATATTAGGGGTTATGGAAGTCACACTACACATGTGTAATACCTTTTCTGTGTAGTATAGTAAATTAATATAATGATCCAAGTACATTGCAAGTACTTACCATTTGATGTGCTGATAACAGGTATACTTTAACTTACTGAACTGTTAGGTATTCATACGAACCAACCTGCATGCCCTATCCTTGCAAACATGAACTCATCTGTGCTTGTTGACCTGTACCATATTAAGTCTACTTCAATATGTTCATGAACTAGATGGCTTTGTTTTGTTTTCACTGTTCCTATCAATTTGAAACATTTTTGACAATTTCCTCTCTCTTTTCATTTGAAGCCAGCCAAAAAACTAGAATCAATATGTTCTACTATGTGGTTGTGATACAGTGAATTTGATTGAATAATGTATAGTTCCTTTGATTGTACAGCAAGGGCATACAAATCTAAAATTGGCTTGGAACAAAGAGTAATAGCATTGATGACAAATTAGTGACTGCCGCAACATGCCATCTGACTAATTCTATTTAAAATCAGAAAAAAGTCCTGCTAACTTAGCCATGGCCTCCACACCAGCTTTGGCAGCAGCACTAGGCACCACAAAGGCTGAACCACTCTCAGCATAGATTGTGGTTATGGCAAGGAAAGCTGCACCTGTTCATTAAATATAAACAAAATAAATTAGAAACCAGAAATGTGTTGCATGCAATTGCAATATGCTGCAACTGATGGGCAATGTTCTGCTCAAACAGGGATCATAAATCCATTAAATTGTGTCTGAAATGGCAAAAACAAAATTCTTGATGAAGAGAACATGATGGGATAGCATGTTATGTGATGTAATGGAACAGATGGACAGACATGGGTGACAGTATATGCCCCCTCCACAAATATAGTGGAGCAATAAAAATCTACATAAATAAGATGGTGTTTTAGGGAATCCACCACTTAACTATTACATCATCATAGGCATTCAACCAATCAGAAACTGCTATTTGGCTCATTTGAAGAGGTGACTGACCGGTTTTTATCCCTTTAGGCCTTTGACTTTGATGGTGAATAAATTCCATTCAGATTGCAACTGTTGTTTTATAGCTAAATATATCTTGCAAATAAGATGTTAACATTTATTCTGAAGATCTTCCAAGATTAATTTTGAGAAATTCTATAACATACATTGCAAAATTTTAATTTATGATGAGGGATAAGACCAAAGTAACCCAAACGTGTTCATCTAACAGAAACAGGGGTCTAGCCAATATGTTAAAATTATAAACAGCTGAAAATGTACTTTTTTCCTCAATATGTAAAAAAGTTAACCCTATATACAACCTTTGACCTTCAGAAATTACAGCACTTCAGGGTATTACGAATCATGTGCCCTGTGTACAGGGGGAACAAATAATCCTGGGTTTGAGCTACCATATGTTGAATTCTGGTAGCCCATTGGGCTACTATATGATGTCATGTACAGTAACCCTTAGCCCCTATATAATTTCATGCACAATAGTCCTTGGCTACTACCACATAATATGACTTGCAGGGACTAACATAATCCTGGGTTTGTGCAAACGTTGAAATAAGGTAGCACAGTGGCCACTACATGATATTACGACTTGCAGGGATTAACAGAATGCAGGGTTTGAGCTATGATATGTTGAAATAAGGTAGCCCACTGGGCTACTATTTGATATCATGTACAGTAACCCTAGGCCAGTATATGATTTCATGTACATTAGTCCTTGGCTACTACATGATATCATCACTTGCACTGAATAACAGAATGCAGGGTTCGAGCTACAATATGTTGAAATCAGGTAGCCCACTGGGCTACGATATGATATCATGTACAGTAACACCTGGCTACTACATGATAGCATGACTTGCATTGAATAACAGAATGCAGGGTTCAAGCTGCAATATGTTGAAATCAGATAGCCCACTGGGCTAGTATATGATATCATGTACAATAACACCTGGCTACTACATGATATCATGACTTGTTTACATTTTTAAAACATAAGTTTGCTAAGTTTTCACAAAGAATAATAATTATTATTGACTCATAGGGAGGAAAACGTGGGAGTAGACCCATTAAAGCCAGCAGTTTCATATTAAAGTGCCTTCTGTGAGCTAGTGAATTGAAGATTGACAATCAGGTTTTTTTTCTGGGCTACCATCTGAAATTTGTTGTACCCTGAAAACTTCCATGTCCATGCACTGGTTTTACCTATGCAATGTGCTCAAGAAATATGCATATTTTGACAGAAAAGCAAGAATAAGGAAATTTATCAATCAACAGATAACAGATGCAAGTGCTAAATCCAACAAAGTAAAGAAGTATCTATTATTTTCAATGTTTACAATGTTTTCATCATATCTACTCTATTGGCTTATGACTTGAATTGCTAATGCATGCAGAAGACAATGGACATTGAGGGACTTTGATTTTCTGGTTCAAAACAAATTTCTGCTTATCAGAAAACTGGCACATTTACCATATATACTCGTATATAATTCGATACCAACTGCAAATTGCATAGACCTAGATCTGCCTTTGCATAATGCACTGGCAGATCTGGGTTGATGCAGTTTGTAAAGACTAATCAGCAGAACAAATAATACAGACCCTGATCTGCCGGCGCATTATGCAACAGCAGATCAGGGTCTATGTTGTTTGCATTTGGAACCTGCTTATACACGAGTATATACAGTACCCACATCTAAATTACACCCATCCATAGCACAGACCCTGATCTGCCATAATTTATGTGTCAGCAGATGCGAGTTTTACTGTACACAGGTGGACACATGTCATATATGATCAAATATGGTAATACAAAAGTGTCATTTATTATGACATAATGCTCACCTTTATTGGCATCATGATGTCATATCATAAAAATCCTTGACCACGTTGTTGTATAATGCTTAGCAACCTCTTGGAGTAGTGCATAGTCCTTAAAGTTATGTGCTAAACAGAATCTTCAACTTTTGCTAATTTAAAATGAAATTTACAAAGCTCATTGAATAATATAATATGCCACAGGCTGCACATAGATTATGGCATATATACTATTATTCAACTTGTTTCATAACTTGCATATCCAATGAACACTTGTGGAAGATCCTATATTTACAAACTGACCTTGACCTGCAGCTATTAGTCTTTTGCCAATGTCCAGTGTAACATAGGCTGTTCCATTCAGGACAATATCTATAACAGTCCTCCAACCATTGGGAGAGAGTCTTTCTGAAGGTGAGATGAAGTTGCCAGCAGCATTGTTGATGATAGCGTTGGGAAGACCAAATGTTGCCACACATTTATCCACGGCTGCTTTGACCTCTTCTGGATTCCGCACATCAGCAGATACTGGTAGCACCTGCATAAAAAATAAGTCTTTGAAAAACCTTTAGAATAAACTGTTGCTAAATTAACTGATACATCTACTAAAATTGGATCTGAGGTAATATTTTGTAAGTCTTCTGAGGCAAAAGTCACCCCTGTTCTAAGCTTTTACTTGAATCTTGGAGTTCAACATGTTGACTTGGCTTTAAAGTTATAAATGAAATCATATGATTGTCATACATGCTGTAAATATGCAAGAAAACACTTGATAATTTTCCACCTATAATAACAGTTAAAATGTTAGGTTACTCCCAAAGGAAAAGATTTATCACTATGATACTGTGTGCACCATACTACAATTTACATGCCTAAAATTGTACACAAGATATTTACTTGATAATAGAACATATTAAAATCCATTTTTTTTTAATTGTTGTTTCTTTTCCAAATCATCAGTTGTTATTACCTGCATTAATGTATCTGGTCCTATTACGATATTATCTACCGTGACAAACTCTCCTTTGAGAATTTGTCCTATGGCCTATGGTTTGGCTAATTAAATATAGTGTTTAACATATAAAGAAGATAAAAAATATTATATTAATTAGTATATAAAAGGACAGAAGACTTGGATTCTGGAATCCCAAAATAGTTCTAACCAGGAATGTGTTCATGGAACATGGATGCCCCACCCAGTGCCTGAAAACTGACCTAAATGCAACACTTTACTAAGGTGTGACCAGTGGATGGATGGTCAGACAAGAGTAACAATTCCCAACAAAAGTACCCTAAATGGCACATGATATGCCTGTCTTGTGATCTTTTCCCTACTAATGACCTTGACAGCCTGGATAAGAAAACAGGGCACTGACTTACATTATTCCTTGTTGTGACCTTGACCCTGAGGCAGGGAATATGGCTGTGAATATGAGAGACACTGTCAAGCCAAGATATGTAAAAAGCTAAAGTTTCATTCAAGTATCTTCATTGGTTTAAAAGTTACACCCGTACATGGATAGAGGTCACTGATTTATATTTTTTCTTGCCATGACCTTGACCTTGAGGCAGGGGGCATGGCTATGGTATATGACACACTGCCTTGTCATGATATATAATTGGTTAAAGTTTTTAAAATATCTGTGGCCCCAGGTGGCCGAGCAGTCTAAGGTGCTCGCCTTTACAGATCACTCACACATCTCAACTGTCTGCATGATTTTGAGTCTCAGCTTGACTAGTGTAGGTATGTGAGAAAGCTTGCCAGTAGCTTCCTGTGGGTTGGTGGTTCTTCCTGAATTCTTCCTCCACCAAATATACTGGCCGCCATGTATAGTCTATCATGTGTTAAAAAATGGCGTTAAACCCCACAAAACCAAACCAATCATTAAAATATCTTCTGTGGTTCAAACAATATACTCCAGACAGGGATGAAAGTCAGTTATATTTTCCTTTCTGTGACCTTCACCTTGAGGCAGAGGGCATGGCTATGGTATCTGACAAACCCTCTATCCAAGATATATAACTAGCTAAAATTTCATTAACATAAATTCAGTGGTTCAAAAGTTACACTCCAGACAAGGATACAAGTCACAGAATTAAATTTTCTCTTGCTGTGACCTTGACCTTGAATCAGGGAGCCTGGCTATGGTATGTGACACACTGTCCAGTCATGATATATAGTTGGGCAAAGTTTCATAAAAATTCATCCAACTGTTAAAAAGATATGTGCTGGACAAATAAATGTAAATGGATGGATGCACGGATGGATGCACTAACATTATGTGCCCTACTTAAGACAGGCATATAAAATGCGTTAGAAAAAAGCAAGGGGAGAGTATTCTTAATCAAACACTTCAGTTTACAGTTGTCTCATCTGAAGGAATATCTTGAGTTGGGAAATTATTTAGACCTTATTAATGCCCCCTGAAAGGTATAAACAAGCAATAACAGGTTTTCTTAAACAATTTGTCATGTAGAATACACCATAGCCACAACTCTAGTGACAGCCTGTTAGCAAACCAGGAAAGGATACAAGGGAAGTAACTGGGGTATTATGATTAAGAGCATTTTGGAACGTAGACTAAAAATATGATAATCACTGAAAATATCCAGAAATGTTATATCATAAAAAAAATTATTTTTGTACTCCATTTTAGGCACTGTCTTAGAAAAATGAAATAAAATTAATTTGTTGTGACATTTTTGATATTGTATAAAGGCAAGAACAGTATTATTTAGGTATTTTAATCAATAACTAGCACTATTATTTCCCTAAAACCTAAAATTCTTGCAAAATAGCTATTAGATCCAATGAACTATATTAACTAAAACATTGTATTCAATATAAAAATTGTCATTGGCTTAGGCTGCATGCAAGGACCTCACCGCCTTCAACAACAAAACCCACTACCACTGTTCAGAAAGTTGGTAGGCATGTAAATGCATTCCCGCTCACTTTGTCAAATTTCACAGGAAGTAGGATGCCTGTATCTTATCTGGTAATGTTTATTCTAAGCTGTGTTTGTCTTATCATGTGAAGTCACAGAGAACCAATTCTGTTCTCTCATATACTACCTGGTTTTCAACTGGTAGAAGAAATATAAGTAGGAGAAGATTGCATGTATGTCGAAAGGTTAAAATGTATGAAAAAAAACACTACCATCCATACTCGCGTATAAACCGATACCAACTGCAAACTGCATAGACCCAGATCTGCGGTCACATAACGTGCCGGCAGATCTGGGTCTATGCAGTTTGTAAGGACCGATCAGTAAAACAAACAACATAGACCCTGATCTGCCAGCGCATTATGCGATGGCAGATCAGGTCTATGTTGTTTGCATTTGGACCTGGCTTATATGCAAGCATATAGGGTTGAATACTTGCTTTACTTTTCTGTAAGCTTTGCTGAAATAAAAATATATGGAAGTAGCTGATTTTAATCAAGAAGAAACTACAACACCATCAAAACTTTGAACTCACAGCAGGAACACTGATTCTGATGATGACCATAACTGTATGATATAGTTATGTATACTAAGCAGAAACTAAATAGAAGCGCAAAGTTCCAAGTCAAACAGGAACCATACCTTTGTAAACATTTTGCTGGAAAATAATGGAAATTGAACCTGATCAAGATCTTTTTAATGCCAAATCTGATTTAAATCATGAAGTCCTTCAAAAGTTATTGAGTGTACACAACATTTGGGACAGATGTGATGTGATGGGGAGTTACATGACATTATGGGATGGATGGTCTAGGTTAACAGTTTCTGAATATGAAGGTGGGGAAAGGCATTTGATTAAATTAAATATGGGTGGTGAGGATAATCCATACCATTCCAAGAGCTTTGTTCTGAGAAGTTTAATAAAAATTTGCTGGGTGGTGACATCTTTCAAAAAGTGCCTTCCGACACCCTGGATGTTTAATTCTGGAACAGCTCTTAAACCAAACTTTCAGTAAACATTTTTATACAAGTTAAAGGTTATATACAAAGGTAAATGTTATACAAGTTAAAAGACTGACAGTAATGTTTTGCTAATAAGAAGACTGTTATTTAACAGAGAGATTCTCAAGTTGGAAAGAGCAAAGACTCTTTAAACTTTTGATAAACAAAAAAAAAAAAAATGATGTACCTTTTAGCTATTTTTACCTTATTTCCTGTTTGCCTTTCTATTTCCTCTGCAGTCTTTTTTAAAACATCCATCTTTCTAAAATTTAACAGAAGGTGACAGCATATTTACACAAATGATACAATTTTAAAGGGCTCTCAAATAAAGTAGAAATTAACTGTCCATGGCATTCATTTCCATTACATTTTAAGGGTCCAGAATAGTGTAGAATTTATGTAACAATTTTGTGACAAGCTTGTTACATGCACTAGCTTTCTCAAATCCTGTTGCAAAGGCCTGAAATAAAGCCATGGGTTAAGGGATGCAAGACCCCTTTTAGTTTTCTAGCCTGACAAACAATGTATGAATCAGCACAATATCAAGCATACACATTCCAGAGCTCATGGTAGAATTTTGAAAATGGAAGTCCAGTGTTACATTTCTCCGATAATTGAGTGTCCAGAATACAGAAAATGGTAGACACAATTTTAGAAATGGGAAGTCCTGGACTAGAAAGTGAAGGTCCTGGATACAAGGACTCTCACTTCCAATGAAATATTTTTTTAAGTTGTATGAAATTTAAATGAAAGATTGACATGATATATGTTTGACAGATAGCAATACTATCAAATTTCATGATCCTCATGGCATCTAAGGATTTTTCTGATTTCATGCTTTTTCTAAACCTGGAAATGCCATAGTTTCATCCAGGTTTGAGGGTTTTTTAGATTCCTTTAGATGCCTGTAGTTAAAAACTAGACGATCAAAATCCCCTTTGTGAAATAAGGTGCAATATGACCTAAATATATTTAAAACAAACATTATTTAACAGCGAGTGTCTTTGGACATAATGGTTTAGTCCTGATCAGGCCCCATCGACTAGGGTTCCATAACTCTGCAGAAAATACTTCCCTGGTTAGATGCATAACCCAATAAAAGTGAAAGTAAGATGAAATATCACACCTTTCCACTTCTGGCCCTAAAATGACCTATTATTTAAGCTGAAGAACAAAAAGAACAAAAGGAAGGAGGAGGTAATGTACTCATACAAATACACCCCCACTTCTCCTGTCTCCCACCCCTACATCCACAATAGAGACAAGTGTATAGTACTGTCTCCATTGAAAACAACACTGAAACTAATTGACTCAGCCACAAAAGGGCAATAACTCTTACAACAAAATTATGAATGCACAATCATCAAAGAACAGCTTCACATGATGACCTTGATATGTATGAAGCATTAATGAATGCAATCATTAACAAAAGATTGTGTCATACATTGCTACCAAATGTACATCATTAAGGCCAATAACTCTTACAAAAACTGTGGAAGTACAGTGATTCATCAACATGGATATCATCTGATGACAATCAAAATATGCACCGAGTATGACAGCAATTCATCCATAACTTTGAGAATATAGTTGGTCTGACAAGATTATGTATTTATTGTATTTAGATATGAGACAAAAAATGCAATGATGATAAGAAAAACTACAGGAACATATTGATTAACATGCACATTTTCAGATGGTGATCATAAAATAATTAGTTGCTTGTGACCATATGCTAGCAGTTGCTATAGAAGGTTTAACTGTATAGGTGCCCCTTCCTCATCATACATGGTTTAATTATACCTGCTGGTAATGACAACTTGTGCTCCCAGCTGTGACAAGATGCAAGCCATCCCCTTGCCAAGCCCCGTCCCTCCACCTGTTATAAAGGCCACCTTTGACTTAAAGGTTCCTTCTGGCAACATGGGGGTCATCTTGGTTTTAAAGAATTTTGCTTGATCTCCACTGGCATATCTACAACCTATTCTCTGTAGAAATCCTGTCAACTGAAAAAAGCATATAGTGATTTAATTAAAGTGCCAGGAAACAATTCAACCTTTAAATATCACTGTAGTATAGCAAAACTGCTCTGTCAATTAAGGAAAATCTAAAATATGATATACCCCCCTCCTTCTCATTAAAATTTGCCTGTCAACAAGATTTTGAAAACTCTAAATTACAAGTAAGACTTTACCTTAACAAAGTTCTGATTGGTCCTGACACAAGGGAATATTAATTTCTTCCTCCAGAAGCTGATAAAGATGTGTATGTCAAAGGGAGACAACTGCCCCTATTTAAAGTTGACACATACATGTAGGTTTGCAAAAAAGTGCAGTAACTGTATGAAGTTACATAATATGAATGTAACTATTTCTAGCCTAATATTTTATTCTATTCTATTCTTCAATATGTATTTTTCTGTCTTAACATTTTCCTGAAAGCTACATTAACTACATATATAAAACTTAAAACCTATAGCAATAGTTGGCTGAAATCATTTAGCAGTGTTTCCCTTTACCCTCATTTGTGCATCAGAGACCCCCAAATTTATAATTTGACCCCAAGTTCTGACACTAAGGTTTCTTTTTCACTCCATCTGACCCTCAGTTCTGACACCAAGGGAATATTGACTCTCAATCTTGGGCCCTAGGGGAAACACTGATTCAATGCAAACACATTTCCTCAATTGTCAATCATGTCATAGCCACAGCAAGCACTGCAATATATAAATAAATGTAAGTACACAAGAAACTTCAGAGCTGCTCTGTACTTGGCTTTTATAAGAAGCAAAGTTAAGCAATTAAAACTGAAACCGTGGACCACTTAATATCATCACTTTACCTCTGCTTGATGAATTTGTCATCAAAATTTATAAACTTTGACTCATGAATATAATTATGAAGATTTTGTCCTTTTATATTTGACAAACAAAATTACGGTCAGAGATCAATCTGAGATCATGTTGTTGAACCATATATTTTCTTCATAAATTATTTCCATGCACATAAATCAAAATTCTGAAATTGCAGATGAAAGATACTGAGTGTTTAAATTCCTTAGCACCTCAGCTACTGAGTCAAGAATAGTGGTGGATGCAGCATTTTTCTACAGAAGATCCATTCTGAGAAGGAAAGGGGTGGTTTTGCATAAATTGCCATATTTCTTTTTCCAGTGAAAAGTGTCCTATTTTGACTGGAAAGGTTTCCACTGAAACTCCAGACCCCTTTCTAAATCTGCCAAAGGAGAATTAATTGAGACAAATGTGCCTCTGTGCAAAAATACATGGGTACGAATTATTTGCATCAAAGTGGCCAAAGGTCAACTTCTGCACAGCTTGCTGTATATACCATTCAGTGGCTATCTGTGTTAGATCTATATTGTAATGAGTCTTTTTATCATACGTGTGGGAGCTTTTCTTCCTCAACGAGGGAAAGCTTCTTACAGTGCTAAATTACAGTTCTCCATCATTATAACATGGTAGTTTGGGTCCATAACAACTGACCACATTATGTACTGGACCAATAAATAGTGAGAGTCATTGAAAATTCTATGAATATGTGTGTGTGTGTATGTTAGGGTGGGCGGAATAAATACAATGCTAGTCAAATGTATAGTAATAATTTTAGTTTATGTAAATTATAGTTTTTCACTTCATGCTATTAGAGCATTTAATTTTGTAAATAATAATGTTTTAAAAAGGTATAAAGATATAAATGTAATACTAAGCTTTATGTTGTTTTCTTCCAACCTATACCGTCATATATTGGATAGACCAATTCAAGTACAATGGTTGAAATTGGTCACATGGTTCACAGCTCTATTGCATTATATCTGAAATCATATTATAATGAAGGGTGTTATAACAAAGGATAGCTGTAACTGGTTTGCCTTTTGTTTAACATATGTATGCACGCATGTGTGTGTGTGCATGTGTGTCTCTTAGAGTCAATATTTGGATGAAGATACAATTTTCACACAAGTCAAATGAAAGGCCACCTCAACCCACATGATGAAAAGGCTAACAAAGCAACGTATACTGGTGATACCACAATTTACACTGAGGCAAAAACATATCTCATGCATAAAATGAACTACAAGATAACCTAGATCAGATTGAGAGATGGTGTACAAATAACAATATTCATAAACTGTCATGAAACTATATCTAAGGTGTTGGAACAAGGCAAAGACTTGCATCTCAAAATCATGACTTATGTCTGAAAAACTGGCTCAAATCATATACAAAATTCTGAATGTGAAAACCTTCAAAAGAGATCTGAGTCTCATTTACAGTGGAATAATCTCACATGCATTGATCACATTTGTTCTTAAGTTTCCTCATGAATTTATTTGGTGTCTAAACTAAAAACATTCTAAAATCTGGAATGCAGAAAACTATTTTAAAATGGATTGATTAATGTTATATTGTACGGGGAAATAGCAGTAAAAATAAAACATACCATCTATACTCACTCATAAGTTGAGTCCAACTGCAAACTGCACAGACCCAGATCTGCCATCGCATAATGCGCCGGAAGATCTGAGTCTACTGGTATGCATCTTGTTAGAAGTAATCAGTAGAACAAACAACACAGACCCTGATGTGGTGGCACATTATGCAATGGCAGATCAGGGTCTATGTTGTTTGCAGTTGGACTCAACTTATAAGCGACTATATATGGTAGATTGTATCTTCAAATTGCAAAAAGTGGTTAAGCTTGGCCTTGAGGGCGACCCTCAATCTCCATCTGATCCTCATTTAAATAAATGGCTGAAAATTACTGATAGAATCGAATAGCATGTGTTTACTTGTACATAAATGTATAAATGGAGAAACATTAACATATTTTACAGAAAATCTAAGGTATATAAGTGACTCAAAACTCTACCACCTGAGAAGTGCTGTCCAAGGTGATCTACTGTTATGCAACCGAAAATAGAGTTATACAAAAGAACTTCCTTTTACTCATTTACAATCCCACGGAAAAAAATGCCAGTTTAATGTACATAACTCCTCCATTATCGATATTTGTAAGCATTAACTAACAAAATATTTTGTGTATGAATAAGCCAATAATTTTATTCATGATCACTGATCTCTTTTATTTTGACATTATATGTACTTCAGTCATTGTATTAATGTTAAATTAATTCATGCAATACTGATCACTTTAATAATAGATTATTTGCTATTCATGAGCTCAGCAATACTTTTTTTTGAATATTTATCCTGGTCTTACAGTTTTCTGAATCTGATGGTATTTCTTTGTATCTGAGAAACAATGATGTGTTTGCTTTTGCATTTTGCTTAAGAATGACTAGGAATTACCTTTACTGGTTTGAAGCCAAAGAACTATTCTGCATCTTCCTTTTAAATTGATAAATTGACCATATATTTTTTATGAATCTTATTTGCCATATCTGATAAATTCTCTGCTTGTCCCAATAGTTTTGTATTCTTTGTTATACAAAGTAGTGTACTAATGGGGGTGGGGGGGTAGAAGGGGTGGTTGCCCCGGGTGCCAGAGGTCTTGGGGAACCCAAACAACTCATAAATATTCGGGCCTTGTATTCTGGCCCTTTGGGCCATCATCGTCGCCCCGGGTGCTATTTACCCTTAGTACGTCACTGGTTATACAGCTGTATTAGTATTGATGAAGGCTTCATGGAACATTTGTGTATATTGTGTGACCTTCAATAAAAAAAATATTTATTATTATTATTATTATTTGGAATGAAGATGTCATAGTTCACAGGTTAAAAGTTCAAACCTCTGTGCTAACAGGCTGTTAGACCTGTTATTTATTGCAGTAATAGCTGATTAAAGCTAATATTCCTTGTTAAATAGTATCTATACTTGAATGCCACTGTAAATGATTAAATAAAGATATTATTGTTATTATTATTATGATTATTATTATTAAAAAACTATCCTATACTAATCAATATAACAAGAGGCTTGAGTGGACCTGAGATCATTCAACTGGCTGACATATGCCAAACAGCCAAATGCAAGAGCAGTCGGTCAAGAAATCAGAGTCTGTAGGATGCTTTCTGCAGAAACTTTTTCCAATGCTGTTGATTGCGCACGCTATATAAGCAACTATTTCAAGGTTATTCTACTTTTCACATCTTCATCCATATTTGATGGCACATCAACATCATTTGTCCAGAATTTTAAAGGATTTATGCCAGGATGCTTTCTGTCAGAGTTGATCAAATTCTGCTATGCTGTTTTCTTCACATAATGTCGTGTAAAATGTTTATTGCTATTTTTAGCAATGTTGGCCATATTTGATGGTGGATAGGCATCATTTGTATAAATGTTAGGGTACTTTCTATCACATTGGTCAAATTTTGTTCAGCAGCTTTTTGTTTTAGAATGAGTTATTGAAAACTTCTATATTATTAGTAACAGCAGCCATATTTGATGGCATAGTGACATAATTTATACAAATTAAAAGGCCTTCATGCTTTGATACTTTCTGTCAAATTTTACTGAGTGGTTTTTGAGAGTTAATTTAAAGGATTTTCTATTTTTAGTAATGGTAGCCATATTTTATGGTGAATTTGCATCATTTGTATAAATTGTAAAAGTCATAATGCCATAACATTTGGTCAAATTTAGTAAAATCTGGTAAGTGGTTTTTGAGCACAAGCTGTTTTAAGGTTTTCTATTTTAATAATGGCAGCCATATTGGGTGACAGATTGGTATTTACTGAACAAATTTTTAAAGGCCTTAATGTCAACATTTTTTCCTGTAAAAGCATGTGCAAAGGTCAAGTGGTTTTTTATAAGTTGTGAAAAGGAATTGTGAACAGACTTCACATGTGGGTACAGGCTGATATGGACAAGGCTAGTCTGATAAATCAGCCCCCCAAATCTGTGTTGATCTTGATGGACTATTTGTGATTCTGATGTCACCTGTTCATTAAAATGTGCAATTTTGCTGCATACAAATCTGTCTATAACACACCCGTGTACAGTTTAGAGACTTACCGGTATTTGGTAACAACAGGATGTAGCCATGAAATTCAAAATGGCCACTGAACTTAAGATAGAGTTATTTCACATGGATTTACAAGTCGTCAAACATAGGATTTGATCAGAAAATAATCTGTACATATCGCCAAAAGGACTCTTCAACCAATGGTAGCTCAAGAGACATGAGAAATACCAGTAAGTGTCTAAAATGTACACCAATATGTTGCAGAAAGATTTGTCTGCAAACGATTCCTTTATTTTATGAACAGATGATACCAGATCCAAAAACGTTCCATCAGGATCAACACAGATTTGGGGGGCTGATTTATTGGACTCAGACCTGGATTATTCGGACAATATTACAGGCTGATTTGAACCATGTTAAATATTATTCAGTTTTGTCTTTGAAGCAAATGAGACATTTACAATTGTTTAAAATATTATATTTCTCATTATTTCCCAAGTACACTGAGCGTCTCAAAACGGCATTTAAGGAAACAAAATGCCGATTTTACACAAGATAATGGCATATTCTGTATACAAATCAGATGAAATGATGTAAGACTGTTTATCTTGCATTGGCTATTTAATAATGAAATATTTTTAAAGCAGCTTATTGACCTCTGTGCAAAATTAAAATAGATTGCTTTATTTTATTGAGAAATAATACAATTATAAACACACTTAAGAAAAAAAAAATGGCCCCATGAAGTAATTTTTTTTAAATTTTTTTTTTTGTAATTAAACTTTCTGCTGTTCTTGCAAACGCTGTCAACAATGTGGAAGACGCTGAAATTCGACAGAGACATGTCTCACTTCTGCCTATTGGATTTCAAGTTTTACTCCTTGTCCTTGAAAACTGAAACGTAATACATATTTTTAAAGAGTAAAACTTGTCAAAAAATTAAGAATCTTAATTATTCTCATTTCAAACAGGTGTATTAACACCCACATTTAAAGTCTGTTTAGCTAACGCTGTAATTCTACCGGGCGCAGCCATCTTAAAAATGTTCGCATCGAAAGGGACCATGCATTTTACAAGAGCATCATTTCGAACCACAATAGAAATACTTGACTTTAGAAGGTCTATTATGCACCTTGAAATAAAAAAATAATACAAAATCTATAACATCAATTCAATTCAATGTTGGTGAGCAATACTAGAAGAACAGTAACTCTGAACTGAATATAATAAAAGATCCCTCCCAAGGACAAAAAGATATTAACAGCTGTAAGAGTCAAAATGTTACGTTACTTGAGAAGAAGTATACAGGTATATGGATAATTGTCATTTATTAAGAAGTGTAACTCAAGTTCATGATACTCAGAGTTACCTACTGACACTGTGAAAGCATGAATTAGGACACAACTTGGCTGTGAGTTGTGCAGCATTGTCAGCACACGAGTTTCTGAATGACATCACTTGTTACATGAATTGCCAAGTTTCCCATCTTCATAAAATGAAGAGTACAGCTGTGTCCCGCAGTTGTGTCAGGTTTCTGATGTTAATGCACGGTTTGCTATTAACTTAAAAACAGTAGTGTTGTCTCTGAAGGACTTGTACAATGTGGGGTTTCCTTCATGATCTCCTTACATCCACACTAAAGGCCAGATCCCACATCATGACAAAATATCAGCCATTGGGCTTGCAGTTTGTACAAGATGAAATAATTGCTGTGCATGGAGCCAAAATGGACACAAGTTTGAAAAAAAATAAACTGTAAACCAGGATCCTGAGTTTAAGATGACCATAAATGTGACTATTAGGGACCAACCATTTAAATTTCAGGGATGGGGGCCTATGATTTTTTTTAAACAAAAAGATTATAACTCTCAGATAGCTTGAAAAAAATATCTTTCCTCAGATTTACAGCAAAAAAAAAAACATCCATTGTATTTGTTGAAAAAAAAAATGATCTCAAGATAGAAGAAAAACATTGTCTGGTCTCAAAAGAAAGTCCCAGGCAAGTGACAATTTTATTTGTAATGTAACAGTTGTTTCTGCTTTCCTTATCTCTGTTTTGAAGAGTTGGAGACAAAACTCAGAAAAGTGCAATATATATATATTCTGCAAATATATTTATATTTTAAGATTTGTGCTTTTGCAAAATAGTATAGGGTAAAATCAAGAAGCAAACGCAAATTTCAAACAGTTGTAAATACATAGCATGTATAGATATTTTCCAAATTAAAATAGGACTACATGTACTTGGTAGGCAGAGGAATCGGTCCATTAAAGAGAAGGGATTCCTCAATTATGAGCTTTATTTAGCTTTGGGCACAGACACTATTTTTTCTCACTTTCATCTCTCACTCTCTCTCTCTCTCTACAGTGAAACCCCACAGTAGCACAATGATTGTCAGAAAAAAACATTCATTGGTATTTACTTATAAATGTATACAAAAATCAGCAGCTTAATTGTAAATAGTTGGAGTATGTCTACTCACCAGTCACCAGCCGATCTGGTTGTATCCATAATAGTAATTCTATCGAAAATGTGCACAAAGAGGCTTAGATAAAAAAACTTTTCTGCTACATCCATTTGAATCCAAGTATTTAATTTCTTGCTAATACACACACACTAACTTATGAAACACAGTATTTTCTGAAACATTAATACATACATGTGACAGAACAGAGAAGTCAGCTTAGGACAACTCGGGAGATTTGCAAAATTTGGTTGGGAGTTTTGACTTCAAAAGAGAGAGGATTTTCAATGAGAGTGGCAAATTTTTCATTGCGGCACAAGTCTTAGACTTTTTGTATCCCAATGAGGACCCAAAGCGTGGGTCACTAAGTGAGTAGTTTTCATCTGTTTTCATCCATTTGTATGAGAACTTTTGTGCAATTTCCGAGTCTGGGAACGTTATTTTGACTAGATCTGAAAAATGTTCTGCTTTCATAAGCGGAAGATTATGTTCGGACATAAAGTTGGCAAACAGTGTCTCAGAATGTACATCTTTATCCACATTTGATGCAGATTCTGCGAACATGGATTTCAGTGGTGGTGTATTTGTTGCCTCATTTAACATGCTTTAATATACTACATGATGTGTAATGTCATTCTTGCCACCGTAACAGATTTTAAAATCAGCTTTATGAGAAGGGCAAAATACATATTCATTTCCTTTGAACTTGATTCCAACCGCAGAAATTCCTGTTTCCATCCATCATTGAATTTTGAGTGATATTTCGGTTGCTTAGATTTTTGGTGTTTTAGCATTGGGAGATAATGCATGTTTAGATATCTCGACAAACTTTAAACACCGAAGCCAAACTGACCCTGTTTTATGCTGATTGAGCTCTATAGTAATCCAACTATAATCAATTAATGTCTTTAATCCTTTCGGAATTACGTCGGGCCACGCATAGTATAATCCATGTAGACAAACTTAAAACACTAAAGCCAATCAACCTTGCTGACAGAATCAAAGGGATGTTAATTGTTTTATGCTGCTTGAAATTAGCAACTAAATTGTCTTGCCCTGCTTAAACCCGTTCACAGTCATGTGATTACAGGCAGTATTACCATAAATGTACTTCACTGGAAGAAAGGTATGAAAAATGGAAAAAATAAAAAATTTCACTTATTATTTTGCATACATGGGAGATTTCAGTGAGTGATGGGAGGGACAGGAGACACCCCTTATCTCAGAAGGAAAACTCTCCTGGAAGGGAGGTTCACATGTATGTTAATACTTGCTGGACATGTCCAAAGGGTCTGATTTCTGACCAAGAATAAAATGTAGACATTATGAGTTTCTGAAAAGAAACTTGTATTTAGGCTTGAAAAATACTTTAACTGAAAATTCATACAGGAGATCAAATATAATGTATCTATTTCAAGAACATCCATGATGATGACGTGAAAGCGCTTGAGGGAATAAAGGATGAAAATATTACTGATATCCGGTTAAATTAAAAAAACATCCTATATATGAATTGGGACATGGACACATTCACTTTTATTTATATATATATATATATATATATATATATATATATATATATATATATATATATATATATATATATATATATATATATATATATATATATATATATATATATATATATATATATATATACACACACACACACACACATGTGCATACATGCATACACACATAGTTCAACTTTGACATGTGTACAAACTATAGAGACTCTGGCATCTTGCTAGCTCTTTGAAATAAAGGAGCACTTGCATTCATGAAGCTTTTTAGCAGCGAAAAATTAATCTTGTGACACTGTATATGTTTCAGTGATGAATTGATGGAGACAGATTATATCAACACTATCAAGTGTCGGTAGAAAGATACATAGATGACCAGACTGCAGAGCTCTTTGTTAGAACATCCAATACATCCTGGACTTAAAATTTGAATCTTGGACCATCAGTGTTCTGGGACTGTGGATCCTTTGGACCCTTAGTTTTTGTAGCTGAATCCTGTTGATGTATGTTTTCCCTTATTTGTTTTAATAACAAAAAGCCCTGATTGACAAGAAAGAGAATTACATGAATGGAAAAATGAAGAATTACTATATTCAGATAGTAAAGAGGGAGAAGTGAATAAGATTTACTGGGATAAGGTTTTATTGATTTTCATTGGATGTAATGATATTGTGCCCACCAATGAGCTTTTTTCTCACCTTGACCCTTTAATTTTCCTATCAAGACCCCCAATTTGTGGAAGATGAGGTTTTGGACTTTCAGTATCAGGGACCTACAGAAAGCTCTATAATTTAACGTAATTTTGGCTTTTTCTGCTTCGTACAATAATGTATATTCATGTTTCAAATTCTTCAGTTTCGGAACCTGTTAGCTGTACGTTTTCTCAGTGACATACCTAGAGAGGGAGAAAGAAAGATTACAGAAATTCTTAGGCAAAAATTTCCAGGTGCTAAAGATGTACAAGTCACTGACATATCAGGTAATTTATTATTATGTACAAATTGCAAAATTAATGAAAATGCTGAGAAACTACTAATATTTGTGCATGAAAAACATGAATGCTTTTAAGGCATTGCCATATCTATGTTAGCATTTGTATTTAATTATTTATTTAATGGTTTTATTTCTTGCATTAGACATGCATAAACATTTAAATTGGTTGGTTTATAATGGTATTTTAAACACATTATTGGCTATATCGTGCCAAGAAAATGGGAGCTAAGTGCCTTTTCCAAGGACACAACAAGGCAGCCAACTCAAGTTGGTCTGGGAGGATATCGAACCTGCAACCCTTGAATTATGATTCTGATGCTCCACCAACTGAGCTACCATGGCTCCCACATTTAAAACTGCACTAAAAAGCAAGAGTTCTAGAGTTTTGACATGCTACATGTACCGTATATACTCACGTATAAACCGATACCAACTGCAAACTGCATAGACCTAGATCTGCCGTCGCATAATGCGCTGGCAGATCTGGGTCTATGCAGTTTGTAAGGACTAATCAGTAGAACAAACAACATAGACCCTGATCTGCAGGCGCATTATGCGACAGCAGATCAGGGTCTATGTTGTTTGCATTTGGACCTGGTTTATATGCGAGTATATACGGTAATATGATTTGTTGTATAGTAATAAGTTTTCTCGTTAAAGTTGATGCTTTCAGAATTTTAGTTTTCCTTTTTTCCTGTCATGATCATCATCATTGTAACTGCTCATTTACACTTTAATTTTTGAAAGTCAGTGTCAGTTACTGAATGTATCTTAATCATGTTATACAGTTATTGACCTTTGTTGAGGTGATGAATATGCACTTTTTTGAACTAGTGAATGTCATATTGTCTGTCACAAAGCAGAGGTCAATATGATAGGTTAACTGGTTAATAAAACTTCATATTCACCTCAGCAAAGGTCTATAATTGTTTTATTACATGATTTGGTGCAAAACATTGAAATTTAACTTTCTTCAGTAGGGTGAAAATGCCATTTCAACTGCATGATGCCACAAAAAATAGGTTATTATGTCACAACAGTGCAGTATCATGAATTGTTGCAAATCACATGATGTCATGTCAGCCAATCAAAAATAATCTCACAAGAGTCATATAATAATTATTAATATCTTCAGAACTGCAGTGTCTGTCTGTCTTTATATGCCTATCATAAACTGTTGTCAATCTGTCTGTTACCAAATTCGTTTCTGCAGAATAACTGTAGAGTTGTCCACCATCAATGGTTACCAAACCTTGTGGATAACTTGCATTTGGGGTAAGGAAGAACTCTATCAATTTCTGTGTCAAAAGCTCAACATTGAAGGCCACTCACTGAACTAAGAAACAATAATCTGCAGTTACCAAACTTTGTTGATAGCTTGCACTTGGAGTAACGAAGAACCCTATTGATTTTGGAGTCAAAAGGTCAAAGTCACTATGACTGAAAGAAGAAAAATGGTTTTTGAAAACATTAGTTCTACTTATTTTACCAGGAACAAACTTTGTAGATGGTTGATCAGTCTATGCTGTTCTATCAAGAAATCATTTAATATGTAAACAGTAAAGACATTGATCACTGTTCCAAAATGTGCTGGTTGATCAGTCTATGCTGTTCTATCAAGTTATCATTTAATATGTAAACAGTAAAGACACCGATCTACTGTTCCAAAATGTGCTGGTTGATCAGTCTATGCTGTTCTGTCAAGTTATCATTTAAGATGTAAACAGTAAAGACACTGATCTGCTATTCCAAAATGCACTGGTTGATTAGTCTATGCTGTTCTATCAAGTTATCATTTAATATGTAAACAGTAAAGACACTGATCTACTGTTCCAAAAGGCACTGGTTGATCAGTCTAAGCTGTTCTATCAAGTTATCATTTAAGATGTAAACATTAAAGACACCGATCTGCTGTTCCAAAATGCACTGGTTGATCATTCTATGCTGTTCTATCAAGTTATCATTTAATATGTAAACAGTAAAGACACTGATCTGCAGGCTCATTATGCATTGTCATATCTACACTTTTTGTTGTGCATTCTGTGGCAGAAGCTCAACATAGCAATCACCTTGGCATCCATGTGTGTGTCTGTCCATCCACATGCTAAATAATGGTCAATGTTAAAGTTTTTAGATTAAGCTCAGTGTTAGAGATTTTTACTTTCTTGCTAGATAAAAGGGCAGGCTTGAAAAAAATGGGGTCTCTTGTTTTTCTGTTGGGATGTGCATCATGCACAGGTAAATATTCTAGAACTTTGTTTCTTTCCAACATAAAGATTACCAGTTTGACAAAGATCTCATGTTTATTGCAGGTGGTTGTGGTGCAATGTATGAGGTATTAGTAGAAGCAGAAGAATTCAGAGGCAAAAGAACAGTTTTACAACACAAGATGATAAATGAGGTATCATTTCCAGGCTAAGCAAGCATTATGCGTTACATAGTTCACATCAACATTTTTTAGCTTGTTGATTCAGGACAGGTATTAAATGCATACACTCTGTATGTCATTTGCAGTCATGTCAACAATACCAAATTTGTTTTACTCTAGGAAGTGCAAGTGGTTTTGAGGGTTGAAGGACCAATGGTGAAGTAATGTTTTTTGCTCTATTGGTCATAGACCAGAGGAGCTTATTGAATGGCCTGTTGTCTGTCGTCCATCCGTCCATTAGCGCAAGTTTGTTATCGCTACTCCTCCTAAACTACTTGGAGGATTGAAATGAAACTTTACACACAAGTTCATCACAAGGTCTAGTTGGTCATAAATGAAAATGTTTTTTTCACTAAAAGACTTCTTATGATGTTGAGTTGGGCCTGAATGAAAATGGATCCACTTGGACTTCCAATATGGCTGTCACAGTGGCCAGCTTGAAAATCTTGTTATTACTACTTGTTCTGAAAGGATGGACATATCAACATGGTGGTTTTAGCTGAAAGACTTCTTATCCTGTCTGGTTGGTCCTAAATGAAAGTGCTGCCAATCTGATATCCAATATGGCCACCATCATGGCAGCCATCTTGAAAATCTTGTTATTGCTATGCCTCCTGAATGGAAAGTCACATAGACATGGTGTTTTCACCAGAAGACTTCTTATGATGTCTGGTTGGTCCTGGGTCCTGAATGAAAATGGTTCTGCTCAGGAATCCAGTATGGCCACCTTAGCGGCCATCTTGAAAATCTTGTTATTGCTAATCCTCTTGAATGTGTGGTGATATCAAGATGAGGTTTTCACTAAAAGACTTTTTATAATGTCTGCTTGGTCCTAAATGAAAATGTTGCTGAGCTGAACTTTAATATGGTTGCCATGGCAGCCTTCTTGAAAATCTTGTTATAGCTACTCCTTCTGAATGGAAAGTCATGTTGACATGGGGTTTTCAGCAGAAGACTTCTTCGGAAGTCTAGTTGGTACCAGATGAATATAGTACTGATTTGACATCCAGTATGGCCACCATGGCAGCTATCTTAAAAATCTTGTTATTGCTACTCCTAAATGGAAAGTCATATTGACATGGGCTTTTCACCAAAAGACAAAATATTATATCTAGTTGCACCTGAATGAAACTGGTGCTGATCTGACCTCAGATATGACTGTCACAGTGAACATATTGAAAATCTTGCCACTAATTCTCCTGAATGGATGTCAACATAGGGTTTTCACCAAAAGTCTTCTAATGGTTTCCAGTTTGTTCTAAATGAAAATGGTGCTGATCTTACATTCGATATGGCTGCCACAGTGGCTTATTTGAAAATCTTAACACTTAAGATTATCAGAGATGGTTCAACACACAGCAGTTAAAAAGAAATTGTCTTATCTTGAATTCCTGGAAATTCTTTTTGGACAGTAGAGCATCAGTCCCTTTGAGGGACTTTTGCTCCTACACCTCATATCAAAAAATGAGTTTGATGATTCACATCAAGGAGGAAAAAGAACTGGGTTCTTAAGACCTGTGCGGCACATAGTTATATAGAAAGATATTTGTTGTAGGTATTTTACAGATATTACACAGTCATCTTTAGTGTTGCTTCTGACTAGTTTCTTCTTTGTTGATTCTTATAATTAGAAAAGAATAATGTGCTTCCAGTCAAGAAAAGCTCACCTAATCGTGGCAATCTGGACGTCCTCAGCCTTTTCCATCATGTGCTAGAACAAAAAACCTTGAATGTAAATAATGGACATTTTGAACTGGCCTTAAGCCAGTGGTTGTTGTAACGCATAATAATTTTATTGATGTCACAGTGACTAGATGATGTACCATAACTAACAACAATATAAGCATTTGTTTTAGGGTATTGAACTGCATGACTTCTTAATTTTTTTCATTCCAAAGTTGCAGGAATGACTTTAAAAATGAAAAGTGCAGGTTTTTCATTGATTGTTGAAATGTCATTGAATGTTATGTTAAGCAGCCTATCATTTTATAAATATCTGCTCTTCACACATCTAGCTGGATGTTTGTCTGCCAAAAACTTACCAGTTTGGGAAGTCTCACTATGATTACCTTCGAATCTTATTTAGAGAGTCAAAGTTATTCTCCATGCATTGGAAAAAAATGAGGATGTTCCGAGTGATAATTGTGGATCTAGGTTTGCAAGAAAAATAACTTTAAATAATATAAAGTTCCAGGTATTGATCTCTGATTCAGTAAATCCTACACCTAGACTCATTACCATTTTGATCTCATGTTTATTTTACCATGTCTGAGTTAAATGAGTCTGCATAGGGAAAATGTCAAGCATGAGACACATGTATCTGTCAAAACAAGCTTACTGAATCTCTCTTTTTGGAGTAGTTTCATAACCTCCTGGAATATGGAAATTTGATAGGCGGCAGCCTGATTATTCTTGGAGATTTCAACTTTCATTTTCACTGTCCTGGAAACCCATCAACAGCAAAACTCTTAGATTCCATTCATGTTTTCACATCTCAAACAGTCCGTTAGCCAACCCACTCATAAACATGGACACATTTTAGACTGGATTCTTCATAGACATGATGATAATATTCTACAGTCATCATTGTTGTCCAATGAACTTGTAGCAGATCACCTCTGCATATGCCATCTTGACGTATCAGTCCCTAATCCTCCATCTTTGTTTGCTACTAAGAAAAACCTCTGTATGATAAATAGAACCCAACTAATGCATGACATCCAAGTAAACTGAACAACTTTGTCACATCCCACAGCTGAACAACTTGATAAGTGCTTGCACTCATTGCTTGACAAACATGCCTCAGCAACCAACTGCATAGTATCCATTCAGAAGTGTTCTCCATGGTTTAGTAGTTTTAGGGACCAGCTTCACACTGCTAAAAGAGAACACCATAAGGCTGAGAGGCTTTGGCTTTCCACTAGCCTCACTATTCATAAGTAAATCTATGAAGCTACTAAGTGGAATGTCACAAACATAGTCCATGCAGCGAAATCTACCTACTTTAGTACTAAGATCACTGAAAGGTCCAGCTGCAAAGAGTTCTTCAGTATTACTAACAAGCTAATGTCAAGGAACAAATGAACACCACTTCCAATGACCTTCTCTCCAAATGACCTTCTGGACCTGTTTGCAGATTTCTTCCATGACAAAGTGCAAACCAATAGAGATCAACTTAACAACACAATTTCAATCGACACATCGTCACCATACAGTTGTGATACAGAATTTCAAGGCAACCTTTAACAGCATTTGAGCCTGTCTCTACAGATTTCTTACATACAATCCTGATGAAGAGTGCCCCAAAAACATGTAAACTTGATCCAATTCCAACATCACTGCTGCTTGAGTGCATAGATTCAATGTTGCCTTCACTAACCAATGTTATTAATACTTCTCTCTCATCCAGTAAATTCCCATCATTTTTCAAAACTGCCATTGTAAAACCGCTGTTGAAGAAACCAATGTTTGACCCTAACAATTTAAAAAACTATCACCCTGTTTCTAACCTCCTATTCATGTAAAAAATCTTAGAAAAAGTTGTTCTGTCCCAACTTGTATCTCATCGGAATTTAAATAGTCATTTTAGCAATTTACAGTCCACATATTGCCCTCACCACAGTACCGAAACTGCCCTTCTGAAAGTAGTTAATGACCTTCTCTCTGCTTTGGATAGTGGAAAGATTACAGTCCTCACCGTCATTGACTTATCGGCAGCATTTGACACAATAGACCATGATATATTACTTCACCGTCTCCAGCATGTATTTGGCATTTGTGATACAACCTTACTATGCTTCAAGTCATACTTAGTCAGAAGGACACAAATTGTGTCCATAAATGGAAAACATTCCAGCCCAGTTCATCTATGTTTTGGTGTTCCACAGGGTTCTGTTCTTGGACCCGTTCTCTTCATTCTATACACTCAGCCCCTAGAAAGTGTCATAGATTGTCATCTGGTGTCTCACCAATTGTATGCTGATGACACGCAAATATACAAATCTAGTCACCCAACTGAAGTTGATGCTACCATCCAAGGTGTAGAGAGGTGCATTTCTGATGTGAAGTCATGGATGACATGTAACAAGCTGCAGATGAATGATGATAAAACTGAAGCCATTCTGATCGCCACACAAAGACTTTCCTATTCCAATCGTTTACCTCAAACAATAAGTATCAGCAACACCAACATTAAATTCACACAATCAATATGAAAC
The DNA here is from genome assembly GCA_029931535.1 of Margaritifera margaritifera. NCBI lineage: Eukaryota > Metazoa > Mollusca > Bivalvia > Unionida > Margaritiferidae > Margaritifera > Margaritifera margaritifera. The sequence continues at coordinate 1,061,308 of JAQPZY010001262.1, read as the reverse complement.
CTAGGTGTCATTCAACAGTACTCTCTCACCATCATGTCATGAACATATGCAAGGCTGCATATATGGAGCTGAGACACATCAGCTCCATTTACAGTTTTCTTTCAGTTAATGCCACTAAAACACTTGTGTGTTCCTTAGTACTTTCTAGACTTGACTATTGTAATTCTCATCTATCTGGTTCATCTTAGTATCAACTATAGAAACTTCTAAAAGCTCAAAACATAGCTGCTCAGATCATCCTTAGAGTACCAAGAACTGAGCACTCCTCCCCCCTGCTCTATATCCTTCACTGGCTACCTGTTCGCTCCAGAATCAAATACAAAATTTGTTCTCTGTGCTACATTTCATTGACTGCCTCCAGTCCAAAATACCTATCTAACCTCACCCTTTTGTACACCTCTTGTAGATACTTACGCTTTTCTTCTGACACTTGTATTTTCATTATTCCAACTATCAAAACCAAGTCCTATGGACAATGTTCTTTTGTATACCAGGGCCCAGCTAACTGGAATGAATTCCCTCCTGAACTTAGACACAATGACACTGTGATCTCATTCACAAGTGCTCTACAAGCTCACCTATTTAGACTACAAGAACAGACTTAAGATTTAACAACGTTTCCTTACCCTTAATTATTTTCAGCATGATTTTGTTTGTAGTTTCACAATGTTTGTTTTTCTAATCTTGTCTATATATAAATTATGTCCTTATTATGTTAACTAATATTGTAAACACTTGCAACTTTTAATGATTACGTGCTGTACTAAGTCCTTATTATTATTATTAATATTATTATTATTTTATTATTATAACATGCATGGTATTCGTACATGGCTGTTTTAATACAAAGTACATGCTAGAAGAAAGTATGCATTTTCTTCACATATGCAGAGCGGTTTACTGCTACAATTTCACCTTAGTTTATATGGAATATTTCACAAAAATATGGGCTGCAGTTCAAGGTATCAATTTTACAAGCAGAGACTTTTTCGGAAAGATGCATGCCAGAGTTCTATTCATTGATTAGGCTCTTCAGCTCTGTCACTGAAGCATTTGAGAGTGCTATAGGTGGTGCTCTACAGTTTCATATTTTGCTATTGTTTATCCTTTGTTTGTTTATTTCCCCATCATTTAAACATGTAGGAGTCAAGAATTCTTCATGACTTTTGTGTTTAGTGTTTGTTTTTGTGGAAGTATTGTCACGCGCACAATGCAATATGTATTGGGATATTCCAGCAGTAGTACAGATATCAATTTAGTATATTGTTGTAGAAAATATTGCAATACCAATACTTGTCAATGAATCATTATACCTCGACTAATTAAGGGATCAGTGATACTAGAAATAGCCACATACATGTTTTGTTTCTTCAGACTTTTGATGTTAGTCCAACTGTGAGTGTAGGCATGGCAGACTATGGATAGATGGCTAAAAGTATGGATTAGACTTGGGTAACAACTGCTCGATATCTGTCAGGGTAAACAGGTCAGCATATGTCTGTCATTTTTACTTCTTTAAGTATATCAGTTATTTCCTTTATTTTGCATTTCAGTCTGTTTTGCAATACTTGTAGATTACTCTTCTGCTTAGATTGATAACTTGGTGCTATTTTTTTAGGTGAAGACAACATGGTGGTAAAATAGCAATTTCAAGGAAGGCATTCTTATCCTTCCTTGTAATTGCTATTTTACCACCATGTTATCTCCGCCTAAAATAAGCAAAAAACTGCTCTCCTTTAAATACATGTACTTTTACTACCATGCTAAATTCCGTGTAATTAATTTATCTTCCATTCTCTATTTCAGGCTTTGAAAGAGGAAATCAAGAAAATGCATGGACTGCAAATTAGCACTAAGGTGCCCAGCTAACAGTTTCATTGTTTTAGGATGGAAGCAATTTCTTTTTCTTTATATACCAATTTGATACTATGTACAGACTCAGCTGATTCAAATAGAAAGATTTTATCTTAAAAATGCATGTCGAAGGTAATATCAGCTGCATCATGGTTTAACTTACCAAACAAAATTGACATCTGGAAATAAACTGGTAACAATTCAACTTACCAGCCAAAATTGGTATCTGTGGATGAACTGGCAACGGTGCAAAGGAAAATTGCATAATTTACTCTCAGTCTGTTGATGCCAGATAATCTGTGGTATTAGAAAATTAGTTTTCAAACCAAGGAGGTATAACCCTATGGACAATTTTTTCAGAGAAAATACATGAGTATCTAGGTTTACATCCATGCATCAGTCAAATTGAATATTGTTTTTTCTTTGGCATCACAATTGCACTGGAACTTGAACATATCCTTCTTTTTTACACAAAATTAGAAGAATTTTTGTTGAGCCCACTGTTGTGGAAGCTTGACATAGAAATTACTATGGCATCTGTGTGTGTGTTGATCTGTATGTACATCTGTACATCCGTCTGTCCACACCCTAGATTAAGGTCAGTGTTAAAGCTTTTTAAATTAAGCTCAATGTTAAAGTTTTTTACTTTTGAACTAAACATAAGATGGGCCAATAAAAAGTTTGTCACTTGATTTGTAAATTTGTTCTTTGAGAATCCTGTAATATGAAACATTCTGCAGTGAATGATATTTCCAGAATGTGAAACACTACAGTGGATGGTATTTCCAGAGTACTCATGGGGATAAAGTGATGTGAAACACACTACAGTGAATGGTATTTCCAGATTACATTTGAGGATTCAGTAAATTAAATATGAACACTCTGCAGTGAATGGTATTTCCAGATTACTTTTGAGGGTCCGGTAATTTGAAAAACTCTGCAGTGAATGGTATTTCCAGATTATTTATGAGAATCCAGTAAATTAAATGTGAAACATTATGTAGTTAATGCTATTTCTTTTGTGGATCCAGTAATGTGAAACACATTACAGTGAATGGTATTTCCAGATTACTTTTGAGAATCCAGTAATGTGAAACACATTACAGTGAATGGTATTTCCAGATTAATAGGAAGTTTTGCTGTTTCACAGGATATTGTTCCTAGTACTCAGTAGTGCATTCATATGGTAATGACAGCTTGCTAGAGTTTTTGTTATATCTGCACTGTTGTAGTTATGTTGTGATTGGCCATAACCATCCATTGATCCATCTTAACCTGAACTCCATCTACACTGATGGAAGGAGTGTGATCATATTTAGTGTGATGTTTCATGAGGAGTTGTAGATAACAACTGAGGATTGGACCTGCAGTCCACCGGGGCAGGATGGGGTGGAATTCCAAGGTCACAATTTTGTAGGAACCAATAATCAGTGTTACACACAGGATCCCAAGGGGAGGCGACACTGTGTCCCCCCACCCTCCAAATTTGGGGGAACACAACATTTTAGAGGGACAAATGAAAATAATAGTACATAATGTACTAACAGTGCTATAAAAATGAGATAATCTTATTTGCTTCAACAGTTTTGCCACCTTAACTTTGTGGTCTGCATTGTACTATCATATTTTTCTTGGACACTTGCATTATTGCAATAAAAGATTTATCATGTGCTCACGTAACTCATGAAAACATTAACTTGTTTGATTATCTGGTTAACCTGAAATGAGCTGCACCAGGGAATTTTCCGTTCCAGATGTTGATCTCATTTAACTTTCGTGTACACATTATCTACCAGCATCTACTATAATAAATACTTATGTTTTCTGAATTACTTTTCTTTCCAAACTTACAAATCATTAATTAAATGACAACTTGTGAATTTGCATAGATTTAGTATCTTTTGTCATTATTTCAATCTCAAAATAAATTAAATCTTCCTCACTGTTGGGGTGACTTTAACCTCGAAAGTATGTTACACTAATGCCGTCAAACACTTTATATTGCAACTTGGCTGACTACCAGAAACTTTGAATGTTTTCATTGCCAGATACATTGTTTTAAAATAGATATTGCCATCTTACAGTTTTATCACCTTTTGTGACTTTGGCCATTATTAGCACCAACGGAGACATGGATGGACATCCATTGATGAAAAGTTGTAGGTGTAGTTTTTGATTATTTTCTGACGAAAAAGCACGGGGGGGGGGGGGGGGGGGACACACCAGGTCAAGTTTTGGTAGATGCAGAACAAAAAATTGCAGAAAACCAGCAAGCCTGTGCTCAATGTGGAAACACTGCAATAATATGGACTCTTCCTATAAACTGAACTCCATCTACACCAATTGACAGAGGATGATCATATTTGGTATGATGTTTCACAGGATGAGTTGATGACAGTGAAGGTATTGAAGGTTTCAAATCCTGACTGCAGCCCCTGAAGAGGAGGCAGGGTAAGGCAGCTCCCAAAGAGGGGGGGGGGGGGGAGAGGGAGGAGCGGGGGTTAAAAAAAAGTCTGGATATTTGTGAAGGCTAAAATCACTAGCTTTCAGGACATATACATGCCATGTTATGAGGCAAAGAATATGATTGTAACATGATGAAAGAGCCTAATACTTTGTCACCATTCTCCCGTGTTAATTGGTAGGTGGTAAAGTGGGTGGGGGTGGGGGGTCACCCTATGATGTATGAACCACTTCAAGTAAAATATGGTAAAGGAGATATGATGAACCCAGACAAGTAAATCTACCTACAGCTTTTACCTTGGACATTAAAGTATTATCAAATGTTTCACAAAAGTGTTTCAGATAATCTTTAAGTTGCATGAATATAAATTCATTTGTACAGTCTGAGCTTGTTTATCCAACAACAAAAATTGCCACTAAAAATGTGAGATAAAAGTGATTCTTAGATAAATGGATTGAATTTATTAATGACTTTAAAAGAGTGGTGGTATGATAATATTGTTAGATAAATAAATGCCAGGTAAGTGAGACTAGACTGTATATGAGAACATGGATGTTGTATTTGTTATGATTGTGTTTTATATGTGGAGAGTGTAATAAACAGATGGAAATTAGTAGTACAACATTCCCTCACTATAAACTACTTCATTATAGCATGATTCCTTTTATAATGTGGTTATCATTATGTAGTGTTGCAGTTTCATGTATAATGTATTTCATTATAAGGCAGTCTCATCTATCGACAGCATTATAGCATAGGAGTACTGTACATATATACCGTATATACTCGTGTATAATTCAGGTCCAAATGCAAACATCATAGACCCTGATCTGCCATCACATAATGCACCGGCAGATCAGGGTCTATATTGTTTGTTCTACTGATTAGTCCTTACAAAATGCATAGACCCAGATCTGTCGGCACATTATGCGACAACAGATCTGGGTCTATGCAGTTTGCAGTTGGTATAGGATTATACACGAGTATATACGGTAGCTGCTCATTTTTAACATGCCATTGACAGACATTATGTTGTATTGAACATTCCACTATTCCACCAACAAGATTTAAATAAAATGGATGCTTCTTTGATCCTTTTAAGATTACCATGTTAGAAACCTTGAATCTGATCACAGTATTTTGTATAGAATATGATGAGTTCCCACTATAAAATCAGTATTAGTCAAAATTATATCAGTATTTAAAATTTTGTTGATAATCACAACATGTGTCTCTTTTTTAACAAGGTACTAAGAAGAAAAAACTATACCAAAATTGATCAGCCATCTGAGAAAATTAGTAGTGATGTACTTTTTTGGCTACTGCTATTGGGAACATAGATAATATGAATAGACTACCAGTAATCCATTTAACGTAATACCAGAATGTATTTGATTTTCTTGTTCATATGTTATAGTAAATGTTCATAACTAAACAAGTATATGTATTTGTTTGTTCAAAGTTTGAAAAGATGTTTTAAAAAAAAACATCTTTCACTTACTGAATTGCACCAAGTTTCCTCTGTCATGGAATTGTCTTGTAATTATTTGGCTTGTACCTAACAGTAAAAGCCAAGTAACAAACAGCGAATTCCATGACAGAGGAAACTCGGCCTACCATCTAATGTGCTTTTCATCTGTCAAAGAAATGACCAGCAATAGTATGTGGCGTAAAAGTGACAGAGATACAAGTTTTGTACATTTTTCATCATTCACCATATATACTTTGCTTGTAAGTAAAGTCCAGCTGCAAACTACATAGTCTCAGATCTGCCATCACATAATGTGCTGGTAGATCTGGCACTATGCAGTTTGTGTGGAGTGTTAAGTAGAACAAACAACACAGACCCTGATCTGCTGGTGCATTATGTGATGGCAGATCAGGGTCTATGTTGTTTGCAGTTGGACTCAATTTATAAGTGAGTATAGATGGTATCAAATTGACAATAATGTTTACAGTTATAATTCTGCAGTACATTAGCATTTGCAAATTATAAATTCAAATATATCATATAGGGAGAAAAAGTAGAGAATTTACCAGCTGAAATATCTCTTGTCTAGGAAACCATGTTCTATCTATGAAATAAACTATTATGAGTAAGGATTTTTTTCTGCCTCCCCTTTGCCTCCTCTTTGCCCCTTAAGAAACAGATAAGAGTAAGCCATGGATAGCACAGTTCCGTATATACTCACTAATAAGTTGAGTCCAACTGCAAATAACATAGACCCTGAAATGCCATTGCATTGTGTACCAGCAGATCAGGGTCTATGTTGTTTATTGTAATGATTACTCCTAATAAACTGCAAAAACCCAGATCTGCCAGTGCATTATGTGATGGCAGATCTGAATCTGTGCAGTTTGCAGTTAGGCTTTACAAGTATACATGGATACATGGAAATTAAAGTGCTAAGGTCTGAGGTCTCGGAGTTGGCTATCCTGTGCCAGACACATTTGACACACACACATATCTCTTAGAAGCTTGACTGACACTAATTCTGTCATGTCAATAATATTGATGCTCGCTTTATAATCACATTACCAAATATTCCTACTTTAATGTCCATACACAATTGTAAAATAATATTTAACACTGCTACCCCTTCCCCCCAGTGCTGAGAGGTTATAGAGAGAAAACTCTTGTTTAAAAATGTATAAGTACAATAATTATTATCGCTCACTGTGAGTTTACCTGCTCTGGAAATGTAATTGTAAAAATTGGTTCATAGGTTTTTTCACAGGAGGAGTATGTCTATTTGTTCTATTTAGGTGGTAAATATGAGTTTGTCTACACTGGAAATATAATCTTAAAACTTAGGTCAAAATGAAACGCTGTATTATTGACCAGTGACAAGAAATGTGTATGTAAAAATCCACTAAAGAAATCCTTTGAGGATCTACAGATTATAAAGGCAATGGGAATTAACATTAGACAGATAATTTGTGGGATTCTGAACAAAAGTTGATAACATCATAGTTGATAACCACGATGGCTAATAGGCGTGTTTCTATTGCATAGAAAGTTTTAACCATCTACTGTAACTTATCTACTTTTCTGCTATTTCGTGTAATATATGATACCTAAAGAACATATACTTTGTATATTACACGTATCAAATATAGATTTGGGTGGATTTGGTGGTGGATTTGGGTGAATTTGGGTTGATTTGGGTGGATTTGGTGGTGGATTTGGGTGAATTTGGGTGTTTCGTGTAACCGCACAAGATCAAATGTGGTTAGCCCAAGCTAACCTTGTGGGCCGAGCGTATGCCGAGAAGAACGATACCGCAGAATGGAAAAGGGTATGGGAGAGCATTCGAAAATCGGACAGAAACAGAATCAAACAACGGAGAGAAGCAGAACTCCTCTTACAGCAAGCATGCATTTCCAAACGGACCGTGTGAGGCATTCCTGAAATGCAAAAACTTCAAGACATGTTGGCTCCTCGTTATACGGTGAAAGTTTATCCTCAAGTAGTTCGCGGAGCTCTCATGTTTCAAGGATCAGATTTCCCTGATGGAAAATACATTTGTGTGTATCATCATCAAGATACACTTATTATCGATGCTGTTACCAGTACTACAGGATATCTCAGATACAATTATTATTGCGAGAAATGTCCCTTTAACGTGTTGATTGCTGGATCGAGTGTTTCAGGTAAAACCAATTTTGTCAAATGTTTGATCGAACACAAATAACACTTGTTTTATCGTCCGCAAACACAGCTTGTCATTTTTGATGACATGTTAAGAGAAGATGAAGAAGAATTTAAACTTTGGAAAAGTTCGAAAATACGCAAGATCCATGCATATTAATGATGTGATCTTGCATTTGATTGGCTGAGCTTTTTACCACTTGCGAGATAGTATGTATGACCCGATTTTAATCAAACATGGTAAATAGTCTGATGTCGTCAAAATGTTGATGATTTTTATTATGACCGAGATCTTTGTATATATTTATGAATTGGTCTTGTATTTTCTTGTATTGGTGTTGTATTCTTATATGTTCGATAGGATTTTGATAAAACTTGGTAAACAGGCCTATGTCATCCAGGTCTTGGTTAAGTGTGATTATGAGGCAAAATTGATGCATATTATTTGATGTGACCCTGTATATGATTGGCTGAGTTTGTCAACAATCTAACAACTATATTTCTTATCCGATTTTGATCAAACTTGATAAATAGTTTTAGATTATCAAGACGTCGGATGAGTTTGATTAAGAGCAAGATTCTCAATACTATTTAGGTAATCTTGTATTTGATTGACTGAGCTTGTTACGACTTTATAGACCGAGTTCCAATTGAAGGTTGGCCACATTAAGCTTATAATATCATTGTCACAGACATATTCTATATAATAAGCGATATTAGCGTGTAATAATGAGATACCTTGCATCTGATTAGCTGAGCTTGTTAACTCTCTAGATCTGGAGACTATATTTTTATAAAACTCTGTAAATGGGTTTATATCATCAAGATCTTGGATGACTTTAGTTATGAGAAAGAGACTGCATATCAATTATGATATTATCTTTAGAACAAACTTGCATCAGGATATAGTAAAATAGGTAAAATCAACATGGTATAAAGTTTGCGAGATAGCTTACCTAGGTTGTATTCTTACAATACTACATAATCCTGCTTAGCGAAATGATTAATTGTTAAAATATGTAAACAATGTGAGCGATATAAGGCCCACTTGGGACTCTTGTTCTGTGTGCAATACTTGTATTGTGCATGTTTTTGACCAATAAAGATTGCTGTTGACAATTATAACCAAACAAAAATATTCCTCTGGTCGAAGGTATATCAAACTTCAAAAGGTGGGTTGCTTCTTGGGTAGAGGAAAAACCTTAAAGATTTGTATGCTGTAAGTTCAAAGATCAAGGTCACAGAAGGTGACATTGTGACTTTGCTATTCCCACGATAGTTTCATAACGATTTATATAAGCCCGTTATAAGCAATGTATTGTGACGCATGTACAGCTGCCCATCTGATCCTTCTTTTCATTTACCCATAATAATTAGAGTTCTCCACAATATACCGTTACGAACGTTTGCAAATAGCTTGCACCTGGGGTAAAGAAGAAACATATCAATTTTGTGGTCAAAGGTCAAGGTGGGCTTACAAGTCACTTTTAGGAGATATGAATATAAACATTTTAAGGTGAGTGTTGAAACATCGTCACTACAAAAACCGTTTCATTCTTTAGCAAGACTGTGGACATTTATTTCTTATTTAAAGGTAAACGAAGTAACTATTTGAAATTACATGTAATTTATACAATGATTTGCTACTAAATACGTCGTGAGAAATTTTACACATGCTGAAAATGAGACCTAAAATATAGTTGAACCCGCTTTAAAGGTCACCTCCTCCCCCCCCCCCCTTAAGCAAGCACCTTTCTTCAACAGTTATATTTTTTAAAGAGTTTACATCAAACATAGAAGTAATTAACCTATATAAAGCAACCAACTGTTTTCAGAGGCTGCTTGTCTTGCTTTTCAGATATGGCTCCTTAAGACAGGTTTGACTGTATGAATATATTAGGACATGATGCACAAGTAACAACAGTGTGGGAACCAAATGATTTATTTTATACAGAGACAGAACAAAGTCAAACTGCATGTAAACAAAGCACATCACCACGTTCACTGCAGCGGATGAAGACCATACCAATTGGTACCTGGTGTATGTCGGTTTATTAAATAAACAAACCTAAAGACATGTATTTTGGAAATATCAAATTCCCAAGGTACAAGTCCGTCATGTAAACACCAGTGCCTGGTTTTGATGTATGACTCGTCAGTTTAGTTTTGGGATTTAATGTGGTTGAGAAAATCATTCATGCATTTGACTATATTCTGCTTACACTTTATATACTTTCATGAAACGAACTCGAGAGAATTCATTTGAGTACAACAACAACACAAAATCCGTCGTTAAGCTTCTTCATAATAATGACTAGAAACGAAACGTTTCTCCACTTTTCTAGTATATAAAATGCTGTCTTTAAGCTACTTTATAATATTGACTTGAAACAAAATGTGTCCGCAGTTCTCTACTGACCAGCACCTACACATACTAACCAACACCTACAATTGTTCACTAGAACCTTACACTTGCCAACAGAGGTGTAAAGGTAAGTAAGGGGGTTAAATTGAAACCAAATCTCTATAATCATAACTAAAACTTCACAACCTTAAAAACTTACAACTACTATAAACAAAACACTAAACAACCGTTCATACCCTACGACCCCTATCACAAAAGAAAAAGGTATGCATGCTTATACTGTCATACTTATATACTATCACACTAAAATGACAAAAGAGTGGACGGGGGATACATTTTAAATGGAAAATAGACTAATATACAAAATACATACACAAGCAATGAAACACACATAAAACACAGTTCTGGCAAGATTGAAGTGGTATACCCGTTTCTGTTAGATGTGGGTGGGCCTATACAAGGCCGTTGGTTGTCAACAAAAAAAAACAAAAAAAAACTTAATACTGGTGACATTGTTTCACTGTTCGTCGTCGCAAGCTTCTCCGCATGACCCATACACCATCACTCTCTTCAGACACCATTGCCTTTCCACGTAGACTTCATATGGCAGTGTCTAGGTTGCGTGTGATCTCCCACGTTGACTTGACATACATTGGGTTGTCGGAATAAAACCAAAGCAAACAAATAAACAAACAAAAAATGCTTGAAATAATGGTCAACTATTCTACTCACACATTCATCTTGTTGGTTGACTTGAAAATGGATGGCACAATTGGTGAACTCACCTTTATATAAAGACTAGATCAGGATTGAAACTGAATTTTAGTCTCCACGAATCAGAACGCCTGTCAGATAGTTCAGCGATTACGTGTTCTTTTTTATCTATCAATTAGAATGCAGGAGGACTGTGAAATCACTTTCGGTGTGTTGGGGTGCACCTGCAGTGGATACTTATACCTGAAGTGACAGTACTACTACTCTTGCTGTCGTAAGTATTATTCCACCTATGGTATCTTCTATTCCAGAGAATGACTTAGATGTGGGTTTGAATTTGGCTTTTTGATACTTTTTATCATCGCAGGAATTTGTTATGGTACCACATCCTCCTTTTTCTCCTGCTTTACTACCATCACTGCCGGAATAATGTGATTTTAAAAAGAAACTGAAGGAAGAGCTAGAGATATTTCACAACGCCAAGAAGAAGAAGAACAAACGTTTGTACAAAAACAAGAAGAGGAAAAGAGAAAGCAACAAGAGCTGAAAACGAGCACTGAACAGAACGAAGTGAGTGAAAACAGAACTTAAGAAACTGTCAATGTGTGACGGGACATTCTGTCTGAGCTAAAACAACTGAGAAGAATGTATGAAGCCTCTTTGATAAAATTCAAGAAAAAGAGATTTTTACAATCAAAGAATTCTAAACCTCCAATGACATCGACTAAATCGACTACCACTTAGAGGCCAGGAGCGACAGCAACCACTACCAAGGCAGCAGCATCAGTGGGATTTAGATGTGAAAAAAGTTTAAGGTAGTTTAAACTGCTTTTGAAAAGTCCATGACTATTTTTTTTTGTTCAAACCCAACTGTCCTTTTCAGGGCTACTATATCTCTCAGAAAAGAGATATTACTCACTATTGTCCCCCCCCCCCCCCCCAATAAAACATTGACACACGAACGTTTGGTATGGTCTCATGAATAAGAATCTCAACATATTTCAAACTAATAAAAAGTCAATTTTTTCTTCTTCTTAGGAATGTCTTGCTTTGAATTACTTCGATGGAATGGGTTCTTCTGCTTCCTCGTGGTCTGAAATTTCCTTATCTCCTGTATTGTTCTCTACCTTCACATTCTTTTATGATTTTTTTTTAGAATCAGTTCTTCTGCTTTTTCTGTTTTTAAAATCTCTTCCTTTTTCACTTTTTTTACTTTCTTTGGACGTTCTGGACGGTTTGAAGACCAATGCCCTTTTTCTTGACAATGATAACAGGTATCTTTGCTTTTGTCTCTGGACCTGATTTCTCCTTTCTTACAGATTCCTTTTCTTTGACATTGTGGACATTATGTAGCCCAATGTCCTTCTCTTGCCAGACATATCAGGTCTCTTCACTGTTATTTTTAGAGGAGCAGTATTGAGTCTCTCCATAGGTCTTGTTTGACTATGCGTATTTTCAAATCACTCGCTGTAAGTCTCTGACCAGAAGTTTAATATTGGCATGTGTCTTTTGAACTTACGAGTATCGGAGGAAAATTATAATCATCATATTAATGTTAGGGTTTACCCCAGCTTAAACTAGTCACTAGATTTCTGTAAATGGTTGTTGTATCCAACGATACTACCCTTTCTCGTCATCATGTATCACGGTAAAAGATATCGTCACCACCAACAGCTTAGCAGAGTTTAACATCTGAGTCTGATATGTAAAGTTGGAATTTTATCATTATGTTAAAATGTGTGTCGTAACTTTGCTGTCCTAAAATAATAGCTCCATTAGCTTTTTTAGACGTCGTCTAATACTGTTAAAACAGTAAAAAGAATTGGCTTTTCTTGTATAAATAGACTGAACCCCTAGTTATTGTTTTTCCACATTCACTAGTTCTCTTTTCATTTTTTTGTTTGTCTGTTTGTTTCTTCTCTAGTTTGTTCATGTTCTCTATTGCAATAGCAGATTAATAGATATATTTACATTTGTAAGCAGCTAACACAACAACAGATGTAGACTCTCCAAAACCTTGATGCTCAGTTGTATGTTATTCTGGCCCATTATATATCATGTATTTGTTCTCTTGCTTCATGTAGCACCACTCATGACGCGGAGGAATTCTAAAATATTTGCAGATTAAATTAAATTGCTTCGTATCCATGCTGCTGTTATTTGTTATGAATGCGTCGTCATCAGGTAACATATTTACATTGAGACGACATATTTCGCATCAAAATTTGTCTATGAAATGCAAAAAATAAATCCCTCAACCAAATGTTGCCATCCACACAGTCCGGTTAGGCTGAATCTACCAAAATGTGGTGCCACACTGTGATCGTTATTTTGTCATAGAGCCATCACTTTCAAGGTATAAAGTGTAGTTATCAAAAATGCTTCATGGTTAGTATGCAAAAAACTAAGTTTCAGTAGAGCACAGTTCGATCCCGCTAAATTCATTTTAAATATTGACTTTGTTGAGGTGAGTTAATCAGTTTAATACATTAAACTGAGTAGCATAGCAAGAATACGGCGTTGTACTTATTAACTTTTTCAACCTGGAATCCATTTATCTACCATAAAGTTTTAGCCTTGTTAACAAAAACAAAATGATTGTGCCGAACAATGTTCACCTATACTTTGTCTACGGAATTGGCTTTTCTTGTGTAAATACACTGAACCTCTATTGAAGTATTTTCTCCTGCTTGTGTGAAGTTGTGTATTAGTCTTTCGTCGACATTCTATTATTTATTGCGCTAAAAAAGAAGAACCGTTACCAATATAAACGTGTCACCAGCATACCCACTAACATCTATTACAAGTGCAATAAAACTGTATTTGTATTTTGATTGGTTATCAGAAGGGTTGGTAGGTATAATATATTAGTTTTGGTTGCCTTGGTTTTTCAAGTTTTTGCCTTATTATCAGAATCATTTTAATCGTGTCTACCAATTCACCATGTATAGACGCGTATACATAAAATGCATTGTCGAGGTTGTTAAGTATTGAGTAACTGAACCTTGTTCTCGCAATCTTTAATTCAAGTTTTCAAGTGTCTTTAATCTATTTTCATTGAATTCTGAAGTTTTCATCTTGTATTCTTTCATGTACGTTATGCGGTGTTTCATTCTTTCCTCACCAGTCCCAGTTGGATTAAATAACTTGAACAGAAAGATACTTCCTGTTAAGGTTAGACATTTAGCTATTGCTCCCGAAGTCATAACTGATGCTGTAGCCATTTGTTGTATGCTTGAGTAACACATTTTAATATTGCTGCCCGTTTTTATTCTACATCTTATCCCATTGGCTATTTTGGATTATAATAAAATCATTAAAACAGTGTACTTTTCCAGATGGTATATACATGTTTCTTTTACACTCTAGTTCTATCTTTAAATTCTTTTTGAACTCTGATGAGTAAGCAACAACTTTAAAAACTAATTCAGTACAACTCTGTTCAGCAGCAGTTAAATTTTTGTCAACTCGTTCCCTCCACGTCGTGATTATATTTCAAACTGGTATCCTATAGAGTCTTATGTATTTGATTATAAACTCGTTTTCGTACAAAATGTTTATTAGCCGCATCAGATTTTGCTACAGGATCTGCTAGACTGGTAATGCGGTTATTATTGAGGTTTTATGTTAGTGTTAATTGTTTCACCTATGGAAGCATCAATTTTCATATGTCGCAATGTTTAACTGTAACAAATCACTCTAACCTCTAAATGATATTTCTCCATTTATGCTATACATTCTATTTTACTTTACATGGAAAACATATGTAACAAGCATACCATAAAAATCAATAACTCTTCCATCCTCATTCCTAATGCTTACCCTCAGTCTGTTAATTGTCATTCAGAGATGTGCACTATTTTATTTATCAAACATTATTTTCAGTATTGTACTTTTAGTTGTCTTCGACATTTTCAGTCCAGCTTTGGTCTTTTGAAATCCAAAGGATTGACTGTTATCAATCTAGTATTCAGTGCAGAGAGAGGCAAACCAAGCGTAAATGATAAAGATCCGGAGAAGTATCAAAGTCCGTTCTATGTCTTGAAGTCATCTCTAAGTGTAATTTGTAAACTGTTCAAGTATTAGATTATGATACAGTAGCTTATCAATGATGTCACAGTGAAACATTATAAATCTGACAATGATTTGAAATTTAGCAGCTCTTGCATTTGTAAATATTTATAGGTTTTCTTGAGTTGTTTTTCAGCCATCTTTCCCAACTATTTTTCAGTCTGAGTTTTACCGGCTATATCTTTGTACGTTCCATTTGCAACAGCTATATTAAATTCCCGTTTGTACTTTCAAAAATTTGAGTTATCTATGTCTTCGGTGTATCCCAGTGAGGTATCATTGTCAGTTATCTTCCCAATAATTGGAGCCACATAAAAACCCTGTCACGATATTTAGTTCCCCTTTGATTTTATCGTTCGCCAGAACAAATTTTAAATCTTGTATTATCCTTAAGAATGCATGATTCATAATATATGTATCAATACAAACAAATAATGTCTTGTTTTATTTTCTGGTGAATCAAAAGATATACTACATTTGCTCCAGAAGACACTAAAACTGCCATTTTGACTTCTTTTTAAGTTAATAAAAATAGTATATCTAATAATTTTGGACTCCTTCTGTTCAAACTTTAGCGCCAACCATGTATATATCAAGATTTAATACTATTAACTTTATTTTCTTATCCGCAATTTTTATTAGGGAAAGGGAAATCTCAAATTCCTCCTTATTCTCTCTCTTGGAGACTGTTCTATATAACCTGAATATGTTGAAGGGCTACTAAACCAAATCAAATAAAGCCTGTATGGGCCTAATATCAAATCAATAAACCCACTTTAAAAAAGAAGACATAGTCTTGATAATAAAGATAATAATTCTCTAATAGTCTTAACCAAAAATTATTTTCAAAATCAGAAAAAAAGTTTTGCCTCTTGTAGCAATATAAAAATTAAATAATCGATAAGTAAACCATTTCTGTACAAAGTAGACATTTTTATTTTATTTAAAGTCCTGATGAAATTGCTATTCTTATGTAAATTATTTTAAATAATGTTTGTTTATTTCATCATAAAATGACTTATATTTGAACAGGAAACGCAAAAGTTATTTGGATCTGAAATAAAAATTAAAAGACAATATCAAATCTGACAATGCACAAATGTTATTTATTCTGAATATTTATACCATTAAAAAATAATCTTTACAATAAATCTAACTATTCATAACAGTTTTGCAACTGGTCCAGAATTTAAAAAAATGTAAATGCTTGTCTTTTTACACAAGGTATATTTAAGCAATCACGACTTCTTCATTTGAACATGGACTAAATAGCAGATTATCACTGTATAACTTTTATCAATGTTTGATACATTAGTAACAAGGAAACTATAAAAAAAGAAGAAGAAATGTTTTTATAGTTGAAAATGAATAGTTTCGTGAAAATTAATGCATATTTAAAGACTAAATTATCCCACCCACTAAATATCTAAAGAATTCTTTACAACAAATCATTGAATGGTACGTGAATTTTGAGGAAATGCATCTGTTGAAAAAATAATTATAGAAAAGAATCACAAAGGTAATTATGTACAAATAACGCGTATTCCATATTTATGCAGATATCACAATATGTGATTCTCCATTTAACGAGTATGCTTAGTATTTGCTTACCGATCGAATAACTCCTTCTTTTGCCCAGAAAACGCAGTTCCTTGTTTGTTTTTGAACTCTTCTCTGAGCGACGGTAACGTCCATGATCCGTAAGATTGAGATATTTTTAAAACAAAACGAAGATGCTATCGATTCTTTGTTTGTTTGTAAAGCAGGAAGTAAACCGGAAGTAATGTTTTACCTCTTTGTTCCGTGCTGCCACCTATCGAATTAAAAGGATGCTACTGACCACGATCCCTTGTTCTTTTTCAAGGTGTGACTTATCCATTTTCCCTATTTTAATAATGAAAAGGGTGTATGCCAAGCATAGAGTTTACTGTGCTTTTAAGAACAATACATGACCTATGGTGAGGGAGATTTTAACTTAATGAATTTGAAAATCCTGCATATAAAGATGATGATGTCTTTGATACAGAGGTTTAAAGAGAACTTGATGATATTGTAAAACTTGAAAAGTCTAGGACGTTTTGAAGATGTTGTTACCATTGAAGATGCAAGTATTTCACGTCCGATTATTAACCTGTACAAAGAGGACATCAAGGTAGGCCTTGTCGTGAATCAATTACAGTACAATCTACAAAGTAACCACCTTAGAATACAAAACAAAAGACTGTATTATGATAAACATAATGAAAAATTAGTTTAAATTTTGAAGAAAAACTACATCAAATCTATGCTAGCACATGACACTATTGCAGGTAAGACTGGTAGGAATTTGTTAATCGAACTACCTTGGATAAAACGAGGTGATAGGTGGGTACTTCCTGTTGGCGTCAAGGAGCGACAAGGCTACAGGGATACACAGCTGGCGAGCAATTTTAGAGAAAAAGCTGAGACAATCAATTCAAAAGTTAGGGAGAAAGAAAAAAAAAACAACATTATATGAAAGGCAATGACAATATCAATAATTGCCCTATTGAATGCAAATATAGTAAGAAAACTGTTTTTTTTTTTAGTCCACCTACTCCTACACCTTCTACTCCTCCACCTCCTACTTCTCCTGTACCTACTCCACCTGATACTCAAGGGATAATCATTTTCTTTGATTTTTGTGATGTGGAAATGCTTTGAATGGACCGTATCATCAGACTTTATCGACGCATTGCGTTGTCGCTACACGACAAGTGTCGCCGCATAGAAACGTCCGCGATTATGCTTTGCATGGACTGTGCCATCAGACTTTGTGCTAGTCATACTAGAGTAAATTCGACCTTTTAGTGTTCGAGAAACCTGGTTTCTAAACACCCGCCTATCGACTTGATTTCCAAATACTGAGTACGCAGAAGTACGGAAGTGCGTCAGAATAGAATAAATAATGAGCACCCAGCAGAAGAATTCATTTCAATTCAATATTAAATTACAAATGAACCAGAAGTCTCACGTTTTATCTACTTATCAAGCTTTTCTTTTGTACACTTAATTAAGATTGAACAAAGCGAACAAACGTATACACATGACAAGGGCTAGTTAAGGTGTCCCAGCTGTTGGTTTGGGATCATAAAAGTATATAACTATTTAGTACACCTACCTATCTACATGCATTCGTACGTACTTACGTACCCACCTAACTTTACCTGCCTTCCTGTCTGTGTTAATATTACCTTTCTTTTCATACATTATATTTGGTAGACATTCTTACGACAGGCACGTACAATAACTTTATATATTTTTCCAAACACTGCTTAATTCTATCAAAGGTCAGCATAGGGTTGTATAGTCCTTTCTTCTTCTTAAGATTTTAATCTAACCCAGTCGGCAAACTTTGGAATTCCTAATATCTTTTTAAATCAGTGAACGCGCCGAAAGATAACTGACTGGAATCTTCTGTGTGTAAACTTGAAAAATAACTTGTAATTATATTAGTAATCTTATATATGTACATAAAAATACATAACGTGACCAAGAAGCTGGTATATTACAGAATTGAATGATGATGTTGTTGTTAATATTATTAGTAGTATTATTATTAATGTTGTACTTTTGATGAAAATAAAGTAAAAGAATGTAATATAAAATTTATTATTATTATTATTATTATTATTATTATTATTATTATTATTATTATTATACACTTGTTGGAATGAAAAAATGTCATATTTTCTTAGTGGTAAACATAATAAAAAACAAAAAATTGGAAATGTATATGCAAATAGCATCATTTTCTACCAATTTAGTATTAAATTCGATATTTAAGAAGGTAAGCTTTAATGTTACTATATAATGTCATGTAGGTTGACTGGAAAAGGTTAGCACCTGGTCAGCAGGTGATTCCGGTCAGCAAAAGCGGCCAAGTTATCAGTTCGGTCAGCGTTTTAACACGATCTATTTCCTAGGGCTATTTACCTGCTACGACATATTTCCTAGGTTTATTTACCTGGTACTTTATTAGCTATGGAAGAAGTTGCCGAAGATGAAATTTTCTGTTGCAATGGAGGGGATACTTTTTGTTTCTCATTCTTATTTTATAAAAGTGTAAAGTCATTTTACATTGCATCAATAGAAAGTCAAATTTCGTCTGCACATCTTGGTATATTTTTGTGCTTGAAAATAAATTTAAATGGTATCAAAATTATCTCCAAATCTGAGTTACCGATACTTCTTTTTTTTAAATATGAAATAAAACGGATAAATTAAAAAATTATTGGAATGGAAGTAGCACTATATTTGTAATGCCTGTAGAATATTCCAGTATTTCCTCCTTTTATTATAGACGCAAAAGGAACAAAGTGGTCAACAATAAGGTATACCTTGATTTTTTAGCGAAATTTTCAGTCAGCTCAAAGGTTTCACTTTCATCGTAATTTTTCGTCATAACAAAGTCAAAATAAATTGCATCAGTACATTTTATCTTTTACAAATATAAAGAACTTGTATAATCTTCGTAAATGAATACACGAGGACGTAGTGTGGTGCTCACATCAGATGGTATAAGGTAATGTGTCGTGTGCCTGGAAGCGTCCTTGCTACGACCGAGATATCTAGTGAAGCAGAGAAGGAAGGTATATCACTGTGTAATTCCAGTCCCATCTATGGGAGCACCGCTGACCTTTAACGGAGTGCTAACAGGGGAAAACTGGTATGGTGTGATATTTTCATGTGGAAATTTAGTTTCGTGTTGCCGCTGTTTTGCGCTAGGTACTAATGCCTGTATTCGAGTTGTGGGACAATGAACTTCGTTATTTTGTTAACGGGAGTTTTAACTTGAGCCTTTTGTAAACGGGAATATGAACGGAAAACTAAAACCGAGCGGAAACTATATTAATACATGCACAGGATATTAAAAATACTCTTCTGCGTTGTATTCATGGTCATAAGCAGCAGACAAAGAAAGACTGAATGCAGTTTTGAAAGAAGGGACAGGGGATATTGTTTTCAGGAACTTACTTCGCCATTTTCGTCCGATAGACGAATGCATAGTAAATTTCATTTCGATAGGACGTCGAGTATATGCTTTCAATGATACCAAAGGCAAAATATATCACACTTGACACTGGATTTTAAATTCATGCACAAAGTGCAAACCATGGATGCTCTTTACTATTTCGGCTCTTTTCTATTGGTTACGTCAGGTCTTGTCTTAGACGCCGAAAATCACGCACCGTTAGTAGGAAGCACACATGCATCACTTAAAGATGCATCTAATCAAACAGATACAGGTATAGCATTCAGTATATTCCCAGATTCTGCTGTTGATACACTTATTGTGTATATGGATTCATCCACAACAGTTGCTTTCAATTACTCTTTTCAATGCAGTGGATCTGGAAACAATTATGCCATGGCAATACGTGCATCTCCTTCGTACGTGTTAATGGTCAAAACACCTGAAAGTATCTATTTGAACTGCTCTGCCGATATTGCAGTTCAAGTTCAAAACAAAAGTAATCCGCAAACGACATTTGCCGATGCAGATATTCATACAGGTTCTGTTGCAGTTGAACTTATAAGTGGCCAGTTGGGACTTGCTACAATTACATTTGCGGTTTATGATTTGACGGAATTTAAAGACTCTGTACTTCACAATAATAAGTCAAACATATTAATTCTTGGGGAACAGAATGTGGATGTCCGAGTACTGCGCATGATTCGCCCAGTTGACACCATATTCCGAGTTATCATTTATTGTGTTCAAGTTTTTGCCACTACAGGCTTTGGAGTTAAGTTGGATCTAGATATAGTGAAGAAGACACTGAGAAGACCAATGGCCCCGGGCATTGGATTTTTCGGCCAGTATGTGATTATGCCCCTAGTAAGTATTCCCCTCATATCGTTTTTTATTATATATATATATATATATATATATATATATATATATATATATATATATATATATATATATAAACGTAAGAGAGACCAAGATAAGTGCCTCGCAGTGCGTAATCAAAGGTCCAGACAATTACAAAATGCTGCGATTGTGCTCATACATAACGCATACCTTAATGCGAATAGCTTAACCTAAGACGTCTTTACATAATGCGCAGGCAGATCAGGGTCTAAGGTGTTATGTCTATTTGTGATAATTTTTAAGAGAACAGAGTAGATCCTTATTTGATACGGCATATGTCTACGCTGTTAGCAGTTGAATTAACGAGTTTACATGGGTAAATACGGTATAGATTCATAAATATAACGAAAAAATAAAAATAAAATCCTATCCCTACTCACTCTTGAATGAGGCCCGTTTGAGACCAGCGAAAGAGGAGTTCTAGTTCCTTGCCTGTTCTAGACAAAGTTTGGTCCCGGTCACGTGCAGACGCTTTGAAATACAGTATACTTTACTGTGCAACTGTGCATCATCTCAAGTGGAGTCAGGTGACTTTTATGACTTACTCAAATATTGGCAGGGACACAGTATTGTTACTGTTGTTCGTCCGTACATACGGCTAAGTTTCTCAGGTACTGTGGTTGTGCATATGTTTGACAGGAACACATATTTGGCTTTTTTTTTCATTTTGTGACATGGCTTCTCGGGCATAGAGGGGGTGAGTGTGCAGATGGGCATTTTTCTAATGCGTTCATAATTTGCGGGAAAAAAAACAACAAAAAACAAAAAAACAGCGCCATGTGTCGATTTACTTGAGGACTGCTTTACCTACATGTATTTTTACGTGATATAATAATAATAATAACAACAACAACAACATAAGCGGTCACGTTTTGTTCTTAAAAAGAAAGAGAAGTTGAAATTTGAAATATGAGGTTTATTTTCATTTGGTTATGTTTGTATCTCGTAATTGTGTAGTAGATGCGCTTGGTTATTATTATTATTATTATTATTGTTGTTGTTCCTTTGCTTTTTTCTGTCTTTCTTTTTCTCCAAATAAACTCCTCTACATACGTTTACTAAAGTTTGCTTACAAGACTGTGTGTATAATCTCTTGTTGATGATGTGCCTTTCTATACTTTGAACTTGAAATAAGATGTTGGTTTTGAATATACGATGGTTTTCAAAATAATACTGGGCGACTGTTTGTGTCCAAGGTCCTCCAGTCAGGTGATTAATGTAATGCTCCTTTTACCTTTTCGCGTAGAGAATTGCGTAATCAGTTTGTTAAAATGGCAGGATATGTTAGTCTTGCTGAGTAATTATTTACCTGATTCATTTTTCTTTTTTCTGCAGGAAAAAATGGCGCTGGAGTAGGCTATTCCCCCCACCCACCCCCGTCCCTCAGAGTAATTTTTCTCCTGGGGAAAACTGCTCTATAGTCTGTTTCCCCATTGGGGGAGGGGCAGTGGCAGTGTTGGAGGGAGGGAAGGGAAAGTCGCACCAAGATTAGTTTCCTCCCATATCGAATTTCTCCCCCTGGCAAATTCGACTTTAGTGTAAATAACCCCCTCCCCCCGACACCTAAATATTTTACTTGCAACTTATCAACCAGTTGTCATTAAAAATGGTGACGAAAAGTCATGCATGTGCATTTGTGCGTGCTGACGTAAATATCAAATATTGTAGTGTAGTGCCAAATCACAGAAGCTGCACTGGCTCAACCCATATATTTTGTTACTTTGGCATAATCATATCTCGATAAAATGTTAGTTACTTTTACTTCGTAACATTCTGTTACATTTCATGCGTTCTTGTCAAATATTAAGTACATTATATCCACTTCGGTCTTAAAAAAAAAGTCCACATAAAGTCAGGGATATGTGCTCTATCGATCCGCATTTTTTTAGCTGGGTTAATGGTGTACTCACCTAGAAAGACACACAGCGTCACAGGCTATACAAGGGATATTACTCCTTTAAAATTTCAGGAATCACTCAGTTGTTTTCAAAGCTAGTAAAGAGTCTTGCCGTGATCAGTGGTTTGCAGAGATATGTAGAAGTATCCGCGGATAGAAGGAAAGTAAAGCAATACATGTGCAGTATATAACTTCCACTCACTTCAGTGAGAACGATAACCCTAGGGAGACCTTTCACGATGGGGACAACAGACTCCTGCGTAGGTTTTACTTCGAAGAAAAATGACTTTAGAACAGAATACAGAATTTTCGCGGGGGTAGGCGGATTGTGTGAGCGTCTATGCAGGTGGTGGAGAGTCTACTCTCGGGTCATTTTTCCAGGTATGAAAAAGAATGGTGTGGGTGGGGGTCAGTGACAACATATAGCCTAAAATACATGTCTGTATTTTTGCATAAGCGGACAAAATCGCTCAAGATCAGAGTGGTTAAAAAGATAGTAGTTGAGCATAGTTTTTCAAGTTTTCAAAAAGTACACATATTAGCAACATGCTCGTACCTTTTAAAAATGATTAACCATTTAGTATTTAATTTTCAAATAATTTCCTTCAATTTCTTTTTTTTTAAATTCAAGATTATTTTTTTCTTCAAAAAAGGCCGAGGGTATCTGGTGAACGATGTTTGTAATGTTGTCTGGACCACCACATACTGCTTCATTAGTTCTTTAATTGTCATCTTTTCTTTTATTCCTATTCTGTTTTGTTGCTTGTTTTACACCTGGGATAACTACTTGTCCCATATGAGAGGCCGAGCCTGTACTTTGCATAGTAATGGCAGAAGTTTTATTTTGAAGTTATTTTGGATATGGTCTACCAGACTACCTCATTATTTTCTAATATGAACTCATTGGGACACCAGCATTTTTACAATCCCTTCATATATATTCCTGGCCTTTTTAACTTCTAATAAGTTAAAAATCAACGATAGTTTATGTTGTTGTTCTTTCTTTTAAACGTCTTTGGTGAATTTAGTTGAAGTTTTACAATTCCAACATAAAGCCTTGACAACACACACACAGACACTTTTTTATTGATCCAATATTTAATTGATTGTTAAATACATCAGTTCAAATGGCATAAAGTAATGTGTTTCTGTTGTCAACTAATAAATGACGTTTTTCATTTTGAAGTTATGCATCTCATGACGAAAAAAAACAAGTAAAGTATATCATTGCATGGTGATTTTCATCGTGACTGAAAAAAAAATCTCTGAATATAAAAAATGAAGGTTATTTTGATCACACATTCATTTCTTTCCATGCACACTTTCTTTATTTATAGTAAGTTCAAAATGAATATAATTCAGAACTTAGTCCACTCTCTAATCGGTATGCCGTTTATAACTAACTCATCATTAAAAACGCCCGTTATCTTATTGTTTCCTTGAACACATTGTCCTTCGAGTAATCACTGGTGACAGTGAACTTGATATTATCCGTGATGTCACTATAAAAGTTGTCTGTTACACAAAGAAAATATATCGGTCATACGAAGCTTCATTATAGTGTCGTACGAATTCTTTAATTGCTAGTATATGAAGTAAAACCCGTTCATAAGCCACTTATCTCGAACACGGTAAAATTACCCTAAATAGGTTTGTCTAATTTGATTTTCCTTTTTAATCATACCGACAAGTACTAAATCATCGGCGATAATCTCTCTGACATTTTGAAAATTTCTTTTCACTAGGACATATTTTTGAATATTGTTCTTTTCCTGAAGTTTCACATCTGTTTGCCGAATACAGTTATTCGTCATTTTGCAGAAGTCCTTCTCAGAATAAAAAGTGGAGTTTTGTCTTAAAGTTGTGTTCAGTTCAATATAGGATTTTTATACAATGTTGTTGTTCAAAAGTGGTAATCCTTTGTACTTTTGCAGTTTTAGTCCTAACTGCACGTAAAACTTTAGATTTCTGTAGTGAATGACATATTTCTCTTTGTTTTTCAACGTGCATAGTAGTTTTGGTACTGTTGATTTCGTTCCTTTTCCATCTTCAATTAATTGCCTTTAAAGTTCTGATGCGTCTTTGAGAGGTGCCATCTTTTCAGGTTAGAGGGGACAATCCTTGAAGTATTCGTATGTGTGTAAGTGTGTTGGCACTGTTAAATTAATCTGTAATGTGTAACCGTTTCATTGTTCCCCATCTAAAATTCTTACGTTGAGAAATCCAGGTATGATTTCTAAAGAGAGGGTGCTGACCAGGACACGTTGATCGCGATCGGGCAGTTTTGTCTTTTGTGGGCAACCTAATTCAAGATCAGTTCACTCAACGCGTGAAAGAATGTCACATGTTAACCAATAAAAAGAGAGAAAAATAAGTAACTTTCATACAAACACATTATTTCGCAACTCCCCTTTTCATTGTTTCAACCAAAATGTAATTAAAACTAGCACTCTTCATTACTACCAGATATAAATGAAAGTATGAACAAATACATCTAACTTTAAGCATTTGATACAGGACTTTAGTTAAATACTATTCTAATATACTAAAAAAAGGTACATGTTGAAAGCCCATTGGAGAAAAAGGTTAAAAGTACTGAGTCTTTGAGAAACAGGGAATAAATTAAATAAAAAAAATGAAAACACATCAAGTTTATATATATATATATATATATATATATATATATATATATATATATATATTCCGAATTTCAGCCCACAGCTTTGAGCATTGTAATTTATCCGTTACCACAGTAAAATTTTGCAGATATTGCGCACATTTACTAGAAAACGTAAAAGATTTTTTAACCTCAACTGTTAGTGCACAGTTATTATCTTCTCTTTCAGTTCGCAAGTGTTCAACACTATGAGTTCTGAAATTGTGTAATAAACAAGTGAAACAAACTAAACAAAGAAACAACATCATCATCAACAACAACAATAAAAATGAAGAAAAACACTATCACTGATAAGGTACTTGATTAAATTTGATGATGTTGTCAGATATTCAAACTTACATATAGCAACTATTGGACTTTTATTATAATCATCTTTGAATAATGATTTTATGGTGTTTACCTACACACAATAAAAAAAGAATAAAAAAAAATTATATGCTACAAAAATAATAAAAGTGGATAACTAGCAACACAACATTCAGTATTGAAAATGGATAAGGTATATATATTGATGTTTTTAAATTGCTCCTGTGTACAGCCTTCATCAATTTCACTCGTGAAAATGCATTCATTATATCAGCTGTACGTGGGCACATGCTATTGCTATCAGTCGTGGAACCAATGGATACTGCTCTCTTTAGCCTGTCTCCTCGCGTTCAGCAGTAAACTATTTGATCTAGGCTATAAGCGATAAAATAAAATAAAAATAAATAAGCAGATGGGAATTGTGTTAAACAAGTCTTGCAGAATGATCATCTTATCCCAAGCTACATAAAACATGATTTTGTTCATGAAATACTTAACTCGAAATGTACAGCTATATTACATTCATGAAAAACTACAATCAGTTGTCAACAGTTTTATTCATTAACCAAAACTGTTAAAGTTCCTGAATCTTGTAAAATGTCTGTCTAGTAACGGGATAACAGAAGTTATCATTCTAATCCATATGAATGTAATTAGCACAAAAAACACACGCGCTCAGATGCAAATCTTGAATACTAAAGAAAAAATAAATAAAGTTTATTCTTCAAATTGTCCATATCAGTTTGAAAAAGGTCTTTTTATTTAGATGTAGTAGTGTTCATGCTAATTGTGTCATGTTCTAATTATGCTTATCAGTAACTACCGATTGTTGTGTTGGCTAGCAAGCATGCCTAATATGTGTCATAACTTGTCTCTTACTTTCCTAACTTGTTTACCTTCAGTTCTTTACGTAACTCCACCCCCATCCCACCCCCGAAAAAAAAAAACAAACAAACAAAAAAAAAAATTGGAGGCTGCTCCGTTAATCAAATTCTCATATTTAGTTTACGAACAGTTTATTTTCTTATTCAGACATTTTCAGATTGCCCCTGTGTTCAGTCTTCAGCAATTTCATTTGTCACAATACTCCTCCTATTTCTGTTGCAAAAACCAATGGATGCTGCTACATTTGACCCTTCTTCTCACGTTCAGTTGCGAACACCTGCATAAGCTGA
Organism: Margaritifera margaritifera; assembly: GCA_029931535.1. Lineage (NCBI taxonomy): Eukaryota > Metazoa > Mollusca > Bivalvia > Unionida > Margaritiferidae > Margaritifera > Margaritifera margaritifera. The sequence continues at coordinate 1,034,237 of JAQPZY010001262.1, read as the reverse complement.
CTCGTCGTCGATCAAGCGCTTTCCAAGTCCGTTCTGGCTGCAGCTGCAGATAAGTCTGTCACTCTATACGTAATTGCCTTAGAGTAAAAATGGAAGTGCTGATCTAAAACCGTAGAGGGACGGTATTCTCTATGTTCCACTTAAATCCATGATTGACATCTACTCAATCATTTTAACATCTTCAAATCTGCTGTCCATTTTGGAGAGAAGATTGGCGATGATGGGTACTCTGACTGTCTTACCAATTTCAGCTGTGCACGCTGCGTGTTGTATGCCAACTTCTTCTCTCAGAATACTTTTCTTTCATGGTCCAGGGTTCATCATCAGTTTGTCGCTTCTCCGGCATCATCAGAGTCTTCATGAGACCCAAGTGGATATCTCTTCTGCGAAAGAACAAAAGATTGTCAAATGTTGTAGCACATCTGCAAACAGAGAAGACACTTTAGCTACGTTGGGTCTTTCATGCTTTTCAGCAAGACATTACCAATAGAACCACTTCATACAGTGTACGATTCTAGGTCTATGATGATTTCCTTGTAGCACGTGACAACTAAAATGACTTTCCACTAATAACTAAACGACCTATGATGTTTAGCTTGCTTAATTGCAAGTGGTGATCCACTGAAAGCTGTTTCTATGGCCTTCAGACTCGTAGTGTTCTTCCAACTGTTCTTAAACTTGTGCAGTTTTTTTTTAAGATGCTGTCTAGTTTCTTCATTGTGTCATTCTTGTCTTTAAGACTCTTCCCGATTCCATTGTTATTTCCTATAAAGATGGATGTATCAACATATGCAGATAATTTCTGTAAAGGCATCTGCTTACCATCCAGTTGCTTCTCCACTGAATTCGTAATTACTTCTGCCATTCCAGCTGAGATCTCTGTGTCTATAAGGAATGTAGTTTTCACCTCTCCATCCACAGATATATATCTTACATATAGCATGATGCTTGATCGATGCATTCTTCAACATTTCATCAGCCATGCAATAATAGGTTGAACTGTTTAGAACCTCTGTAATGACGTCTTCCGTAACGTCGTCACTAAAAGTATTAACACCTGGACAATATCCCAGCTGGTATAGTCCGAATTCTTTGCTTGTCTGAGTTTGCTCCGATCTGGGACACAAGCATCGATGCGCAAATCAATGAACCAACATGATCCAATGACATATTATTGTTGATTATGAAGTACATAACTTTTAGGGCATCTTTAACTGACTTCTGTGCCTTTGTGTTAATATTTTCACTCATCTCTCTCATTTTCGCATCCAGCTACATTCACAATACATATTAATGCTGATCACAGGTCTTGTGTTGGGAACTTTTATCTCAGCAAAGAAGCTGTATCCTCTTTCTAGACAGATTTTCGTTCCATTACCTGCGTGATAATTGTGGTTCCTGCAAATAGAACATTGTATGGCATCTAGTTGTGACCTATCTTCATCTTTCTCAGTCGAGACGACTAGCAAAGTATATTTATACTTCCAAGCCTGTTTGATGCCAACTCCGTGCTTGTGTCCATTCATGTGTCGCTTGCCCATATTTTCTAGTTCTTTTGCACTCTCAGTGACTGTAGCTTTTGGCTCTGTTGCAGTTTTATCGGTCCTGGTTTTCTCAGAATGTTCATTCTGAGAGAATCTAAAAAAAAATATAAAAGGTTCTCTCGATGCTACAATAATAATTATATCATCCAAAGGTTCAAACACTTAATGTTGTTCTTGTTCTTGTTCTTGTTAATAATAATAATAATAATAATAATAATAATAATAATAAATGACCTTATGGTCTGCACAGTGTAAGACATAATAAGAAATGGATCGGATAAAACTTCAAGAAAGTGTAATTAACTTTCTCCTTCCACATACATGTAAATGATGAAATATAACTCTCTCTCTCTCTCTCTCTCTCTCTCTCTCTCTCTCTCTCTCTCTCTCTCTCTCTCTCTCTCTCTCTCCACATTATGTACATATGTCATTGACCATCCACTATGTCTTTGCGGTCAAATTGATACACATAAACAGTTAAATAAGAGTTATTTGTATGTGAAAACATAATTTTAATAAATAATTGTCAGATATCTTCGTTTCATTATGAAAAAGCAATTCAACCTTCGCATTCCTTCGTAGGCCGAATCTTTATTTTCCCACTCGTAGATTTTAATGCCAAAACTGAAACACTGTACATTGTGTCCTCTCCCAATTATGCCAATCCTGCTCTAGTCAAAGCCATGGGAGTGGGTCTCTGAAAATATTTCAGCCTTTTCCCTTTGAATGTTTTCATTATACTGGCAACATCACAATTCCCCTGCAGAGTCATAGGAATTGTGTATCCTCTCTCATATATGATTCTCCATAATAAAGAGGAGGTGATTCTTGAACAATATGTTTTACCTTAGCCTATGGTATTAGGTGTAGGTTTTCAGTCGAGACGGACAGATGTGCTACTCCGAATATGATGATATCCAGTGTTAACAGTATCACGGTAACATTATCATTTTCTATGGTACATCGTTCTTGTCGTAGGTCACAGCATCACACTCGTTTTTCTCCTTTCTTGACTTCAGCACGTCAAAGTTCACTACTTAACTGGAACGATAGTTGAGTGTGAGTTCTTTCAATCTGCATTTAATGTGGAGTTGTACTGTTTAATCGCGATACTGGTAACTGTAATTCTTTGTTCCGCCACTTGCAAAACTGAACATGATGTCTTCGAAATATTTGTCGGTCCACGCTCCTAAACATTGGTCTTTGATGTGTGACAATGTTGATCGATGTACAATACATCTGTCTGTTTTGGTCACCTAGATGTTTCAGAACCGAGTACAAATTGAAACAAAAGTTCGCCGTCGCGTAAGCAGCAATGGTTGAGACAAACTTGACCGTCTCTTCGTAATTAACCATGACCAAATCTTCTCGTAGGATTTCGATGTGTTTAATGAGTTTTGCTTTATTGTCTAACAGCTGAAAGTATTGGCCTGGATCCGTGAAATATTCCGTCTTGAGCATAATCGGACGCTGAGATAGTTTTCCCCACAAGTAATTGGCAAAGCCCAACGTCTTTTGCCCAGTTCAACGTGTTCCAATTCGATTGCCATCACCGATAGATGCCGTCGCTTGAATGTTTCTTTCCCTTCTTCTGTGTCACACCACACCAGATAGCCGCTAGCCTCAAGTTTAGAAACTCGTTGACGTATTCCTAAAAAATGCCCAGACTCAATCCGTCATGTTGCTACTGTTACCTGGTGGGGAAGTGCCTGATTTCGTAAACTTTGAATAACTTGTATCCAAGATCAAGAACGTGGAGCAATTCCACACTCACCCACGTTCCCGTCAAAGCGCGTTCTTTGTCGTCCTGACGGCAGGATTCATGTTGATTGCATGTTTCAGCACACCTGCGACACAATGGAAACATTAATTGTCCATTGCAATGTTGTGGGAACACGGGATGGCAGAAGCCCGTGTGTGGATGAACGTTACATTCAATCCGTCCTTCGCACTTGCGAATGTGTTTAATGTTGATGCACTATGTGAAAATTTCGGGGTGGCCCGTCTGAAAGCGAGAGTACTTGCATACTCAAGGGTACAACGAACACACGTCGGTATACTTGATTTTCCCTTCTTCAGATTTGTCTGCACAGTACAACAGACGGGTGACATTGGTTCGTCCTCCAGACTAACTGTTGCGAAGATCCAATGGTTCTATTTAGACTAGGTCGTAGGTTTTGACGACTTTGATTTCGACTACGTCTGTTTCAGAAGTCGATCGTATTCGTGCTCGCACATCTACATCATGTTGTATCCTTGGACTTCTAAGTTTTGGTATCTTTGGTGTGTTCTTTCATTCAGGCTTTCCATGGCAAACCCAATAGTTATGGTTTTGGATTGAAAGTTTCACATTCGTGCCATACACTACCATGAAATTCGTGTACGATATGTGTTTTTCTAAATTCCAAGCATTGATCGAGTAAACACCAAGCTTCTTCTCCTTAGTTTCTGGCACAGAGATCCAATGTAATACGGTTATACCGTTCTGTGCGACTTAGACTTTCAACTAGTCAAGATCGAAGAGCAACAAAAGACCAAATTTCTGGTAAGAGATTTACTAAGAGTTATTCGAAATTACATGTCGGCTAATAAGGCATATACTGAGACTCAAAACCAAAATTAAGATACATGTTACACCTGTCAAAAGAAAGTACATTGGGCACCAGAATTTCAAAAACGCAGATGAAAAGCAACCACTCATTCTAAGGACATGAAACCTGGTGCCAAAACAAGAGGAAAGATTAATGTTTTGTGTCGTATATACAAAGTCATTGGTCCTCGGAGTGTTCACAACACAAAAGTAAAGTGGAGGAAAAGACAATTTGAGGATGACGAGAAAAGATAGAAGAAGGTGATTTCAGAGAAGGAAAAGAGGCCACTCTCTCAAAGAAATTGAAAAAGAAGACGCTGACAAGACATCATAAAGAAACAAGAAAACAAAAACTTACGGTCCTATTGTGAGATGTCGTGCTTCAAATTCATTCACATTCTACAAAAAGTAAGTGATGATCAAATGTTCTTGATTTGGTTATATTTGCCCTCCTACCATTTCCCATCATATCTATGTGTGGATATATTTTTTTATGTATTAATATAATGGAAGATTTTCTTGTACAGACGAACACACAACGTTTTCATTGTCATTTTCTTTTGTTTCTTTCCTTTTTCTTGTTTTGTTTTGGCAATAAAGACTAGTAATCTCTTCTCCGGAAAACTGGAGCGGCCCTGAAAAAGTTCTTTTGAAAATGGTCAACGAAAATAATAATGAATTTTTCCATCAATAACTGTAACTGCCTTGTTCTTTTCCTTCGTCCCAGTCAAAACCGACACGGTTTCAAAGCGCATATGAATCAATTCATTCGAGCAATACCATCAGCTTATGCAGCCTATAAGATAATAGGATTGATCGAGCTGTATTTAAACTCTGAAATTCAATACTCGGCCCTAGATAATATAATCAAGTTTTTTTGTAGAAAGACCAGATTATGATACCATTAGTAGGCCGAGACATCCTTGTTTAGATGTTTGGCGATTTCACAGAAAAGTGTGAACGCTTTACATAAGTAAAAGATTTTCAAGATGAATATTCTAAATTTCTCATTTTTGCTCTGAACTTTAACTTCAGAATACCTTTTCAGGTAAACTTTCACGTGTCTCTATTATTTTGACTGGACACACTCGATGCTAGTTTTGTGACTGACAGATTTATTATTTTTGTATTAAACTCTGTCCAGATACTTTTTGTACCTGTTTGCGGGCACTATATGTTTTAATGTGCAACATGATACAAAATGTCAGTGACAAAGTTTTTTCTTTTAGGATGACTACCGGCAACTTATCGTGAAAAGGTCTCATCTTAATGGAACGTACAAGAACGTCACAAATCAAAGAAAAGAAATGTCGACTTTTCCAAAATTTTACAGAAAAATCCGTGCACGATATCAATGTGGTTTTGAATAAAATTAACGGCACATATTTAAACCTCAGAGTTGATAGGATATTATTATAATCCATCCGGATTATTGAGGGATTTATTTCACTTTAACTATCTTTGTTTTTAGCGTTGAAATTAGGTCTCATCTGGGACAATCATTGACACTATTTTTTTTCGTAACATTTATTAGATAACCATTTCATATTTTGTATTCACAATATTTAGGCGAATAAAAAATCTTTGATTTTTGTTTGATACATCTAATAATTATTGAATTCCTTAAACTAGGCCCCGCTGATTAGAAATCGGAAAGTAACACAAAACAACATGCAATAGTTGATCAGGTAAAACCTCGCCTCTTGGTTTCTTTGCTAAGATAATGTCCTCTTGTGCATGCTAATGACGAATAATATAATTGAATAGGAGAGAAGACTTTATATTATTCTGTTCCATATGATGTTGGTACATTGTGGTTACGGACTTAGTCTTTCTGCAAAAACAAAAATATCAAACTTTTATATAATTAGTGAGCTTAGTGTACAATTATACTAAGATATGACCTTTTTAAGAAATTGACGGTGCAGTCGTCGTGGAAATTGTTTGTCATTGACATTTTGTTTTATCAGGATGAATGTATTGGGCTTAAGGGCACGTCAGCATATCACTGGGTATATAACGCAATGATGCCCATTAAAAGTGAAGTTAAAAATGTAAATATAAAGAATTGCAAACAAAACAAAATTGAAGATAAACTGCTATCAGATTAAAAAAAAAAAAAAAAAAAACGCTATCGCCGCAAAACAGGTGCACAAATGTATATGGAGCCTACCATCAGCTTTGTCCTTGTACTTCTGATCAGTGTATCTCTGACTAACCACATGTGTGGATTTTTCGCAAAATCTTTGTGGTCACCCTGATTCCTGAGGTATGAGGTTTAAGGGGTCAATAACAAAACAAGAATGGGGTTTTACATATGTTAACTACAGGACATCTCCTTACAGGTTGCTTTCGGAATAGCTTACCTGGTGACAGCAGAAAATCCATTCCTCTCCTATGGGATATTTGTTGCCGGATGCTGCCCTGGGGGTGGAGCCAGTAACATGTACTCCTACTTGCTGAATGGCGACCTTTCACTTTCTATCACCATGACAACGATTAGCACCATAGCCGCTTTGGGTAAGTTTGAAAGTGACACCATGAATTATATATATATATATATATATATATATATATATATATATATATATATATATATATATATAAGATTTTGCTTATAACTAGGTGAAAATAAAGAGCTATTTATATTTTCAATATGTGAAGGAGATAGAGAGAAGTACGAAAAGAAAGAAACAAAGGTATAAAGAGAGAAAAAGTGAATAAAATGTACATTAAGAAAGTTTAATTAACGAATGATCTCTTAAAAGATGTATGTCAGTAGTAGCCATGCGACATTCAGCACCAGGTTTTGCAGCTGATGAATAGTAGTATGCTAATGAAGCTAATTTTAAACATTGTCTCGTTAAGAAATACTTGCTTAAAGAAAATTAGATGCAACCATGACGCGAGGTGCTTATTCACCGTCTCAGTTTTTGATTAGATACCATTTTGGAATCATGGAACAACATGGACAAACATATTTATTGCTCACGCAACTTTTCCATTTACAGTAATCGACAATATAATGCCTAAATGTAGATTCTGCATGTGAAAACTTCAGGTCTAACGTAAACAATGAAGTCTCTCATTGGACAAAATCATTTGGGAGAAAATGAACGTCATTGAGCCAAATTTAGCCTATGGAATAGAAGAAAGAATATTTTCATGGAAGCCAAAGAAATAAACGTCGAATATTGCATGCAGATATTTCAGGTATAAAATTAGAAGTATAAGGAATAAAAAAAAGAGTGCACGTACTTCGTTGTGAGAGATGGATCGCATAGCGAGGCTTTAAACCACATGGAGCTTCCCATACAGTTGTCTCTGTTAGCATATGAATTCTGGATATTATTTTGCAAAAAGTGGAAAAGCACTGGAAACCCGAGTGTACAGCTTGTTACACACCACTGTAAAATAGAGTTTATGATGGGACAGCAAATGACCAGTGGAGAAGAAGGGTGTGGGGTGTGGGGCTAAATAAACTAAATGGTGGCTTACAAATGTAAATACGGACCAAATATGGTGACTATAGCCCTCAGTAACGCTGGTATGCATCACTGCACTTATTTTCTTGCATGTTTCCTTCATTTTACTTCAGTTTTGATGCAATCCAGTACATTAGTTATAAGCTCAGATGCAATAAGTCTATTTTAGTTATGGTAAGCAATACCTAGGACCCAGCATATTAAAAACTCCGCATTGGTTAGATTGTAGTTTCTGGAATTGTTGCATTTAAATGAATGACTGGAATTTTATGTGCAAATGACGTTTCTGGAACCGGCCGAACCACGTCGATTTGCTTTGTCGTTCTATACAAAAGCCAAGAACTCAATTCAATAAAGATTTTATTTTTGTTTAGGCTTTAATGCTGCTTTCTTTTGAACACAAGTAGGATTCTTCCTTGGTTAACACATCTCCTGGAAACAGAGAAATAATGTTAATGATATTCTTAGAGACTACAGAAGGATTCATTAACAGCTGATTGGCTTAACTAGTGTACCTGGTATATCCGCTGCTGAAGACAATACTAAATTAGAGATTGGATTCTTCCCTTGTAAATGCCTAAAAGGTGTTGTAGTTATTCATTCATTCTTTTTTCTTTCTCCCTTTCAGGAATGATGCCGTTGTGGGTGTACACGCTAGGTTCTCTCATTATTCAGGATCAAAATGTACAAGTTCCATTCACCAATATAGTCATTGCTTTGTCCATCATCATCATTCCTCTTTTGGTCGGTGTCTTCCTGAAATACAAATTTCCAAATGTTGCCGAGTGGATCAGTAAAGCTCTTAAACCAGTCATCTTGGTCGCCATTATTTGCTTCATAATTGTTGGTATTATTTCCAACCTCTTTATATTTCCCATGTTAAAACCTAAAATAATTCTTGCTGGATGTCTTTTGCCATATATTGGTTATATACTTGGTGGCATAATCGCTGCCATTTTTCGGCAGTCGTGGACAAAGATCAAAACAATTGCCATAGAAACTGGGTTGCAGAACACAAGCATAGCCTATATTTTGCTCATTAGCTCTTTCCCAGCGCCAATAGGAGACATAGCTTCCGTAGCTTCCATAGCTACCTCCATCATGACACCTATACCTCTAGTACTGATGACAATCGTATACCTTCTGTATCAGCGGTGCAGTGGAGAAAAGTACGAGGAAGTACCGAAAAATGACATTGAAAAGCAGAAAGACAAAGTTAATGTAAATGAAGAAAATATAATTACGGAGAAAATGACAACAGTTTGATTTTTGTGGAAACATATGACGCCTTGTATTCAAAAGTTTCATTTGTACTGTTGTGTGTTGGTATGTTTGCCACCTCAAAAGTGAACAATTTTACTTTAATTTCCATAATAAGAAAACCAATATATGCCTAGTATGAGAAAGCTAACACAAGGTCTTTATCATCAGTTTAGTTGATCATATTTTGATAATGATGACAGTAGCCCATCACTTTCGTCTGTCGCTAGATGGTGTGAGTGTATTCTGAAATTCTTTGGTTGGTTGTCTATTTAAGAAAGCTTTGCTCATTAGCAACATTTCTGAAACGAGGAACAAATGTCAAAAGTACACATACGCCACGTTAAGGAATAGTTTGCGGTGAGTTCCTTTCCATCTATGACTGAAATCTACACGCTGTACAGTTGAACACGGAAAACAATGACCATTAGTTGCTTAAAAATCTGAAAATGATATATGTTCATATTTTGCGATGTAAGTTTTTAGATTGCTAGTTTATTGCACTCCGATTGTATTCTTAAGTATGCTGAAAATTTGCCATAAATTATTAATTAATTTTAGTTATGTACTTTTTATTGACGCAGTTTACATTAGTAACAATGTTGCAGCACGTTCCACCTCTACGGTTCATATATAAATAACATAATACCTATGCTATATTTTTATATCTAAGAGTAAATAGTCATTTTGCCCTTAGGTCTTAAACGAGGTATCACTCTCTAAAATCGTGTGTGCGAACTGTATGCATGTATATGTATGTATGTGCGTATGTTTCAACACTAATGCGCAATGGTGCAATGACATTGTGAGTGGACGCGTGTAAATCGAATGCGAATAAACTCGTCCTAGCTTGAAGACTTTAATGAAGAAACCAGATTACAAATTTGGATAAATTTATTTGATTAGTTGACAACTAAGACGTTAGAAAGACGAAAATTTAAAATATGAAACAGTTCGGAGTAAAAAAATATAAAACAAGTTTTGAAAATAAAATACCTTTCTAACTTTGCCAGAAAATGTTTAATATCAGACAAGTTGATATATGTGATCTGGTCCTTTACATACTGGAATAATTGAAAGGGGGGGGGGGCATATAGATGACCTGTTTTACGAACAAGAGTTATATCTTATGATAAACAAAATGACATATTCAAACCTGCAAAGGTTTTAAATACAAGCCTAATGAATGGTAAAAAGTATGCACTTGTGAAATGGAAAGAAAATCATGAATTATTTAACAGCTTCAAACGAGCTGAAAATATGAAGCTATTAAATAAATGACACGTGCATCGAAGATGACTGAAAAAGCGTGAAAGAGCGTGATAACTCTGAGGTTTTGATAGATAAGGAGTTTCTAGAATATGACAGATGTAGGAAGAAAATAAAAGCAACACGCTGGAACATGAAGGAGTTAAAACATACACGATATACGGGTTGTCTCGATCACAAAATCAGAGGGAAAAAGAAAAACACGGGTAAATATCAAAATGGTACACATAAGAAACGCGATAACACAAAGTCTTCGCAGGGTATTAAATAACAACACAGAAGAAACAAAGAGATAGTATTAAAAAACATGAGGTTGATTCCAACTAGAAATTTGAAAAGTTTGAAAAGAAATAAACTGTAAAAAACTTTAAGCTAGTCCGTGACATTTTGAACAAAATGTTGATGCAACAATGGTGACATTTAAACTTACCTCAGATTAATACAAAATAAGGTATATCAACCGTACCAACGGTTACACAATCAACTATGCATTTCTTCTGGACAAACATTTTACAATGAAAATTTGTATGCATCTATAAGACATATTGTTTCAAAGAATTACACAAAATTAACCAAAACCATTTGATATGGGAAGAATCTTTACACCATACCGATGAAGTTAAATCCAGTACAGCTTTCAAACTATGCCGAAATACCTCTCTTGAACATACGGTTTTCACTGGACTTTCATTTACATCTTATAGTAAATTGAAGTAAAACTACAAACATCAAGGATACAACCAATATATGAAATGCAACCAGTTGTAACATGTTACAAATTTAACTGAGAAAACTGATAGAGAAAATAGAAAAACGAAATGGCAAAGCACATTACAAAAAAAAAAAAAAAAAAAGATAGGGATAGAGTACTAAAATCAAGGAAACTAAAATGGTATTACAGCGGACGAAATGAAGAGAGAGAGAGAGAGAGAGAGAGAGAGAGAGAGACGAAAATGGCAGGTGAATGTGGAAAAACAGTTAACATAAACATCGTATTTGCACAAGTGAATCCAATTTCACATTAATTTTTGGAATCTAAATAATGGACATTAGGTACAGATAAAGACACAATTCTGCTTTTGTAGACCCTAGATAGACGTCTGAGCTTTGGTGCATAGCGACAACAATGTGGGACCCCAGTCCTAAAGTAATAAACTCCAGTCGAAAAATAACAGCATCTAGTTCAAAAGTCATATCGTCTAATTGTAATATAACAGACTAATTGAAAAAATACAAGATTTAATTCAAACGTAATAGCCTCAAATTGTAATGTAATAGATTCTAATAAAAAAATAACATGATCTAGTTAAAAAATAATAGACTCCCGTTGAAAAATAACAGGATGTAGCTGCTAAAAAGTAATGGCCTGTTGTCATAAAGTAATAGACTGTACTTCTATTGTGAATCTTTTCTCTCACAACACCTCGCCTTTTTAAACAAAAATAGTGGAGCATTTTACCATTGACCTTCGATTCAATTCAGTGTTCACTAACCTTAACATAGTGAACATATAAAGCATTTTACGAAGGAAAGAGAACATAAAAATTAATCAAAGAAAATTTGTCACATACCAATCATCAAAAATGTTTGTTAACTACACTTTAAAATTTGACAATAATGACTCTATAAACAGATACAGAACACTGTGTGACAATCATGACGTTATAAACAGATATAAAGCCCTGTGTGGCAGAATCATATAAATTGGGCAGTGTAAATAGAAACATCTGTTTGGGGGATTTCGAGTATGCAATTGATAGTTAAAAATATCAGTGTATAGATTACAAGTTTACTTCCAGATGAGGAAATTACTGAGTGTGTAATACATCTACCTGGTAAGGATACATTTAATCCAACCAACATTAGCATATATATGAAGCAATTTAATTTGACCTGCAACAATTTTAACATTCCTCCTAATTGCGATTTGTTTTTAGCTCCCAAATCTGTCTTTAATATACTTTAACATCAATATGTATATATTCTATTTTCGCTTTTGAAATCTTCTACAGCATGTACGTTCACTACAGTTGGAAGATCTCCACTTTACATTCTTTTGTTATATTCTTCACATGTAGTCTCAGCTCATGTTTTACTTGTTGATCAGACAACAGACTTGTGTTAATCACATGCATTTTGTTATTTCCAGGGACCTGTATCATTTACCTTTAACTAACGGTGGATTCTGACGGATATTTAGGTTGTGTCTCCTCAACAGGAGGTACAGATTTGTATTTACTACTTTGCTTTTATCCAAACTAATCTTTCGTAAACCTCCTTTCTTTCCTTGCTTGCTATAGTTCTAGGGGTTATCAGCATCTTAATAGTACCTTTCCTCCAAATTTAAACTTACTTGGTACTAATACAAGAATCACGTCGCAAATAATAGAGCGCTTTATTTTTTATTTTTAGGTCATTCCTTACCAAATGGTATTGTGATTCAGCCATCTGAAGTCGTTTTCTGTTTGCTCCTTTTACTCATCAATGACAGCTGATAAATGTTTGAACTTGTGGCAACATTTTTGAAATCATTGATCACATCATCTTGACATACACACGTTTTCAAAAATTAGTCAATATCTTTCCAGCACCACATTCTACCATTTATTGTGCTGAAAAGTGCCGAAGACGCACAAACACGATGTGTCAGGCACAAAAATGCTGCACTTTTGGTGTACGACATCTATCTACCGATAAACGCTGCATCGTTTGGAATTGGCCATTTTTCAATTGTTAAAATAGCGAAGATTGTATTATTCTATAAATGGATAAAGCACAATAAAAAAAATTGGCATTTGTAGATGATTCACTGAAGGTGCATCTTGTCAATGGCAACGATTAAGTACAGTCAACAGAAACTGAAGAGAAAAAAAACAGGAATTGAACATAGTTATAGCAAATGGAACATAGAGTAAGCCAAAATTTCCAAATCGTCAGATGTTGCAATTTATACTGTGGAATCATTGAGTAGCAGATTTCTTCAGATCGACAGCTTAGTTTACAAAATGAATTTAAAGACATAACTTCAAATGGAATTATATACTTAACTATTTTTATGTCAATCATAATGGATTATCTCTTTATGCACTTTGCATTTAATCCGGTACACCTTGCCTACAGTAACAAAGACTGCGCAAAGCACAACACACAGTTATAAAAAAGTCAGAAAAAAATATTGAAAAATAAATGTTTATTGGTTGTTTTGATGTCGATATATGCGTACATCTGATAAGCATTATTGTGTCAGGTCTTATTTTAGGAATTCCTGTATCTCGTGCAATACTATTTTACATGGAAATTATATTACATAATCTCCAGATTGGTAAATTTAGCCATCTTGAATGATTTAACTTTTTTGTATGCTCTTCTTCTATCTCGTCTTCAAAATGCGTTTTATAATTGTTTTGTAATTTTTTCACTAGGTTTCGTGTATCTAATGTTTGACCAGTGAAAGTATTTTCTTTGTTGCTTACGACCAGACAAATAAAATGATGAACAATGAATAATATGACCTACTTCTAAATCAACTTCTCTAACACCTTCAGGCTTTGTAAAGTTTAGCCATCTAGAAGTAAATAGCTTGCACACCCAGTATTTTTCATGTCGTGTTTGATTTACTGTTTTATTTTAATGCTTGTAAAACTATCTTGTATTGTGTAATAATCTGAAATTTTAATTACTGAATTATCTTTGTTTCATGTATTGTTTGTTTTAATCATTACAATGCTTTCCGTTTTCATTCTTCCTTTATCTCCTTGTCTTTTTTATTGTATCCATTGTTTTCTCTATACTACTTTAACAAGTAATCATTATGACAAGTTTTACAACGACGACTAGTTCTGCAAGCGTCAGTTAATTTGTTTGTAACTTCTCCACACATGACATCTTTTAGAATTCATATATTTTATGTACCTAGTTAAATATAGCTATTTAAAGTAACAGTGACTAACGACTTGCAAATAACCTTTGTTAATATTCGAATTTATATTTAGCTGACGTCTAAATTCCTTATAAATTGAATAGAATGTGTACCAATTAAACTCGAAAACGAGAACAAGATTGACAAAGAATTTGAAATGGTAACTTCACAAACGTCAACAGCGTAACGTAGAGTTGAACTCGGTAGACAGCTTGGAAAACGTACATATGATATTACAAAGCTGAATCTAAACGTTGGAAAAAAGAGCACACGACGAATAACATCACTAGATGAAACAACAAAAAAAAATTAAAGAAGTTGGACTTTGTCCAGTCTCCGACGTTCAAACGAAATATATTATTTGATGCGTTGTTGTATAGCTGTTCTGGGGCATTTTCTTTATTTGGACAAAACAAAGAAGTTTCTATTTTTAAACCTGATTAAATGGAAAAACTTACATAAAAAACATGATGTTTAAAACCCAGGAAAATAAACACCCCTGAAGAACAAGGGCAACGCTGTGCCGACGGTTCATGTGGAGATCACGACCACTACGAAGTTTGACACGATACGATTTTGTATTCATGCAGTGCAATCTTAAAATGCTTTCAACATTTTCATGTAATAAATAACACAGCTTTACATGCAGACAAATGTAAGGTGAAACAAAAATGTATTATTAATCTATACTCTACTGTTTAATTCAGCTATAAATTAAATTTGCTTTCATAGCTGCAAATAACAAGCTTTTAAAGACGTTGTTGCAAGATTTCAATAGGTCTGCATTCAAATATAGTTATTGGGGAAGTTGCAAAACTAAATAAATTTCATTTTAACATTGTTCACAATAGACTAGCTGACTGCACATGGACCTTAACCAAATAAATTTGTTGCCACTGCAGAGGAAACTAAAAATCAACTTACATTTCTATATTGATTCAACATTTTTGGCTAATAAATAGCATAGCTTTTATCCGCAGACAAATATCGACTGCAACAAAAAACATTTCAATACAATTTATGTTCGTACTGTAGCCTACAACATGCATACGATTTAGCACCAGATAAAATTGCTTCCATACAAACTATTGCATTTGGTCCAAGGATTTACATTTCGGTTTAAAAAGCAAAACATACAGAGTCAATAAAATAAGTTGCAGCTTAAAATTTAAAGATGTCTCACGTATATTTAACATATAAAAAGCACAGCTATTAGCAAAAGACAACTTCTTTATGTCGTAAAGTACCAACTGACAACGTTATTAATTTTAGAATGCAAACAATAATCGAGATTAAAAATTATTTGGTTAAACACTATAGAGGTGATAGAAAACATACAATGTAGCATATACAGTTTTGAACTGGGTGGCGGTTAGCATGGCAACAGCTTCAGGTGGTATGGGTGTAACAGGTGCTAAAAATTAGGTGTGGCATGGATAGCTACTGGTGTAGTTGTTCCCTTTGGCATTTAGTGGGTTTTGTGCAACATTAATAGGATTGATTGCAAATGTTTTCAGCGACAAATTGATTAACAACACAGTTTCTAAACATGATGCAATAGTAACTTCTGCCATTACTATGTGGAACAGTATC
Organism: Margaritifera margaritifera; assembly: GCA_029931535.1. Taxonomy (NCBI): domain Eukaryota; kingdom Metazoa; phylum Mollusca; class Bivalvia; order Unionida; family Margaritiferidae; genus Margaritifera; species Margaritifera margaritifera. Next base: position 1,018,577 of record JAQPZY010001262.1, on the reverse strand, counting down.
GACGACATGATATGCAAAGCTATAGGCTACAACAACATTAACCATGAGTACTATCATTCAGTCATCAACGAATACAACATATACTTAAGGAGGAAATTGCAATTATAAAAAACAAACAAAAAGACAAAAATACAAAGAAATTATTAATAAGAAAGCAATTTGAAAGGAAGTGAAGAAATTAGATGGAAAATGGGACACACGAAGCTGTTGAACGAAATTTTACTTAACAAATACATTGCAATTCCATTTTGAAGAAGCTGCTATCAAATGCTGCACCACAGGTGCACGTTGCCTACGGCACTATGTCAAATATAGCAGAAGATTTCAAACTCTTGTCTGTCTAAATGTTTCATATATATATATATATATATATATATATATATATATATATATATTTATTTATTTATTTATTATTTATTTATTTATTTATTTATTTATTTATTTATTTATTTATGGGGAGGAGTTATTACAATCGACATATTGAAAGAAAATACCTTGCCAAAGTTGAATACATAATGTGATAAAGATTCTATATTAACAACTCAATAACAAACAGAAATCGTCATCTGTCCATGTTATTACAGAGAATATATTTTATTTTGGGGCATTTCAATGTTGACAATGAACTGAGAAACAAAATAACTACATAAACGACAAGAATGAAACAAGGACTTTTTTAATTCTTACCGGTTTGTACAACAGTGCGATGTAAATGAATAAAAAGCTAAAGAGAGAATTCCTGCAAATGGTGACACAAAAGACGTCTTCAAGTTAAATGTGTACAAAATAACTCCGAATCCGAGTAACAATTATACAGTGTGTATCAACAGCTACAATGATAAATTGTTAGGATTCAATACCCAATTTTGTTGACATGTATCTACTGAATCTGATACTGTTTTGTGGATTTTTGAAACCTAAAACTCTATACCTTTACCTTGATTAAATCCTAACATAAAACTTATTTGAATGGTAACTATTCAATTTTTTTATTCTTTGCTTGTTAAAAATGTTTATCACTGAGATTTTGTTTCATACAATGTTGGCTGGCATCATAAATAATTGCAAAGGAGTGCAATAAAGAGATTTAATATCAGTATAAAAGATAAAGATGGAAACGTGATAGACTGTCACTGTATGTCTGTAACGTATGTTGTTCACATCAGATAAATAGCATGGGTTACATATATATCTATGACACGGCCCTTTGAATATAGAGAAAGAAAAAAAAACAGAGGAGAAAGATGTAACAATAAGTTAAATAATTCCACTGATTGGAAATCAATATGAAGGAAATCAAAACAAAATCGTTTAAGGACAGCATAAACTCTACAATCACATTTAACAATATAGAGGAAATCGAAAAAGTCTTTAAAAGACAGCATCAAGTTTATAATCACATTTAAAAGAGTTACAGAAGGACTTTTTAAAAGTTACAGAAGGAGTTAAACAATGAAATCAAACAAAACGAGTAAGAAATTAAAATAATTAGACTTGATTTGAGAACAAAATTAAACAGAAATATAGAGGACGATAAAATCCAAATAAATAGTATAATAGTATACAAGCGTAAGAAAGGGTATGCAAACAATTTACGATTTATCTATTGCCGAATTTATGCTACATTTACTGAATTTTGCAACAAGTTACATGCTGAGGTTGAACAATCAAAATCAGATAGAAAATAATATATTGTTCTAGAACTGGTACAGTGTAGTATTGATGATATATACAAAAGGATGAAATGCAAAAGAAAATATTTTAATGATTTGGAACAAACGTTTAGGACAGAAGCAGACTGAAATTGATATGACTATCGCATTAGGCGGTAAAATTAATACTGTTAAAACCACAATAAACGAAAACATGAAGACATTGAAAACTGACTTGAACACGGAAATGGGCATATTGAGCATGCATTGGACGCTAGAATGGATGAATTAAAAAAGGAAATCGATAAAAAGAAAAAGCAGTTGGATGAAAAAACAAACTAAGGCCGATATTGTTTACAATGTTCGCATTGCAGCAAGTCAGAGTATCTAGATAGTATTGATTTCAGTGAAAATGCGTTGTTGTTTCAGTTGCTGAACAAAACATATACACAACAAAGTTAGATTTGTTAGACTTTTTAGCTCTGAAAATTACACCCAGACTTTACGTAACAGCTATGGATTTAACTATATGCTTCAGTATGTTTTGCTGAATACAAGTTACAGACAATAGATTCAGAATAAAAAATCAGGATTATACACAATTCTTTCAAATTTGTATACTGGACTCGTAAGAATTTTGGATTTTCTCGTATTAATATGTACGTTGGAGGGAAACATCAACATGTTGCTTATTCAATAAAAACGTTTAAGATAATTTGATGTTTACAGTGTACAACAATCACGTCCATAAAAACTCAAAGAGAACAATGCTTTAATACTTATATTGAAACACAACGAAAGATTTATTCAGTCAGGATGTAAAATAAAAAATAGCAAGAGTATCAACATTTGTTTCTCTTAAATAAAAATACTTTTTATTATTTATTGCTGGATAAATAGTAAATTGACTGCATCAGCTATGAAGATTGGAAAAGTATTAGGAAATTGTCTAAAATTTGGAGGAAGCAACATTCTATTCGAATTCTTTGATCCATCTAAAGCATGAAGATGATAAATGCATGGAAGAATTACATCAAATAACTGATGAGTTCAACGAAAACAGAGCTAAGACACAGAATTACTTGACTGAAATGTCGAATGTACAAGGTTTGCTAATTCAGTACTTGAATAACCTGGATGTTGCTTTTGATCTAATTTAAAATTTGAAGAAATCAATACATTATACACGTAACGATTTATACCAACATTCAGATGAACAGATGAAATATGAGTTTATAGTCCTTGCGCTTTTGATGGATGTTAAAATGTTTATTGCTTACAAGTGTTTGTAGAAAAGGTCTCTGGACGTTTCATTGAAAGGCTCTGACTTTTTTTGTAGGTACTGAATCATAAAGATTTCAACGTTCGGTAAATACATAACTCCTAACAAACAGGTAAATACATAACTCCTAACAAACAGGTAAAGATGTAACTCCTAACAAACAGATAACTATATAACTCCTAACAAACAGGAAGATAATAACTCCTAACAAACAGATAACTATATAACTCCTAACAAACAGATAACTATGTAACTCCTAAAAAACAGATAACTATATAACTCCTAACAAACAGGAAGATAATAACTCCTAACAAACAGATAACTATGTAACTCCTAAAAAACAGATAACTATATAACTCCTAACAAACAGGAAGATAATAACTCCTAACAAACAGATAACTATATAACTCCTAACAAACAGATAACTATGTAACTCCTAACAAACAGATAACTATATAACTCCTAACAAACAGATAACTATATAACTCCTAACAAACAGATAACTATATAACTCCTAACAAACAGATAACTATGTAACTCTTGACAAACAGATAACTATGTAACTCTTAACAAACAGATAACTATATAACTCCTAACAAACAGATAACTATGTAACTCTTAACAAACAGATAACTATATAACTCCTAACAAACAGATAACTATGTAACTCCTAACAAACAGACAACTATATAACTCCTAACAAACAGGTAGATATATACCTCCTAACAAATAGGTAGATACATAACTCCTAACAACCAGGTAGATACATAACTCCTAACAAACAGGTAAAGATATAGCTCCTAACAAACAGGTAAAGATATAACTCCTAACAAACAGGTAACTATATAACTCCTAACAAACAGGTAAAGATGTAACTCCTAACAAACAGGTAAAGATGTAACTCCTAACAAACAGGTATATACATAACTCCTAACAAACAGGTAAAGATGCAGCAAATTGCAACACCAAAGCTAAGTCTAAATATCTGGACTGTGCCATGGATTTTTAAAAAAAATCTCGTTTGATACAAAGATAAAGTGTAATGCTAATAATGCAGTTGTTGATAACTTCGTGAAAATGCATGTGCAAGATATCACCGTATCATATAAAAGCGATGCTCTTTTCAAGTTGAACTACTACAACGTCTTTGTGATGTACAAAGATTTGTGTTAACCTGATTCGGTTACAACAAACATAATTGAACAATGCATTATGAATGATAAAATGAAAATGTTACGAGCAAGGAAAGGAAAGGCACAAAACATTGGTACCGAAGCTATGCAGTTCACAGTATAAAAAAAGTTTAGAATACTAATTGATTTTCGGATACCTAGAGATCATTGTCCACTGTATCTCTGTGTATTACCACAGGGTTTCATATTTAATATAACACTTGCAAAAGCCTCTAAATAGATAGCAGGTGGTAACCAAGACAACGAACTGGAACATATTTGTCTCCCGTATGATACGAGTACTTCGGAATCAATTGCCCAATCGATGAGAGAGAGAGAGAGAGAGAGAGAGAGAGAGAGAGAGAGAGAGAGAGAGAGAGAGAGAGAGAGAGAGAGAGAGAGAATTATTGACATAATAGCCAGTATAGCTTTAACAAATCTCATACTTCATTCTCCCAGAATGAACTTGAAAGGCGTTTTGATACTGTGTAGATATGTATAGAAAATGATCAGAAAGGTTTTACAACCCGGCCATAGAAATAAAAAATATCAATCACTTTAGAAGGTCTGCAAAATAGGGTTTATTATTAAGGTGTTTAATTGAGACAACAGTTTACAAATGGTCCCTAGGTATTTCCTTGATGGGTAACAAAAGAACACATAAATTAGTAACGTAAGTGTTAACACTTTTTACACTGATAATCATTGTATCTAGTTTGATTAGAGAAGTGCACATGATAATAGATTGCCTTGTAGTGATCATAGATTAGCTAAAGTGCTACAGTGTATCCACCTGCAGATTAACAGATAAATATCCATCTGCAGATCAGTGGATAAGACAATATTGATGCCCTCGACATGCATATTTATTTCGTGTGTGATGCTCAGGTACTTTTTTGTTTAAAAAATCAGCTAAAATGATGTAATAAATGCAATTGAAATATCGTGATTATAATTTGTGGTGTTACAAACTGTGGCAAACTAATGTTTACACTAAATCTGATAGAAACTGGATAAAAATCTTCTTTGATTACATCGTTGTTATCTGTCCATCTTTTATATAAAACAAGACGTACATTAGAAAGTGAATATTCAAGAATGAAAGTATGATTGTGATAAAACCCGAAGATAAATTAAACAAGTGATTAGAATTGTATTTGTTATTTACCTGGAACTAATACCTTATGTCTGACTGATAACTGTGACAATCTTGACGATGTAAAACAGAAAACAGCTAACTTAACCAAGCTATCTTTTAGAGGTAGACGAATATACATATCAGTATCGGTGACTATGTAATAGTATAAAAGTACAAATCTGTAAACAAAGATTTCAGAGAAAAATACACTTTTGGTTTTGGTTGTGTTTACACTAATGAGAAAAAGGCACTGGAAACTCTGTTTGAAAAAAACAAAAACGAAATGAAAGGAGAAATTGTAGATACTTTGAAACAGAACAAAAGAAGCACCATTTGAATCCGTTTATACTTTACTTAACATTATAAGATCCATGTACCTCCGGCACGCACGACCTCTGGCATGTTTGCATATCAAACCAAAATGCGTTTGTCGTTATACGTAAGTAAAGCAATGCTATTTCATTTAATGTGATTTATCTGACGATTGCAATGATCGGAGAAGATTTATTTCATGATAAATTTCAGTTTCGTTAACGAAGCAATCTTTGTTCATTTCAAATTTTTAAATCTCTTTCGATTGCAAGTTTATTTATTCCCTCATATACCTTTTTTTCGTTTTGTCTATTGCGAATGAACAAAGTTTAGACCTCAATAAAAACCTGTTGAATATGTACACAATTCAGCACATCATTGTATATTCCGAGAATATTCATTTATTATGTAACAAGTATGTTATCCTTTGGATAGTTACTAGTGTCAAACAACTTGATGTTATCGCTCATTTCACTGTAAATGTTTTCTGTCTCAATATGAATACACAACGAATTTGTATCATTCACGGGTAATCTTATTCTATCTGTCTCAACATGGATACACGATCAATCTGCATCAGTGATGGGTAGTCTTATTCTATCTGTCTCAACATGGATACACAATGAATCTGTATCATTCATGGGTAGTCTTATTCTATCTGTCTCAACATGGATACACAATATATCTGTATCATTCATGGGTAGTCTTATTCTATCTGTCTCAACATGGATACACAATGAATCTGTATCATTCATGGGTAGTCTTATTCATTCTGTCTCAACATGGATACACAATATATCTGTATCTTTCATGGGTAGTCTTATTCTATCTGTCTCAGCATGGATACATAAGGAATCTGTATCATTCATGGGTAGTCTTATTCTATCTGTCTCAACATGGATATACAATGAATCTGTATCATTCATGGGTAGTCTTATTCTATGTCTCAACATGGATACACATTGAATCTGTATCAGTCATGGGTAGTCTTATTCTATCTGTCTCAATATGGATACACAATGAATATTTATCAGTCATGTGTAGTCTTATTCTATCACAGTATTTGTTTTTCTACTTGTTGTAGTAAAATGCATACATTAACCAATTAGACAGCTATAACACACCTATCGGTTACTGTGTTTATGTACACCCTAATACTTTATGTCTTCCTAAAACATCAATCATCAAACTTTTGCATCCATAATCGATATTAGAACATATATCAATCGATTAACCCGAGTCATTACTAAATATATCCTATTACGTACCCAGTTGATATTATATGGTTGATATAACGTTTGATACGTATGTTTAATTCGTATTAGGGCCTTCATACTTGACACAGATGAAGTCACACCGCTACCGCAGTTGACGGCAAAATATCTGAACAGTGAAAAACAGTGATGAATTAAGCTCAGTAAGTCAAAAAATGATGCAATTTTTGCATATCTGTTATCATGTTGTCAAAAAAGAATGTTTTAGCACTATTTCAATCTATGAGATAATAGGAACGTTCCGTTTGATAAATTTAACCAATAATAACTGTAGTCCACATTGAATCTGTGTAATCTTGCCACCCAGAGACAGATCCGAATGAAGAGTCACGTGATCATGTTAGTGCGTTAGGTATTGCACATACAGACGGGAACTATTAATGGGTTTTCACTGACGTCCGTGGGTAATTATTCGAAGATGCAACAAATCGACCTTTAATAAATCCCAATTGGATTTGATTTCCATTCAAAATGAATATCGACAAATGTGTGGGATGCGTAAAAGTCGGGGTGGTGTTGTTTCTTATGTAATAAACACTAAACCGCATTCGTATTTTGTTCAGAGTCTAAAGAAAGAACTCGTTTGATAAGACACTTGAGTACCTCTCGGCCTGACAGCCTCCACGTATCCCTGCGTAACATCAAACTCGTTCTTTCCGCCCAGTCAGAACAAAACACGTATTTAGTTTTGTTTTTGTACAAACACTACATATAAAACGCAATAACTACAATTCATCTTAACATGTATGTCGGGCAAGTAAACATAAATCTTTTAGTCAAGTTTCTTTGTTGATGAAGGAAATAAAAATTGAAATTTCGCGAAGTTTCTCCTAAGTGTCCTTGCGTTGCAAGTATTACTAAGCTTTGTATTTACATTGTCAACCCTGAAATGTCGTCTTCACACGTAATGCTGTCTGCTCATTAGTGTGCATTGTCTGCTCTATTTGTCTACTTCTCAATTTTAATATGATTTATGCATTGTTCTAATGTCTTGTTTGGTTAAAATGTACATTTGCATACATATCCCATTCAGAATCCTCATTCGACGTATGGTTATCGCAAAGATTGTTATTCACAACACTTGTCGTCAGACCTCTTGCTGCCACATGCGATTGAAAGTTTATCGTCTGTACGTTGCCCAAATCATCGTAAGTTGTATCTTTAAGAATACCGTTTTCTGTAATATCTGAACACGTATTATGGTCATTAGATTTTTCCCTTGACATAAAGTTATGGTTATATTCAGTATCAAGAAAATCTGATATTCCCGACGTACTATTTTCTGTTGCATTATAGATTCTTGTTTCCGCTAAAACACTTGCTGTGTGGTCATATGTCGGATCTAGTATGATAGGTTTTCCAGAGAACGATATTCTATTGTAATCATTGTTTTCCTTAAAACCACTAGATCCATTAACATAATCTGATTTAGAGACAACGTTTTGCCTGTGAAAATTTACTCTTGTTTCCCCAGGTAAAAATTCTATTTCGCAAACAGGACTGTTTATATATCTTCCATCCGCGTGGACTTTTTCCCTGGTATCAATGAAGTAATTGATATTTTCCACATTTCCCGTTTTCTTCCAGATTTTCTCCTGTGCTCGTTTTCGCCTTCTTCTGTCAATATATAAAAGTAGACATTATAATTATATTGGGTTTTTTTTGCTGTGTTTTTTTAAAACTTACATATACCTAAGTTTATAGGTACGTATGTAGTTATGTATGTAGTTATGTATGTATGTATGTATGTATGTATGTATGTATGTATGTATGTATGTATGTATGTATGTATGTATGTATGTATGTATGTATGTATGTATGTATGTATGTATGTATGTATGTATGTATGTATCTATTTATGTATCTATTTATGTATCTATGTATGAGCAGCACAGTGTATACTAATCAGTCTGCTATGGTCTTCATGCAAACGACATTACTAGCAAGTAAAACTCAAATCTCGGAACTGATATTTGTTACAAAAATAATATGATTTTTTTTTATGATATCAGATCACCAGTCTTCAAATTTATCAGAAATACTTTAAAACGCCTTGCATAACAAAGGCCAAATTGCGTGTACGTCACTCTGGAGCTGTCAGTCCTTTGCATCACATATAATTGGAATATGACCCGACAATTAGTACGAAACTATTGTACTTCTTTGTTATATTATAGGAATGTGAATTGATAGGAGATAGCTTAATTCAGAATATCCTCGGTTTTTTTCGTCGAATGCTAGAAACAGCGAAACTAGGTTGCAGCCTGGGTCACCCGGCTTGCTTCGGCTTTCATCGCTATGCAATGGAAAGCCAAAACAGGCCTAGGAAAAACGAAGAGAAATGACAACTGGGGCGCTTTTTGACCGCTCTGTGTGCGTTTACAAAGGTGATTAAATTGATAATAAAAACCAAAGCATGCCAAATCATTCATTTAAAGTAAGCAACAGTACAATTTATATCAGTCAGGAAGAATGTTGTGTGATCAAGTTATTTGTATATCAGGGAAACGTTATTTTTGACGTTAAGTTCATTTTCACGCCATAAGCTTAATAATGTCAACACTTGATTAAGAATATAATAAAAATGTATCCGCTTGAAGTAAATAATCCTCAAGGGTGTGTAGTTTTTGCTGTATATTCCCCCAGACTGATATGCAGGTACAGCATGTGTAGGCCGAGGCTACTTCGGTTGTAAATAGTGGCTACTTTGAATTGCCTTTATGCCCGTTATTGTTATTACATGACGTTATTATGACCGTTATTGTTATTACATGACGTTGTTATGACCGTTGTTGTTATTACATGACGTTTCATAGCAAATAACAACGTAAGTAATATACTGAGGCTACGAAAAGTGAACAATATCTCATTTTCTTTTAATTCCAAAGTTCTAGTAATTACATTAAAAATTAAAAGTGCAGGTATTTCATTTATGGTTTAAACTTCATGAAATTATATTTTCAAAGCCTATATTTCATTATGATGATCTTATTATTCGCATCTAGCCGGATGTTTGTCTGCCAACAGCTTACCAATTTACGAAATATCACTGCGATTACTTCAGAGACTCTTTCAGAGAGCCGAAGTTATTCTACTCGCATCGGAAAAAGACCAAGGTTTTCCAAATGCAGGTCACTTGCCACTTAATAGAAAGGAGCATACAATAATTACCATTTTGTTTTCAATGTTGGCGAACATTTTCAGTTCTGTATTAAAGCTAGAATGTGTCAGTATTGGGGAAGAATGATTAACGAAAGGTATTACACTTAGTATCCAGACCGTTTTGTATTCATTTTTGGTTTCAATTTCTCCTTGATCCTTTACCATGATATTTTGCCGTGTATCACAGATTAAATGATTATATGTGTAGAGATTAAAAGTTTTAATATTCTTGATCGCACTTACTAACCTTACATAATATGTGCTGCATAAACTGGAGAAGTCATAGTGTATTTGATCTAAATACACCCAGTTCTTACACATGATTTAAACACCAGATGAAATAGAGTTTATCAGTATTATACAAACCTGAGAAAACAGAGTATCGACGAAGAAAGCATCACGAGAACTACACCTCCAACAGCAATGCCAATGTACAGTGCGAGATTTTCTGTGGCAAAGACAATTGGATACATATCAAATGCGATAAAATAAATTTAAAAGAAGCAAAGTAGTAAATGCCATGAGAATCACAAACACATGATTTGACAAAACAAATAATGTGTCTAGTTTAATTAAGGTGCTTTTAATGGCGTCTAATTTAAATACTTGCAATAGTTATGGATGCAGTAAAAAAAAAACAATCATAATATATTGAATATACAGTGCTTATGAATATATAACATCCAAGACGTTGTCATGTTTTCTAGTTCTGCCTTGACCAAAGGTGAAATACTACACAACTGTCTTTTTGTCCCCATTTCATCTTCTATTTGGGTTATATCTTTTGTCGGCACTCAAGGGGGAAAAAAAAGGAGAAACTTCTAAAATCTCTTAAACTGGGAATTCTACAATCCATTCAAGATTGTTTTCTCGTCCAAAGCTCATTCATTTTGTTTTCGTAATAAAAAAATAAACAAAATATCTTAATATAATTTGCATAGCTTTGAAATCATATTTACCATTTTGACTATCAACCTTAGAGTCCCCATTTAGGGTTATGTCGTCAGAACTGCTTCTGAGGGTTGTTTTGAATACATCAGTGATGATTTCTACAGGTTCGGCAGTCAAATATTCAGCAACTTCAGTTGTTGTTGCTGTCGCAATTGTTGATGTAGTTGTCTTCGTTGTCGTTGTTGGTTTCGTTATTTCTAAAATGAACCACAATTGATTATAAATTACAATCTTCGGATGACATCGTTATATGTTGCAACTTCATCCCCATCAATGCTCCTCCGATACTCCTCCTCCACCAACCAGTAGTAGTACTTTTATTTCTACTAATACTACTTCTACTAGAGTCGCTGCTACTACTACTGATGCTTCTGTTGCTACTATTACAGTACTACTGTGATGCTATTACTGCTGCTGTTGCTCTTTCTTGTCTCACAACTAGTGTGACAAAATACAAGATTGAAGAAACATTCTGAAAAATCTTTGCCTGAATTACAACAGCTTAAATCACAAACTGAAAAAGCTCGAGAATGTAAATATTGACCTCTAATATTGCTCTATTACAAGTAACTAAATGATTTTTCTCTTTATACACGTCAACGTGGATCCGACAACCTCCAATGGCAAAAGTATGCACACACAAGTTCTTTATGTTTGTCTAGTAGAAGAGGAGATTTTGTTTTTCTTTTTAGGCACGATGGTGCAAAGTGCATAACTATAGAACAGAGGCTATAGTTTCGTCAGGGATCATGGCGCTTTAGTGTTCATGCAGTCTCATTATTTCAGGGACCAGTGTATACATTGTCCATATGCCTTGAAATCCTTTTCGTCAGCCAAACTGAATCCTTCAAATTAGACATGCAATATTCTTATCGGGAAAGTTCTCATACGAATTAATGTTTCCCTACTAATTGATGTTTGAGATAAAATTAAACTCCGCCCAAATACTTTTAAGAGCATGTTTTTGGGCGATAACGTTTTTATTTCTAATCTGATATAAATGTGCCACTGACAAAGTCTGTTCAGGACAATTACAGTCAAGGTCTCAAAAAGGTCCCATATTAATAGAACGTAAACTTACGTCACTAATCAAATAGAGTTTAAGTATAATCTGGACTAAGCAAGTGGAAAGCGGTAAAATTATTTTTCCAGTTACCTCTTTTCAAGCAGAAGGAAACCTTCAGGTAACATCCATCCCAAACCTTCACACTTACAGATGTCACACTGTACTTATTATATCTCCAATTCTTGCACCCGTACAAATCAATGAATTGTATGTCTGTCACTGCATCGTCCTCTGGGATTGAGCATTCGACAGTTTGGTAACGCCATACGTTCCAGTTACTCTTGCATTCTTTTTCTCCATAGATGGCCGTATTACACTCTAGACCTGGAATTAATTAAAATCAAAGAAAAGAAAATTAAACTTTGGACTGAATATCTGAATGTAACTCTGGGATCCTGTATCATTTCCAATCATGATTTATTAAAATCAGTTTATTACCTTCTTCAGTCAATGACTTCAGGGTTAACGATTTTTTAAAATATATCATTCTGAAATTTGTAACGGCAAAGGTTGCGTTATTTTTCACCAAAGACTGGATTCTCCATTTCCAATTATTCTCTACTCAGCTTAAGTTATTCTCATAATAAAAATGACAACTTTTTTTATAATGTACCTACTTTGTTAATTTATTCATACTTAGATCGCCAACTCTATGCATTCTCGATAAAAGATTATGAGTTTTGCAGAGTAAGTTTTAAAATCACAAACTCGTACACACATATACATATGGACACACACATGTGCGTGTGTGTGTGCGTATGTATTTGCGTGTGTGTGTTTCAATATACCATGTGTCAAAATGCAGGAAATTTGTTTCTAATTATAGACAACGCTCAACATTGGTACAGTCTTTGTTTCCTATAAATTTCATCTGATTTATATTCTTTACATTTTTGTGAATAAACATCATCAATAAAGAGCCTGATAACTATTTCTAGCTATGTTCAACTTACATAAATTTATGTTGTTAAATATAGTAATACGTATACAAATCAAATCCAATTTTGTATCGCATAGATAACCATTTTTTTTTCAAATATATCAAACAAGTTTTAACTAGTTACAAAAATAATAAAAGACACACACCACCTACTCTCCTAAGATGAAATTATTTCTTACGATTAAATTATTACCTGTTGTTAGACCGTAACAATGAAAGAAAAGAAATATAATCCAATTAAATCCCATAATTATGACAAAAATCAACGCTTGTGTATCAGTGATATATTTGGGCCTGAATTACAACAAAATAGTGTTGTTCCTAGCTAAGTAGCCACCTTATAAATGTTTACTTATATCTCTATTTATCAGTATCCTGTACCTTCTTCCTGAACAATGGGCATCAGTCATTTGATCACTTGTGTCAAACTACAATGTCTACTACCGGATCTAATCTATCTTTATTCAAAAGGAGGTACAAGAAAAATACGCGGCTTACAAGTTCTTGAAATGATGTCACTGGATGATCCATCGTACGCTCGACACTATTCGTCACGAGAGGATGGTAGTGTATTTCCATCACGCCGATTCGGTCTTCAGTGGAAAATATTTTAGATATGAAGTAGCAATGACAATGAAGTTGATTATAAACAGCTGTCCATCCATCCATTCGTCTGCGAATCTATCTATCCATATATTGGGGAACATACATACATACATACATACATACATACATACATACATACATACATACATACATACATACATACATACATACATACATACATACATACATACATACATACATACATACATATTTACATACATACATACATACATACATACATACATACATACATACATACATACATACATACATACATACATACATACATACATACATACATACATACATACCTACATACTAGGCCTGATGCTAAGATTCAAGGAACCAGTAGGATCGTTCTTGTTAGAATCTCATTAGTTGATATTACGAAGATATTCTTTAGTTGTTTTATTGCGTATAAAGCTTTACTCTTCTCTCACAATGTTCTTTATAAAACTGAAATGCCCCAGTGTATGCATCTTGACAAAGTATTTGTGGCTATTCGCGACTAGTCAGCTGCATCTGATCTGAGCAGTTAGAACGGTTTAAAATTGTAATTGAATCCAAGTCGATGCTGGTGTGTGTGTGTATATATATATATATATATATATATATATATATATATATATATATATATATATATATATATATATAAACGCAAAGGAGGAAAAATATATGAAATATATATACCAAATGATGTTGAACGATTTAGAAGCTCTACCCAATACAGTAAATTGGGCATATTTAGTTAAAGATTTATTGTCAAGATTAGGATTCTATGAAGTTTGGGTTAATCAAGGGGTCAATAAGGGTGACACATCTTTACAGTTATTTAAATTAAGAACAGTAGTCGAGCATTATTTTATGTAAATATTTCATATTTCGAATAAAAAATTTACCTTGACATCATCTACTCTTTGAAAAATAGAAATGCAATTGCTGAATTTAGAGTATCCTCTTACAGACTCGAAGTTGAAGCTGTTAGATGGGCGAGACGTATAAACCAATTCATGATAGACTTTGTTTCTATTCATAACCTCCTTAAGATGAATATCATTTTGTTCTTGCATGCTTATTGTATAAAGATCTAAGAGCCAGATATACAGAGAAATATTTCAGACACAGACCAAATATGTTTAAATGAATAGAATTTATGAATACCCAGAATAATAGAATTTTGAATAATTTGGCCACTTACATTTATAAAGCTTTTAATCATGGAAATACCGTCATATATTCAGATATCACGTAAATATTTTGAATGACCACTACTTCAATATGAATTTGAATTACCGTATATACTCGCGTATAAATACAGGTCCAAATGTAAACAACATAGACCCTGATCTGCCGTCGCATAATGCGCCGGCAGATCAGGGTCTATGTTGTTTGTTCTACTGATTAGTCCTTACAAACTGCATAGAACCAGATCTGCCGGCGCATTATGCGACGGCAGATCTATATGAGTATCCTTAATAATGTAGATATATTTTGTGAATTAAACTGCTCATTTCATTTGAATTTATCTGCACCTGCACGCATATGAGTAATTTTGCTTCTTAATATGTTTTCTTTGTATATTGTATACTATAGATGATGATACCTTGTTGTTTATTGTGCTATCCGCCATTCAGTTCAATTAATTTAAAAAAAAAATGTATCCTCACAGTCCGTTTGGGCTATTGGAATGAATAAAGACTCTTCTTCTTCTTATACATATATATATATATATATATATATATATATATATATATATATATATATATATATATATATATAATCATTGAAGTTAAAGAGCGACATATAAACGTTTTCAAACAACACTTCAACTAGATATACTATGATGTAAAGTTTTGTAAATTCAACGCTTTCTTTTGTGTATCTTGCGTGTCTTGTTTGTCTCGGTGTTGTAATTCATTTTCATTTTTTTTTTCATTTCTCCCGTAACCTTGCTGGTCGTAGGGGCGCCACTGATGACTTTGCGACAATCTCTCTCCATTTCGCCCTGTTCTCCACTGCTCTTTGAGACTTTGCAAAGTCCATGCACGTCCACTCTTTGATATTGTCTTACCATCTCTTCTTCTGTCTGCCTCATTTTCTCTTTCCTCTCACTGTGCCCTGTAGGATTGTCTTTGACAGGGCAGTTGAGCGTGAGACGTGACCGTACCATCTTAGTTTGCGTTTCTTTACAGTGGTGAGCATATCTTCATAAGGTCCAATTGCGCCTTGGATTTTAGTGCGCACCTCCGCATTAGAGACGTGGTCTAAGTATGAGATTTTCAGGATCCTTCGATAACATCTCATCTCTAAGGCATGGATTCTTCTCTCTATTTCTGCTGTTAGGGTTCATGTCTCACATGCATATAGGAATATGGACATGACGAGGGAGCGCATAAGCTTGATCTTGGACCCAAGCGTGATGTTGCTGTCTTTCCAAATATTCTTCAGCCTAGCCAGAGCAGTTGTTGTCTGCGCAATCCTGGAAAGAACCTCAGGTTTTGAACCTTCATCAGAGGCGATAGCACCTAGGTACTTGAAGCTTGTTACTGTGCCCAGCTTCTGTACATTCACTCTTATTTCCTTTTGGATGCCACTCGGGTTGTTTGTCATTAGGTTTGTCTTTTCAGCGTTGATCTCCATCCCATATCTTAGGGATGCTTGATTGAGACGGTTCACTAAGGTTTCCATTTCTTATTCTTCTCCTGCTAAACCATCGATATCATCAGCGAAGCGCAGGTTGGTGATTGTTCTGCCTCCAACATTGACACTGCCCTCATGGTCTTCCAAGGCGTCGGACATGATCCTTTCCAGGTAGATGTTGAAGAGAGTGGGTGAGAGAAGGCACCCCTGTCTGACTCCGACTGTGGTTCTGAACCAGTCTCCTACGTTGCCATTGACGAGAACTGTACTAGTCGCCTTGTCATACAGGGTTTCGATAGTGCGGATTAGTTTTGCGTTTATGTTGTATATCCGCATGGTGGCCCACAAGGCTGCATGCCATACTTTGTCGAAAGCCTTCTTGAAATCAATGAAGACATGATAGAGGTTCTGTTGATGCTGGAGATATTTTTCACAGAGGATTCTGAGATTGAAGATCTGTGTTCTGTAGTGCTACGTCCTGCTATGAAACCTGCCTGTTCTTCCGCAATGATGTGCTCTGCTTGGGGTTTCAGTCTATTGAGGATGATCTTAAGCATAACCTTGCTTGGGTGACTGATGAGACTGATTGTTCGGTAGTTCTGGCACAGTTGAAGATTCCCTTTTTCTAGGAAGAGTGACGATCAGAGACTGGGTCCATGGGGTGGGCCATTCTCCTGTTTGCCAGATTTGGTTGCAGATTGTTGTGAGGACATCTATCATGGACGTTCCTCCTGCTTTAACAAGTTCTGCTGGTATATTGTCTACCCCAGCTGATTTCCCCGTCTTTAGCGCCTTTACAGCAGCCTCAACTTCGTCCCTGAGGATCGGGTGGTCAAACTTTGTTGAGGTCAGTGGTACGTTTAGTACAGCTTGGTCTCCAGAAGTCTCCTGATTGTAAAGCTCCGAACAATATTCCGTCCATCTGTTAAGAATGTCTTGGTTTTCTGTCAGACTCTTACCAGCCTTGTCCTCAATCATATTAGATCTCCCCTGTTTCTCTGTTGTCAGGTCTTTCACCAACTGGTATGCCCTTTTAATGTCATTCTGGTTCAGGCTTTTCTCGACTTCCTTGCTATGGTCCTCTAACCAGCTTTCTTTTGCTTTCTTTATGCTCTTTTTAATCTTGTTCTTAATCTCATTGTATTTTGTTGCTCCTTCATGGTCTCCTCGCTTACTCTTCAGTTTTCTCCTCACATCGCAGAGGTCGAGGATATCTGCTGTGACCCAGGGCTTCTTTATTCTACGATGCTTGCCAAGGATCTCTCCGGCTGTATCTATTACTGCCTTGTTGAAGGTGATGATCAAGGAGTCTAAGTTTATTTCTTCGTGTCTCAGAATTGTGAGTGGTGCAAATTAGCCGCCTATTGATGCTTCAAATGCTTGTGCCACGCTTGGATCTTTAAGTTTTTCAAGGTCGAACCTGATCCTAACTTGTCTTGGCTTATTGGTCTTCCTCAGACGAAGTTTGATAGTCATCATCAGCAAGTCATGGTCGCTTCCTATATCAGCTCCTGGGAAGCTACGTGTTCTGGCAATGTTTACGCTAGACCGGAAGCGCTTTCTCACCAAGATGTAGTCAAATCTTGTTATGATGTTTTCCGTCTGGGCTGTGCCAAGTCCATCTTCTGAATAGTTTGTGGGGGCCAAGGGTGTTCGTTAGCACTAGGTTATTGTATGTGGCGAAGTCCAGGAGCTTGAGTCCTCTCTCATTGGTCTGCTTATTACAGTATGGACCACAGGCTTCTCGCCAGTCTGCTTGTGCGTCTTCTCCTACCTTAGCATTCCAGTCTCCTTGAATAACCAGAATATCCTTTTTGGGTGTCTGGTCTATGAGAGTTTGAAGCTGGTCGTAGAACTCATCCAGTTCCTCGTCATCATGGTCAGATGTTGGGGCATAGACCTCTATGATAGTGATGTTAAAGGGAGATACCCTTACGCGGATTGTAATCATCCTGTTCGACACTGGTCGACAACCCATGACTGCACTCACAATGTCCTTGTGTACCATAAACCCGACTCCATGTTCATGCTTGTTCTCATGCCCACTGAAGTAGATCACGTGTCCGTCATCTGTTGATCTCTCTCCGAAATTTTTCCAGCGCATCTCGCAGAGTCCAAGGATATGCCATTGGTATCTTCCCATCTCATGGGTTAGCTCCTCGAGTTTCCCTGCTGGTCTTAATGTCCTGACATTCCATGTTCCAATGGTGATGTTATCTCTTGCCCGTACTTTGATGGTAGTTGCACCAGCAGCATACTTGTAACCTCCGTCCTGGTGTCCAGCGGATGGTGCGGTTATTGGTAACCTGGGGTGCGACCGATCCGGTATGTGAAATCTATTTATTGTCATTTCGTCATCATTGGCGTATCCAACCTGGCGGCGCTCATCCCTCTCCAGGCTGTAGACCACAGCCGATATCCATGTTACTATATGGTTCGCACTGGTCTCGAACATGTGGCCGTTAAGTTCGTCTTTGGAACCCTTCCGCCCTGGCCGTTGACTTCAACTTGGAAGACTTCCGCCCAGTGATGTCATGTTACCACCACCCTATTTCTCCCATAGGTAGGAAGACTCTTGGAGGCGGGAGTGTCTTAAACCTTCCCTTGCTTTTTTTTTTTTTTTTTATCTTGCCCACTGCCTGTCCAGCCCAAGGAAGTTCTAGTGTTGAGCGTCAAACGAGGTAGCTCTTGATGCTATCTTGCATACGAGGCCGACGCTCTAACCACTGGACTATTGGAGCTGTAATTGCCTTCGACAAAGACTGAATGAGTGTCGATAGCGCGTAGACTAGTTAAAACTAGTTTTGCACGTGTCTCAGGGATCTAAATCAATCCATGACACCCGCGACCCGTTGTTGCATCATGTGCACTTTAAAGGATGGTTATTCACCATATGAACCGCATTCTTGATATTTATTTATTGACATTTGTTATGGTCCCAAGAAAGAATTTTTCACAATCCACACCCTGCCGGACAAAGTTGTCGATTGAATCCATGATAGTATTTCGTCAATACGCTCATGTGATAATTATTCGACTACAAATGTTGTTTCCGCCCAGGATAGTTGCAGTATATGAGTGGACAAAGACGTCATTTCCGTCTTGAACCCAGTGATTTTTGGCAGATATCTGAGCTGGACAACGTCACTCAAGGCATAGAAAGCAAGCAATCAATCACAGTATTGCAATCAATCACAGTATTGCAAAAAACTTTCATCAGTCAATAAAGTCACCAAATCTGGAAACAGTCCTCTCTTAAAAATGTTGTGTTATACCAAAGCAGCAAAAAGTTAAAAATGCAACTATGCAAAGTATATACCAATGGCAACTTGACAAATAAGTGTATCAGGTTACACTTTATGCTAAACTTGCCATTGATTTAAGATCTGTATACGGCGATATTTTTATTGTGGAACATTCTTTGTAGTGGAGGAAAGAAAATATAGTTTAGGATACGATTAAAATCTCTCTTACAGAAAAAAAGAATGTGTAGAGAATATGATCTTCGACCATCCTAACTTCGATTCTCTCCTTGATTTCGTTCGCCATGTTTCTTTCGACCCCAACGCTTGTTTTGAGATCGTGATGCCATCAACTGGGTCGCCAGCATTCCTTGATAGTGACAGGAATTTAACTAAAATGCCATACTTGCCTCAAGTTTGTGGCCCTGAAGTGGGTGTTAGCTGTTCAAACCATGGCCACTGTTCACATGTTGGTTTTCCTTACCGTTTTTTTATTAGAAAACCCACGTCGGAGAATTCTGAGACGGCAAAGGCAATGTAAAAACTTGGCTACAGTACTTCTTATATCAATGGAAATTTATACAGTATGCAATTGTTCGCTGGATTATTGTGATATAGGTACAAAAATATTTGGTGTGAAATAGCCTGAAAAAAATCTTTTAAAAATTCAACATATAAATTTTTTTTAATTGTATCGAAATAGCTTTAAAAAAAAATCACGTTTTAAAAACTTTTGATATTTTTTTTATCATTATTTATAATTGTTTTATTGCAGTCAATAATGGTTTGAAAGGAATGAAATATATTGCAGATGCAAATAATAAATACAACAGGTACACCATAAAACGATCGATTTTTACACCTTTGCCTAATTGTCATATTTCAATTTCACGTCACGATGGCCTTTATTTCAGGAGAACGAACCATGGATGACCTTCCAGAAATGGACAAACTTGCACCCTCTTGGAAAGCGGTAGCTCACAAATGATTTAGAGACTTTATAAAATCATTTCAATGATGAAAAAATTAAATAGATATAGTTGAACACTTTCTATAGTAATTTTAATAGTGTCTCGCAATATTTGTATGCCAGCGTTAAAAACTACGTCAAGGGTACACACCATGGCAGATCAAGGATGTATTTATTGCACCAAATAGATATAGGTTTAAGTCTTGCATATTTGTTTCATTAACAGCGAGACTTTTGATCCGTGGATTGCGTGAGAGATTAAAGAGTAGTAAACAAGACATTTATGCATTTAAATATACACTTTCATTCGAGTCAAGTCCTTCGATTTTATAATAGAGACATCAATACAATTTGGCTTTTTTTTTACATACATCAACAACACTCTATTCCTGACAGAGCACCATAACATGTGAACGCTGAGCTTAAACATTGGCTGAGCAGTTTTGGAGTGATGCTTCTTTAGTTATTCTATCTTCTCCACCCGTATGTTGAACTAATGTAAACTTGGCTACTTGGGAAATGGCGAAAATCAGAGGTTCAACTATTGACAGCATTACTGCAGTACAATATGGGACCTGCTCTACAATTGCTGCTATTTAGCCACATAGCATCATATTTAGGATATTTGTCATCTGACTGACCTTTTATCAGAATTTTATGCGCTCCAAATTGAAACTGAGTAGAAAAAAGTACACAAAAATTGACACAATCGTAAAAAAATTATTTTAACAAAATATGACATTTGTATATGACAATAAACCATTGGAAAGCCTGTCTTAGCTGCTGATGCATTTGGTTAAATATCTCTATTGCGTATGTGTTCAGACGTCATCGTCTTTTCGTAAGTTCGACTACAGCATACTTAGAGCACTTTTCTTTTCCTGTTTGCGTGGGCACTTGTCTTTACAGATCACTCACATCTCACTTCTGTCCGCATGGGTTTGAGTCTCGGCGTGACCAACGTGGTTATGTGAGAAAGTTTGACAGTAGATTCCCATGGGTCGGTGGTTCTTCCCGGGGTCTTCCCGGGCTCTTCCTCCACAAAATATACTGGGCGCAATGTATAGCCTATCATGTGCTTAAAAATGGTGTCAAACCCCACAAAACCGTTTTCCTGTTTGTCGTGAATATAGTTTTCTCATGGATTCGCTTTTAAAAATCAGTTATATTTTGTCTGTCCATGGAACGAGGTTAAGGTCATTTAAAGATGATTTTTTCTATATTTCCATCTTTGGATTAAAAATTGTTGTATTTGATAATTACTTTAGATATAAGCTTCATCGAGTCAAAATTGAAGAGGAGACAGTCATATTTAATTGTAGTGAGAACAAGATTTTCATCAAGAAGATGTCGTCCGCTTCTAGCCTTAAGTCTGTGCTCAATTTGACCTTAAGTCTGTGTTCAGTCTAGCCTTACGTCTGTATTCAATCTTGCCTTAAGTCTGTGTTTAATCTAGCCTTAAGTCTGTGTTCAATCTAGCCTTAAGTCTGTGCTCAATCTAGCATTAAGTCTGTGTTCAGTCTAGCCTTAAGTCTGTGTTCAATCTAACCTTAAGTATGTGCTCAATCTATCCTAAAGTTTGTGTTCAATCTAGCTTTAAGTCTGTGTTCAATCTACACTGAAACGGCCCTCATAGAGGCATTGTTTAGTACGTAATAAACAAATTTATAAAAAATATACTTGTGACATCTATGCCACAACATCAGAGCTTTTTTAAATTTTTTTTTTTTTTTTTTTTTACAACATTTGACCAAAATAAGACATTTCACTGAGGATTGATAGACGTTTCTACACAAAAGTTGACAGTCATAATTTGATACGACACGTATTGACCAAATGAAAAGAAAAAAGTTGCCATTTATTTCCCACTCCTCATCATTTTTAGAATTGACAGATAAAGGAAAAAGCTTTGAATATTTGGCCATCCATGTCCACTATAAGTACATCAGCTGCATATGTTGATGATTTACACGTTTGTATTAAATGATATATGTGTATATATGGGCATCTTGGATGCAATAAAAAAAACACTTCTTAAAAAAGTATCCCTTATTTCAAAGGTCCAGTAGACAACTTCGGATTGGATAAGTCTATCTAAACACAAAACTGGTTAAACTATGGCATCGATTTTGCCTGAAATGTCCCTGAGCAGCATCGAATCTTCGTAACAAGTCAGGATCTTGATTAACTGCCTTCGGATCTCGTAGTAACGACAAACATATATTGTTCCCATCAATCTTTGAATTATAAGAGACTGAAAAAGCATCACTAAAAAAAGCTTTTTCATGAAGTGGTAAAAATAAGCAGACTTTTAAAATAATACCGATTTTATCCTTATAGTATGTTTATTTGTTTGAAAGGAATTCAGACTAAATAAGATTATTTTGAATAAATATAATCATTATACATTTTGCAATTAAACTTGGATAAAATTACCTGACAATAATGAAGAAAAATAGAGTGTAACATCCTTAGAATTGAACTTATAATGAAATAAAATGCATTTTCGGTCAGATTAGAAATCACATTTCATGACACTAAAACGTGTACGTAGAGATGTGAATAAATTGACAGTTTTATGAAAGAAAAAGGGATTGATATTGACAAAGCAATTTTATTAAATGTAATTGTGTAGAAAATTTGGTCTTTACTAAAATTGTGCTTTTAAGCACTTTCTACGTGATAATTTCTCACTTTATTTTCCGCAATCATCGACTTTCCCGGTGCCGAGCATGTCGCCATATTTGTAAGCTCTTCACCTGTGAAGTAGTAAATATCTGCATAGTGACGTTCTTATTCTATTCCGGTTATGTCTTGTAAGTTGCCGGTCGGTTGAATGTGACTCGAAATTTTCGTAGATTTAAGTAAGCTGGAGATAAGTTGAATATAATTTGATTTCATACAAAACAGTAAACGTCTTAGCAGTTTCTCTTGTGTATGTTAATACAATCTTAAATTTACATAACGAATCAGTTAACGATTTGTTGCCATAGTGAAAAGCAGCAGGTTCTCCGAGTAGGTTGCAGATATTTGAGAATCTTTTAAACCTGCTCCTCGTGTATCTCCTCTATCTGGATTAATTTTCATTATTTACTATAAAGTTTAACATTGTTTTTCTGCATTTTTTTCAGCAGTTCCCAAAATAAAATTTTACTGAAAAAGCGAATCGG